>BTPG01000002.1:126958575-127118575 GCA_036245525.1 Semisulcospira habei | reverse complement strand
TCACTCCCCCCAATGACTGTTTTTGACTTGGGTAAATATATATCTAATATGAAAAAGAGATCATGTGGTTCAGATGGCATCAGTTGCGAAATTCTTAAAATAGCTCTGCCCTACATAGTTGAGTCTCTAACGTTCATTTACAATCTTTCTATTCAAATAAACATTTTCCCTGATGAGTTAAAAACAGCTAAGGTCATTCCCCTTCCCAAAAGCAAAAACTTAAACTCATTGAATGATTATAGACCTATCTCCATTCTACCAGTCATCTCAAAACCTATTGAAAACATATCCATACACATCTGCAACATTTTCTAGAACAGAACTGTCTACTCAGTAAAATGCAGTCTGGGTTTCGCCCGCAACACTCTTGCCAAACTGCCCGTATACATATCATTGATAAATGGCTTACAGCCATTAGTAATTCTCAGTTATCAGGTGCAGTTTTTCTTGACCTTAAAAAAGCCTTTAATTTAGTCAACCACTATCTTATTTAAAAAAAACTACCGATGTATCACATCGATTCCAATACCGTACATCTGATATAATCCTATCTAAGTGACAGAAGACCGAAAGTTTTGCTTAAGTGAAGGTTTAGTAATGTGTGGTGTTCCTCAGGGGTCAATTTTGAGCCCATTGTTGTTGAACATATTTATCAATGATTTACCATTCTCTATCTCACATCCCGATGCAACATGTGACTTATTTGCTGATGACACTACCATACATACATCAAACAGCGAATTGCCAAAAATAAACGAAGTTCTCCAGCAAAGTCTTGATGAGGTTTCAAGCTGGTGCCAACATAATCATATGATAATTAGTGTCCAAAAGACAAAGAGTATGTTGATTACTTCACGCCAAAAACATCAACGTGGTCTCCTGCCCTTAACATTATACCTGAACTCTGAGCCCCTTGATCAAGTTAAAACCCCACCCGGGTCTGCCCTGGGGGACTTGGGTGGGATTAGGTATTTTTTAGTTCCCAGGGTCACCCTGGTCAGCCCCACAGGGTGGGTTTTTCTCTCTATTCTGGGGCATGTGTTTCTGTCTACCCTTTGTCCATTCACCTGTATTTGCCATTTTAAAACTCTCCCTACTGTCTGCACTGCCTGTAGCTCTTGATATTGGATGTGTGTTGCTAAATGGTCTTAGCTTTATTTAGGCCCCATGTGTTAGGTTTATTTAACGTATTTGACCGGCTGGCGACATACATTCAATGTTCTGTGTTTTTTTTTGGGTTTTTTTTTTTTTCACAAGCAGTGCAGGCACGTCCTGAGAAAGCCTTGTTGCTGTCGGGACGTTAAGCAATGTACAATCAATCAATGTACAATCATTGATCAAGTTAAAAAACATCGTTTGCTTGGAGTCACAGTAGATAACCAGCTCAGCTGGGAACCACATGTCGAAAACACATGCAAAACAATATATAAAAATCTATTCCTGCTATCAAAATTAAGTCAAATAGTTAACACTGACACTAGAAGACTCTTTCTCCATGCCCATATTAAGACACACTGTGATTACTGCTCCACTATCTGGGATGGATGCAGTGAGGTACATTTAATAAAACTTAACTCATTGTATCGTCGAGGGGTAAAATTAACTGTGCCTGGTCCCTCTCCCACCGACGAAAAGTTTAGAACCATCCGACTGCGAAACCTAAACAAACAGTTCACATTTAATCGACGCATACTTATGTATAAAATTCTTCACCATAAAACCCCATCTTACCTTCGTATGTTATTTTTGGATAGTCAAAGACAAAACACGAGGAACAGTTTGTTACAGCTTCCATGGGCCAGGCTCGATATATATAAAACCAGCCTTTCGTTCTCAGGTGCCAAAGCCTGAAATGAACTACCACCCCAAATTAAATCCATTTCTAACTCTAGAACCTTCAAAACTCGTTTATATAACATCTTGTTACAGTAACCTACTACATGAACGGACTACTTATATATATATATATATATATATATATATATATATATATATATATATATATATATATATATAATATATATATATATATATATATATATATATATATATATATATATATATATATATATATAATTATTATTCACTGTTATTGATATGTGTGCGCATTATTTGCATTGCTTTTGTATTGAGTTTTTTTTTTTGGGGGGGGGTTTCAGTTTATTTCTTCATGTTTCGATTTATTGTGTTATTGTGTTTCTCTTACTCTTTGTTGTTAATGTTTCTTTTCTCACAGGACAGTTTGTAAGAGAGGCGTTTCGCCTAAAACTTTAGCCTGTCAATAAAACGTTAAATCATCATCATCCTATTGAAAAAGTCTCGCAGATCTGCCAATGCGTCAGTGAGTTCTATAAGGGGCGCAGGACATAAGCGTCATTGATTTGTCAAACGGCATTTGTCATGACGTAAGTTTTAGTTTTTACGTAATTTTATATTTTGCGTGATATGAGTTTCACTTTCCTTCATAGGCTTGAGAAATGGTGACAAAACTAGAGCTTCACGGTACAATTTCAGTCTTGCTATAATTTGTGTGAAAGCAGGTTGACATTACCTAGCTACATGATATACTAAGTAAACGGGTCACCTGCATGCTCTTCAGTCTGAAAGCCGGCGCGTCGATGTGTGTGTGTGTGTGCGTGTTAGTGCATGCGTGCGCGCGCGGTCCAAACATCTCGGCCAAGAGGCATAGATCCTCATGCGACTGGCCGAGGGCGCATGAGGATCTATTTCTCCTGGAGATGCGCGCATGTTTGTGTGTGTGTGTGTGTGTGTGAGAGAGAGAGAGAGAGAGAGAGAGGCCGCGCGCAAGAGAGAGAATGACGTCATATTTAGAGTATTATGTCAGTGTCTGTGTGGTGACGGAGTTGCCTCTTTTTCGTCAGCGCCACTGTCTGTCTGACTTTCTCTAGAAGTAGAAGTAAAGGATTTTTAGTGTTTTAATTCTATTAGTTTATTCTATTGTTTTAATTATTTTTGCTAAGTTGAAAGGATACAAAGCTGGCTAACGAACTCCGCCCGGCATCTAATGTCTTTCTCCAAACTAGCTATATGCAACAGTTCAAGTAAATATGACAAAAATTACGGACTGTAATCTTGGTCAACCGACTCTGCCATTAAACGGTTGTTTATGTCTTCAATTAGATATTCAATTACAATATTAATGCTCGGAGGCTCTCTTAGCCATCTCAGTTCAGTACAAAGTATTTCGCCAAGTTTCAAGTTTGTGTGTACAGAAATATCGGAGATTCTCTTGTTTACATACATACGCACAAACATATATAGACACATACATACGCACATACACCGCTTCGCGCCACTGAAATGTACGAGCGAGGTTAGCCGCGTAAACTTACTACTACCACACGGCTGATATCTTGTTACTTCAATTGTTACAAGTTTAGCCTGCCCGCCTTTGACATCATGGCGGCTCTCTTGGCTTGACTTCGCGAACGAAGATTCTATAGGGCTTGCCCACGTCGTCTGCAGGCATTTTCGTGGCTGCGGAGGCCAATCCGGGACAGGCAGGTTCAGTCGACCGCAGTGGCTGCAGGGGAAGGTCTGGTCAGGGTTCTGAGTTACGACAACTCTGTTTTTTCTTCTGAGCCGCTTGTCCTTAAAGGTTAGCTCTGCGAGAGTCCTCAAAGGAGACGGCTGCCTTGTGAATGGTGGAGCGCCAGGTGTCACGGTCCGCAGCAAGCGAAGACCACTGGCGGTGGTCGATTTGGCAGGCACTAAGTGACTTCTTGAGACCGTCTTTTATCTCTTCTTTGGTGCCCCTCTGTCTCGGTGTCCAGTGGCGAGCTCGCCGAACAGAGTGATCTTGGGTAGGCGATGATCCTCCATCCTGGAGACGTGCCCCGCCCAGCGAAGCTGTGTCCGCAGCAGCAAAGCCTCGATGCTCACAGTTTCCGCCTGTTCAAGGACCTCGACGTTGGTGACATAGTCACTCCAGTGAATGCTGAGGATGGTACGCAGGCAGCGCTGGTGAAAGCGTTCGAGGAGTCGTAGTTGGCTGCGGTAGAGGGCCCAGGACTCGGAACCGTACAGCAGGGTGGTGAGGACCACAGCTCTGTACACGCTGATCTTGGTGCCTTTTTTCAGCTGTTGATTGTGCCACACCCGCTTGAATAGTCGCCCGAAAGCACTGTTCGCTTTTGCCAGCCTGTTGTCCAGCTCCTTGTCCAGCTTGGCGTCTGACGTGATGATGCAGCCAAGGTAGGTAAACTGGTGTACAGACTTCAGTTCGGACTCGCCGATGGTGATGTGGGGAGGGCGATGCTCTTCCTTGGGTGCCGGCTGATGAAGGACCTCTGTCTTTTTCAGACTGACCTCAAGTCCAAAGAGCTGGGCAGCATCTGCGAAGCAGGACGTAATGCGCTGCAAGGCTCTCTCTGTGTGTGCAACGAGGGCAGCGTCATCAGCGAAGAGCAGCTCACGAATCAGTTGGTCTAGGGTTTTCGTGTGGGCCTGCAGTCGTCTGAGGTTGAACAGGCTGCCATCGAGACGATACCTGATGTACACTGCGTCGTCATCGTCGAGGTCCACTGTGGCCTGCTTCAACATCATGCTGAAGAAGATGGTGAAGAGGGTCGGTGCCAGCACGCAGCCTTGCTTCACGCCGTTGCGAATGGGGAATGGTTCTGAGAGGTCACTGTTTAGTCTGACCTGGCCTTGCTGGTCCTCGTGTAGCTGGACGATCATGTTGAGGAACTTTCGGGGACAACCTAGTCGCTCCAGGATCTGCCACATACCTTGCCTGCTCACAGTGTCAAACGCTTTTGTTAGGTCGACAAACGTTACGTACAGCCCTTTGTTCTGCTCGCGGCACTTCTCCTGAAGCTGTCTCAGCACAAAGACCATGTCGGTGGTACTCCTGTTGGCTCTGAAGCCACACTGGCCCTCTGGGAGGTGGTCTTCAGCGATGGCAGGTACCAGCCGATTCAGGAGCAACCTTGCGAGAATTTTCCCGGCAATGGACAGCAGGGTAATTCCACGATAATTAGAGCAGGCAGACTTCTCTCTTTTGTTCTTGTACAGGGTGATGATGACTGCATCACGGAGATCCTTTGGTAGTGTTCCTTTTTCCCAGCAGCAGAGAAAGAGGTCGTGGAGCTTGTTGTGCAGTGCTGGGCCTCCATGTTTCCAGATCTCTGGCGGGATTCCGTCAATGCCTGCTGCTTTGCCACTCTTGAGCTGGTGGATGGCTGTGAGGGTCTCTTCGGCGGTGGGCGGTTCGTCCAATTCAACCTTTAGTGGAAGGTGCGGGATTTGGAGGATGACTGTTTCTTGAACAGTGCGTTCAGCGCCGAAGAGGTCCTGAAAGTATTCCGACCAGCGGTTCAAGATGGAGGTATTATCTGTGAGGAGTGCTTGTCCATCAGCGCTTCGCAGGGGACTTTGTACCAGGTGCCTAGGGCCATACACTGCTTTCAGTGCTTCGTAGAAGCCCCTGTAGTCACCGTTGTCAGCGCAGAGCTGGGTCCTCTGTGTGAGTCTGGACCACCACTCGTTCTGGAGCTCTCTAAGCTTGAGCTGGAGACTGCTGCAGATGAGGCGGAAGGCAGACTTCTTCACAGGGCAGGAAGTCTGGGCTAGGTGGGCCTGGTGGGCGGCTCTTTTTTTTTTTTTATTGCTAGAAGTTCCTGGATCTCTACGTCGTTTTCGTCAAACCAGTCTTTGTTCCTCTTTCTAGCAAAGCACAAGACTTCCACAGAGGATTTTACAATAGCAGTTTTCAGTTGTTCCCAGAGTGTTTCAGGGGAGGAGTCTGCTGGATCAACTGTGTCTTTGAGCATGCGCTGTAAATCGGCCTGAAGGGCAGCTTTCTTGTCGTCACGCTGAAGGCTGGCAACATCAAGCTTTTTCTTGGGGGGGCCCCCTGTCTTGGGTTTCAGCTTGAGGCGGAGCCTGAGTTTGCAGCGAACAAGGCGGTGGTCAGTGTGGCACTCTGCGCTGGGCATCACTCTGGTGAGGAGGACGTCACTGCGGTCCCTCTGACGCACTAGGACATAGTCGATAAGGTGCCAGTGCTTGGAGCGAGGATGCATCCAGGTGGTCTTTCGACTGTCCTTTTGCTGGAAAGTAGTGTTGGTGATGACAAGTTGCTGCTCTGCACAGAGCTCCAACAGTAGGCGACCATTGTCATTGCAGTTCCCAACGCCATGCTTGCCGAGGACTCCTTTCCAGGCTTCAGAGTCTTGGCCCACTCTGGCGTTGAAGTCGCCAAGGATGATAACTTTGTCGTCTGCAGGGGTGCTGTGCAGGAGGCTGCGCAGGTCAGAGTAGAACTTGTCTTTTTCTGCAGGCTCTGCCAGGAGGGTTGGGGAGTACACACTGAGAAGGGTGACATATTGCTGGTGTCTCAGTGGGAGGCGCATGGACATGATGCGGTCGGAGTGACCCGTTGGTAGGTTTTCCAACTTAGTCGCAATGGGGGTCTTCACCATGAAGCCCACGCCTGAGAGCCGTCTTTCTGATGCAGGCCTGCCTGACCAGTAGAGGGTGTAGCCAGCGCCAAGTTCTTGGAGGCTGCCTTCCTCCGGAAGGCGTACTTCGCTGAGCGCGGCGATGTCGATGTTTAACCTCCGCAATTCATGGGCAATGAGGGCGGAGCGACGTTCAGGGCGTCCGCTGTCTGCTGTGTCGAGCATGGTTCGGATGTTCCAGCATGCTACGTTGAGTCCGGTCGTGGTCGTCATGAGAGTGGATCCATTGTTTTTTCTTGTTTTCTGACCGCATGAGAAGATGCCCGTTGACCGCGGCTAGCCAACTGGGGTTACGAGGGGATGAGCTTTGGTTAGGCCACCTTTTCTAGGCCCCTCTCCGTGTGGAGCAAGCAGTGCTGTCCCTAGAGAAGGCTGCTTGGTCGTTCAGGGTGTGCCGAGTGACGTTGTCATCCCCAGGTCAACATCAGGCGACCAATATCCTGAACCGCCTGCATGCAGGTTTGAGACTGCGGCTTCCAGTGACATCTTTCACCTGCCGTTTTGCCCCTTGCCCATCGCTACAGGACTTGGAAAGTTCAGTGTCATAGTCCGTGGGCGTTTCCTAAAGTGGAGCTTTTTGGTGGAGTGCAGTGTGCGCAGTACTGGCCCCACCCTTTAAACCCTTGGTTCGTTTGCCATGGCCTAGCAAGCTGGGACGGTGGCATCGAGGTCCTCGGGTCGTAGGTTTTATATAATAATAATAATAAGCGCATTAAATAGGCGCTTTATCCCAATTGAAAATCGGCTCAAAGCGCCGCCGCGAACTGAACCCAACAAGCACGCTCACGTGAATCACGCGCATTCACTCACATACTGTACATAAACACAGAACATTCACGTGGTGCTAAGGGCAAGCTCAAGCGAGCTACTGTAGTTTTTGGAAATTCAAAATCGTTTGTATTTGAAATTTGATTAAGTGGGCTGAAACTGATACCAAAGTGACTGTATATCAGACTGTCCTTGTCAGTCTTAGTCTCTGGCTCAAAAGCCTTCCCCGGAGACACGGGGGCTTTGATGTCAGGGGTTTCCTCCCTTAGTCTTTCCGCAGCCAAGCGGCCCGGAACCCGGTATCGAATCTCGCACCTTTGGCATTGGAGGCAGACGCCTTAACCACTGCGCCACTTCCCCGCGGCTAGACATGCTATTAAATTCATCGCCGCGACCCGTCCTAAAAAGTCCCTTCTATAAATAGAAGGGACTTAAAAACCTCAGGGCCGGATCTGGGGGGGGGGGTTCATACTACAGCACCCCTCCCCCCCCCCCCCCCGGCCTAAAAAAAAGAAAAAAAAGAAAGTCATTTACTACCAGGCCACAACATGGTCCGAGAAGGAGGGGGGTGGTTTAATGTTATTGCAGCACCCCTCCTGCCCCCCCCCCCGGCCCCCTTTGTAGGTTGGAAGCACGCGCCCGTTCTCTCCCTACCCCCCCCCCTCCCGCTGTTAGTGATTTTTTCGGACCCTGGAAGCACGCGCCTTTCGCTCTTGAACGGTATACCGTTTTTATATTGTCGTTCAGCCCCCCCCCCACCCCTCTTAAAAACTGATTGATCCGGCCATGAACCTAGTCCAGGCGGCAGTTCTCATCAATACGGACCCCCGGCCGGCGCGGCGACTCAGTGATCACGAGTCGAGTGTTCGGCATAAACAGCCGGTATTTACACATGATAAGCCGCCTGCTGTTTGTCCCGACTGTCTGGTGCGATTAGGTCTTAAAGTTGTAAATATGAAAATCCGCTGAAATATTACCAAGTTAGATCATCATATAATAATTATAATTGAGACAACTAGCGCCTAAGCATATGGCGTCGACTCAGTTCAGTTTTCACTAGCGGCGTACTTTGGTAGCGTTTATTGCAACTTTACTTTCTTGTACTCTTTTGTTCTTTGATTTTTGCGTCTGTAACGCGCTTTGAGCATCTTTAGTTTGGAGGTTAAGCGCTCTATCAATTTACATTATTATTATTCCTTTTCGCAAGAATGTCGTCTGCTAAAGTGTCATGTGACCAAGCGGAAGCACCTAGAGTCATGTGACCGTTCAAAATGGCGACTACTGAGGCTATGCTTCTTACGAGATACCTCTGATTATCTAACCTGGCCATTGTTTGTTTACCGCATGGCGGAAGCGTTCCCGAGAAACGGCCCAGCGGAGGGCGAGATTTCGAGGATGCAGATGCGAGACGTTAAAGTGTGTCTTTTAGGGGTGAGAACGCTTTCAAATGTTGATCACATTCTGTATTGTCCTTCGGCGTGAAGATTATTTCTTGGGTACTGATTAGACATCCGCGTAGTTTACACGTAATTGTTTCTTTCTTCTCGCTGGGACAGTGTATCTGAACATACCAGCGCTACACCACCTTTCACTTCTTCCTGTTTGTGCCATTGCAAGTTCGATAATATTGATTATAGATTAGAGCCGAAGCAGCTTACAGGGTATATTATGATGTTTGAATCGGCCGTTTGAATCCCGCACCCCCACCCTTTTGTGGTCATTGTCTAATGCTCGCAACCAGCCTATGTGTATGATTCATGTGTACCTTTTCATTAGTTTATAACTACAAGTGTGCTTATCACTTTTATGAAGTTGTCGTTTTTTTACCATGGTCATTTCAAGTAACCCCTAAATTTCCACTCCACATTATACTGTACATACATGTTTTGTTTCTGAAATCTTGGTTTGTTCAAAGACCAAAAAAGCCAACACCATCCAAAAAGCATGGACACAAATTTTTGGTCTCGGCAAGAGGCATAGATCCTCATGTTGCTCCGCTACTGTGGGGGCTCATGAGGATCTATGCCTCTTGCATTTGGATCATCATTCTTCACTTGTTTTCTCAGTAGTCAAGAGGTTAAAAGTAAACCAAGAATTAAAAAATAAATAAATGCTGTAGCAATAACATTGTTTTATCATATTGCTGTTTCACAAGGGTGCATCCCATTTTCAGTTTTCTGTAAGATAAAGAGAATCATCAACCCCTCAACCCATGCACTCCCACAAATCGCACACACACTCAGAGTTGATGTCTTCTCATTTAAAGTGTAAACAATTTTGTAGCCAACATTGCTTTGAAGATTCAAAAGTTATTAGCTCAAGACAAAATTGGGTCACCCCTGAAAATGTTCGTTTGAGCTCCAAATCCTGAGTTTACCATCCGTGTATGCTACTGTTCATGGACTGATTTTCAGATCGCCTGAAGATTTTTCAAGCGGCAATATGCAAACACGGGTGACCTTTACAGCACCTTGGTACTGACACATGTACATAATTTTGATCTTATGAATTACAAGTTCGAGTCAAGTTTGCATAGTTTTTAATTTAGCCGAAGTGTTTACTAGCATCTTAATGTAGAATTGATAAATTAAAGTGGTTTTCATTGCTTTTACCACAATGAAATGACATTTAGAGAAAAACTTTAAAAAAAAATTAATGTGATAGGGGAATTTCAGTTGAATCGGCTTACCTCCAAATTCCTGTTCTGTCATGAGCCTAAGCTTTCTTCATCACTATGTGGTTGCAAGTTGCATTAGCTTAGATAATAAAATGATTATTTTCACTGACTTGGATACAGATTTTTTTTTCACAGTTACAGTTGACTTCAGGAACTCCATTTTGTAAAAATATAAGCCAAGTTTCAGATTTAAAAAACAATATATATATGTGCACTTGGCTACAAATTTACATTAAGACTAAATGTATTGAGAGACATTTTTCAGGTAGAAACAGTTGATGAAAATGTTTTGTATTTTTTTAAATGTCTTTCTTTACATTATATTTATACTAGGGAGAGATACGAGTCACCTTTGACTAGGAGTCGTGACATTATTTTCTGTTTTCACAATTATTCAGGCGAATGATTGATAGAAGCATCTTCTTCTTCTTCGCAAACGCCGTCACACTTGGAGTTTGGCTCTCAAAATGAAATCTGTGGTCTTCTGTAGTGCCTCCACAGGCCCATACAGTTTCTCTTGTAGAGTAGCGGGCTTCGACCATATATATCTCCTCCCTCAGCAGCTGGTGGTTCCCACAGTCCTGGAGGATGTGCTCTGTGGTCTGCTCTGCTAGAAGCATGTTAACCCTTATCATTCGGAATACACCACTGTGTGAAATAAGTTTGACTAAAATAGTTCAAGGGTAGTGCCAGAATAGCTTGGCGCCTCTAGGCGCCAAGGTATTCTGGCACCATCCTTGAACTAAAGCCATTGGTCTGTATCCTTATTTGTAAGTACTATTATAATGTAGCTTGCATATGGCAGTGTACAAATTTGAAGCTTTTAGCCTCAGTATGATATGGGTTAAAGCAACTTGCTCCAGAATGGGCTTTGATTTCTAAATTTTGCAGTTACAAAGGGTTCTCAATGTTGTCTCGCCTCAGCTAGGACTTTTCTACCCATAATCCATGAGAACATTCACATGTAACAGTGGTTTTCTACTACTTCTGGTACTCGTCGGGGCAACTCCCCTGCATATCAAAGGAGAAAAGAACAGAAAACTATTTCTTTTGATGACATTCATTTTGAATTTCAAACTTCATAATGTTCGATTAGTCCTTTTGTGCAGAATTAAGACATACTAAGAACACTTATGAAGAAAATATTGTGAACTATAAATCGATACTTCCTTGAACCCGGCTGCTTAAGTTGAACAACTTTGTGTTCACTAAACTTGAAACTGATTTTGAGAGTTAATGTTCTCAGGCACATGGACCTGAAACTGTCTGACTTCTGTGGGTTTTGTTTCAGTTCCATACAGTACACTGTTTAACTCACTGAACCCTGACACACCACAGCAAAACATGGATCGGGCATGATAGTTCAAGGGTGGTGCCAGAATAGCTTTGTGCCCATGAACTATCATGCTCGCTCTGTCGCTAGAATTGTAATACAGTCTTTCAGAGTGCAACTTTAAACTTTGGGGATTTCGGTCCTGGGTAGAATGTGTTAAGTCAGATGAAACCCAAGGTAAGCTCCATTTGAAATTAGTCACTGTATCAACCTCTACCTGTTAGGTAGACAAAGCCCTGCTGTAGCAGGCCACAATGGTTCCTACACCAATAATTCTTCAAGTCTACAAGAAGAAAAATAGACACAAAAGAAAGACAAGGAAATACTCTTAGAAGAAAGATTTTCATCTGTATCCTGTATTACTCATATATCATACCAACAAACCAAAGTCGCTGCCGCTGATAACAGCGGACCTTTCTAAAAGATAACAATCAAAATGACTACAAGTACTTGAAGAAATCAGAAGTGCAAATTATAGTGCAATATTATGAGGTTGTAATGTTCTACACAAGAACAAAGGAAATGCACAATCTGATTACATAATAAGTATTAAGAGGCGAATGAAAACAAAAGATCTGTGAAACCAGGAATATTCTCCTGTTTTCTTTGTTGCATATAATTTAACATTTATATATATCAGAAGTTTTGTTATATCTGACCCTGTTATAAACAGCTTAACCCATATCATGCTGAGGCTAAAGGCTTCAAATTTGTACACTGCTATATGCAAGCTACATTATAGTACTTACGTCGGACGCCAAGCTGGACAAGGAGCTTGACAGCAGGCTGGCAAAAGCGAACAGCGCTTTCGGGCGACTTTTCAAGCGGGTGTGGCACAATCAACAGCTGAAAACAGGCACCAAGATCAGCGTGTGGCCCTCTACTGCAGCCAACTACGACTCCTTGAACGCTTCCACCAGCGCTGCCTGCGCACCATCCTGGGCATTCACTGGAGTGACTATGTCACCAACGTCGAGGTCCTTGAACAGGCTGAAACTGTGAGCATCGAGGCTTTGCTGCTGCGGACACAGCTCCGCTGGGCGGGGCATGTCTCCAGGATGGAGGATCATCGCCTACCAAAGATCACCCTGTTCGGCGAGCTTGCTACTGGACACCGTGACAGAGGGGCACCGAAGAAGAGATACAAAGACTGTCTCAAGAAGTCACTTAGTGCCTGCCAAATCAACCACCACCAGTGGTCTTCGCTTGCTGTGGACCGTGACACCTGGCGCTCCACCATTTACAAGGCAGCTGTCTCCTTTGAGGACTCTCGCAGAGCTAGCCTTAAGGACAAGCGGCTCAGGAGAAAAAACAGAGATGCCACAACTCAGAACCCTGGCCATACCTCCCCCTGCAGCCACTGCGGTCGAACCTGCCTGTCCCGGATTGGCCTCCGCAGCCACGAACAAGCCTGCAGACGTCGTGGGCAACTCCTATAAAATCTTCGTTCGCGAAGTCAAGCCAAGAGAGAAGATATATATCAGAAGTTTTGTTATATCTGACCCTGTTATAAACAGCTTAACCCATATCATGCTGAGGCTAAAAGCTTCAAATTTGTACACTGCCATATGCAAGCTACATTATACACAAATTATAGTACTTACAGATAAGGATATAGACCAATGGCTTTATTCTGGCACTACCCTTGAACTATTTTAGTCAAACTTATTTGACACACTGGTGTATTCCAAATGATAAGGGTTAATGTTACAAAGACAAAGGATTGTCTAGTGACCTCCCCAAAAGCTTTGTCTGACATTTGTTATTCCCAACCTTTACTCTCCATTTTTGGTGACAAAAAAAGTGGAAAAGAGGTACAAATAACAAATTTGCCTGACCTGTACAGAAAAATGTGTATACATCATGCATATAAATGTAAAGTTTAAATGTTTAGAATTCCCCATCTTGGATACAAATAAAGAAAGCTGCATTGAAAATTACCTCTTTCTTTTTGTCTGTGTGCAGGATTCAGGAGTTGGGAAATCAAGCATTGTCATGCGTTTTGTGACGAACACTTACAAGCAAGCCCTTGAAAGTACCATTGGGTGGGTTATAATATCCTTGCAAATTTAGTTTATGTGCTCTTTGTAATACGTACAGAAAAATAATGAACCCCCTTGTGTATGCAACCACTGGTAATGTTAAACCCATTTAGCCCTGATGCTGTAGAGAAGGTGATAGATCAGCCAAGATAATCCAAGGGGTAGTGCCAGATTAGCTTGGCGCTATCAGTCACCAAGCTAATTTAGCACTACCTTTGAATTATCATGCCGCCGTAAGATTTCTTTAGTCGCCTGCTCAGCATTAAACCCAAATAACTAACTAATTTGAATTATCATGGTCAATCCATGTCCTGGAATTGGTACACAGTTGCTGAGAGACATCACTACATCACTGGGAAATGTGGCCTTGTGGTTAACCCTTTTAGCCCCGGATCCCTACAGCAGGAGATGGCTTGACCATGATAATTCAAGAGTAGTGCCAGATTAGCTTGGCGCCTTCAGGCGCCAAGCTAATTATCATGGTCAAGACATCTCCAGCAACTGGTACACAGTTGTTAGGCAACGCCTCCAAAATTTGAGAAATGGGGCCTTGGGGCTAAAAGGGTTAAATGTGTTAAGTATTTGTGGCTGCATGCACAAGGGGTTACTATTCACGCAGAGAGAGCGACGACAAGCTGAGAGACAGTGGCTGTCCACTGGACTTACCATGCACAAGCAGATTTTCAGCGCTGCTAAGAAATACGTAACTCGTCTGGTACTTGTGACAAAGACAGCTTTCTTCAATGCCAAGATTGCAGCGTGCACCACCAGCAAGCAGCTCTATAATGTGACAACAAACTGACTGCTAGAAGGGTTCCATCTCCACTCCCAACCATTTTCTCGCCAGTAGAGCTGCCTGATCAGTTCTCTAATTTCTTTAATGAAAAAGTTCGGAACATTCGTGATAGACTTGATGGACTTATTTCACGGTCTCCATCACAATATAAGTATGACGTTCCCATTTTTGGTCAGTGCCTCTCATCCTTCAGACCTGTCGGTGAACAGGAACTTCATACTGTGCTGAAGAGAACTGCACAAAAAACTTGTGGTTTTATACCCACTTCCTACTACATTGCTGTACGAGTGTATTGATGTTGTGCTTCCAGTCATGACCAACGTTGTCAATGAGTCCCTGAGGTCTGGTGTTTTTCCATCGGATTTCAAGTCCGCCATTGTTAAACCTTTGCTAAAAAAGTCCTCTCTAGACCCTAACAATCTACAGAATTACTGCCCTGTCTCAAACCTCCTTTTTCTCTCTAAGATCGTTGAAAAGGTTGTGTTGTCGCAACTTCTCGACCATCTGAACCTGAATCATCTTCTTAGTCCCAATCAGTCTGCGTACCGTGCAGGTCATTCCACTGAAACTGCGCTTGAAAAAATTCTGAATGACCTCCTTGAGGCTCTTGATGATGGCAAAGTATCTGTTCTGGCACTGTTATACCTACCTGCTGCCTTTGATACGATTGACCATGACATTTTGCTACAACGCCTCTATTCTGTGTATGGCATTCATAAAACTGCTTTATCGTGGTTTAGATCATATCTGACAGACAGAACTCAATGCATGGTTGTTAATAATAAGCTATCCAGCCCATCCACTGTGCGCTTTGGCGTCCCACAAGGTTCAGTTCTTGGACCAGTCCTCTTTACCCTGTATGTTCAGCCACTGGCCAGTGTCTTTAACCGTTTCTCTGTATGACATCGTGCATTTGCAGATGATACTCAACTCCATGACTCATGTTCACCTGATCAGATTATGGACACAAACAAGAGCCTTGAGGAGTGTGTCTCGGAGACTAAGATGTGGATGACTTCAAATAAATTACAGTTGAATGACGGAAAAACTGAGGCCATGATCATTGCTTCCCTGAGGTTGACAAAGACGCTGACACTCCCCCAGTCATTACAAATCTGTGGTGCCACTGTCACCTTCTCCCCCATGTAAAAAATCTGGGTGTCACGCTTGATAGTAGCCTGTCCATGCGCCTTCATGTGAACAACGTTTGCAGATCCGCCTATACTGGTGTGCGACGTATTGCTTCAGTCTGCCACTATCTGACACCTGAAGCAACTAAAGTACTTGTCTGCGCTTTTGTTTTGTCTAAATTAGACTATTGCAATGCTCTTTTGGCTGGCTGTTCCCAGTCTCTGATTGGCAAACTCTAGAAAATTCAAAACTCAGCTGCTAGGTTGATTCTTAGAGTCCCTAGATCAGATCATATCATGCCCCATCTGTCTGCTCTTCACTGGTTACCTGTAACAGCTAGGATTCAGTACAAAATTTCATGCATGACTCACAGTTGTACTGCCTGTTCCTGCCTCTCTTCTCCAGCTGTATACACCCTCAAGACAGAATCTGCGCTCTGCTGCCGACTCTCGAGTTTTAGAGTTTTACGTATCCCTCTTGTCAAAACAAAGTCGTTCGGTGAGAGGTCATTCAGGTACCAGAGCCCAGTTGTTTGGAATGACCTACCACACGAACTGAGATACATGGATTCGAGAGAGGCATTCAAGCGAGCCCTAAACACCCATATTTTTTCTGTTTGCTACAAATGACTTTGTCAAACACCTGTCATGTTAAAGTCATCTCTATCTATGTTAGAAGTAGTCTGTGTGTGCACGTGCGCGCGCGTGAATGCGAATATGAGTCCATAAGCGTAGCACTTTTGAATGGTGACTTTATAGCTTGTTTACAAAGTGTGTTGTATTTTGTTTTAGTACTTTTTGTAAATTGCGTTTTTGTAATTAGTTATTTTTGTACAATTAGTTTTTGTTAAGTGCCTAGAGCTCTAATCTGAGGTTAGGCGCTATACAAGTACTTATTATTATTATTATATTTAGTACAAATTTGCATATGCACTTTATTTCAGAGCATCGTTTATGAGCAAGTCCCTGTTGGTGGATGGCATGGGATACAGGTTTCAGATTTGGGACACAGCAGGACAAGAAAAGGTCTGTACATATATATCTCTTTCAAAGTTGGATACTGACTTTGCCTCTGAAGCCCACAACAGATGTACAGTTAAACCTTTGCATTTCCTGTAGGAATTGTTGCAACAAAAATCGCTACTGACACGCAAAGGGTTAAAATAACATTAACCCCATTGATGAAGAGCATGTTTTCACATGTCCACACCTTTTGTGCGTATGCATGTTATGCTGTAAAATTTGATGCATCAAATGAACTTCTAGAGCAATTTGGACAATAATAAATGCACAGTCTTTGTTAACTGGTACACTGCTGAGTAGCATTGCTAGGTATTGCAGGAGGTGGATTGTGCGGACATTAACCCTTTTGGCCCCATGGGTGCTTTTCACAAATTTTGGACGTATTACTGAATGACTATGTACCAGTTGCAGAAGGTGGATTGACCATGATAATTCAAGGATAGTGCCAAATTAGCTTGGGGCCAGAAGGCTTCAAGCTAATCTGGCACTACCCTTGAATATATTATCATTGTTAATCAGTCTCCTGCTGTAGGGTGTTGGGGCTAAATGGGTTAATAGTCACACTGATGGAGCAAAGCATAAAAGTGAAAACAATGGATGCACACTTTTCATTACATGCCACTTAAAGAAGGTGACACAGGGTGGTCTAGCTAGGTAGAGGTCCACCATATAATATATATGGTATTGGTAAGGTACTTGAGTCACACTATTGGAGCAAAGCATAACAGTTAACCCTTATCATCCTGATAACACCCATTGATTGAAATGAATTTGACTGATAGTTCAAGGGTGGTGCCAGAATAGCTCTGGCGCCAAGCTATTCTGGCACCAGCCTTGAACTAAAACAGTTGATCTACCTCCTAACTTGTAATGTAGCCTTCATAGGACATTAAGCAAATTTTACAAAATCAGCCTGAGGATGTAATGGGTTAAAACAGTGGATGTACATTACATGCCAGTTAAAGGAGGCGACACAGGGTGGTCTACTTAGGTAGAGGTCCACCATGTATGTTAACCCATTTAACCCCATGGGTACATTTCCACATTTTGGAGGTGTTATGTAACAACTGTGTTGTAGGGGATGGATTGACCATGATGGATTGACCATGATAATTAAAGGGTAGTGCCAGATTAGCTTGGCGCATTCAGGTAGTGCCAGCTTAGCTTGACGCCTTCAGGCGCCAAGCTAATCTGGCACTACCCTTGAATTATCATGGTCATTCCATCTCCCACTGTAGGGTTTTGGGTCTAAATGAGTTAAGGTACAACAGAAACTCTCACATTTCTGTTTGTTTGCTCAAGTTTATTCTGCTTGGATGTTATCATGTACGTGTCTGTTTTTAATATCAGGATAGTCGACTGCTACAGTTGTTTGTATGAAGAAAAGATTAGTTAGTTATTGGGGTTTATCACTGAGCAGGCGACTAAAGCCATCCCACTGTGGAGAGAAAAGATACTTGATATAAAGGTGATGTGAGGTAGTGTGAATCTTACTGTAGTACTGTACGTAATCAAAGGCATGGGATAATTGTTGATAAATGGTCACCTCTTAACACCGGTAGTAGTAATTAGCACTGAGAATCCAGTGTGCAGTCGAGGGGAGTTATTTAGATTCTTCTACAACAAATACACTAAAATCCTACTTTGAAGATTCCCAGGATGTATTGTTTTTTATTCCCATCAGCTGTTTTCGTATCCATTGTTAACCCATTTAGCCCCGAGTCCATACAGCAGGAGATTGATTGGCCATGATAATTCAAGGGTAGTGCCAGATTAGCTTGGCGCCTGAAGGTGACAGGCTACACTTCAATTATCATGGTCAATCAATCTCCTGCAACTGGTACATAGTCATTAGGCAACACCTCCAAAATTTAAGAAATGGGATCTTGTGGCTAAAAGGGTTAAAAAAACAAAAACATGTTTTCTACTCCAAAGTCCAGTCAAACAGTCTGTCTCATCTGCATCAGTCCTACTTTTGGTTACACCCCATCATGAGTGCAATGGAGTGCATCGCCCGTGAGAGTGACATGAATGCAGCTGTTTTAAAATAAGAAATGTTGGGCTATAACTGAAGCAGATTCCTCCTGCTGCTGCTGTCATGGGCAATGCACCCCTTTGTGCTCACGATGGGGTGAGATTGAAAGTGCATGGGACCACTGAAGATGAGATAGACTGTTCAACTCAACTTTGGGGTGGAAAACAAAGTTTTTTTATATGGCTGATGAGAATCAAAACAATACGTCCTGGGAATCTTTGAAGGAGGATTTCAGTATGTTCTGTGTAGTTTTGTGTACATGCAAATCTAAATTACACAACTCGATTGCACACTGTAGTCACAGATCTGAGCCACATCAGTGCTATTTACATGTACTTCTTCTTCTTCTTCTTCCTCTATCGCTACATGTACTTTTATGATACGATATGATATACTGTTTATTGCCATTTACCTTAAGAACATAAAGCATAGGAATGTGTTTTGGTGTCGTTACAATTACAAACATCACAGTCAACAATAAAAAACAATTAATACTCTATCACACAAATCCAATGCCCTACACACACTGTAAAAGCTTAAAAACTAAACAACTAATAATATTACAAACCAATGCGTACCGTACACACCCACGCTCATCTTCCACACACACACAAACACACATGCCTATTAATCTAGGAAATTGAAATTAATTAAAGGTATATCGTTTAAAATGAAAACACAATATCTTAGAGTAAATCTCATTAATTTAGTGATCACAGTTTAGTAACAATTACCATTCAGCCCTGACGCGCTACAGCAGGAGATGGGTCGACCATGATAATTCAAGGCTAATGCGAGATTAGCTTGGCACCTGTCGGCGCCAAGCTAATCTGGCACTGCCCTTGAATTATGGTCAATCCATCTCCTGCAACTGGTGCATAGTCATTAGATAACACCTCCAAAATTTGGGAAATACGGCCGTCAGGCTGAATGAGTTAAAAAGTGAGCATCTATGCAACGATCATCCCATGCCTGTGTACTGTATGTAGTGTTTATTACTGTATGCCTGTGTACTGTATGTAGTGTTTATTAGCTATTTGTGGCAAAAGTTTGTCTCTCAGTGATGAGTAATTGGTTTTTCAGTGGAAATCACACCTCAATTTGAAGAACACTTGGAGCTGTTTGTCAGCAATAGGCATTGGTTCTCATGAGTCTGTGTAAATTATGGTAACATGAACCCATTGTAAAGTTTTAAAAGACTTCCTCCCCCCTTTTGTCCCCCTCCCACCCATAGTGAAAAGCATTTTCCTACCCTACTGCTACAAGTGCATGCACGATATGATTTACCCATATGTTTCTGTTGAGTAATGATGTGCTGTGTTGGCAGGTTGCAAAGGCACATGTACCTTTAAAAAAAATCAATATTTGCTTCCTGATAATTTGGGTAGGTGTGTTGTGTGCATGACAAGTATGAAACTTGACATCTAGATAAGAACAGAAGTAGTCTCCAGTGGCTAAACCACCCATCTGCAAGAGGCGTGTGTATATTTGAGCCGGCGTTGCAGGGGCTTATGAGGATCTTTGTCTCTTGCAGATTGAGGTGCTGATGGAAGGAATGACTCATTCCTGAGGCATAGGTATTCATTTGGGTATCACACTAGACTTCCATTAGTTTGGAAAAGAGTGTAATTAGAGTAATTTGAGCTGTATAGGTGGGGTGGTGAAGTGGATCATCATGATCAATATGTTATTGCTGTTTTTAGCCACAACCCAACAACAGGGAGAGAAGAAATATTTTAGAAGACAGTGACAACAAAATCAGTGTCCCAATTATTGTGTGGTTTAAAATTAAATCCACCAGGTTCATGACTTTTTATGTGTGTGTGTGTGTGTATGTATGCGTGTGTATGTGTGTGTGTGTGTGTGCGCACACACGCACTCAGCTTTGCATAAACCTGTTCCCTTTTATGCCATTGTAGTCCATGTGTGTATTGGTCAAACTAGAAATTTGTTGTAAACAAAAAAATAAGTAAGATTAAAAATATGGTTTTATACATGTATCACAAAGAATGTCAAATTGTACACATTTTGTTGTTCCAGTTTCGTGCGCTAGCTCCCATGTATTACAGAGGTGCTGCAGCTGCATTAATTGTGTATGATGTCACACGACCGGTTTGTGTTTTTACATTTTTATTTTATTTAAATTGTTGGTTTTTAAATCCCTTCAATTTATAGAAGGGACTTTTTAGGGTGGGTTGCAGTTGGGCGAATTCAATAGCATGCCCATTATGTCTTAGGCGGGCAGGCCTCAACCTCTTAATAACTTTCTAGCAAAATAATAATTACATCATGTCTAGTTATCTCGCTCAGAGCGTACTTTTGATGGGAAGTGCTGTTTGTGTGAGTGTGTGTTTGTTTGCCCCAGTAGCAAAACATCTTAAGGCCCACAACAGCCGCACTGGACCCGCGCATGGCTGTGCGCGGGTCCACTGCACAGTCGTGGGCCGGAGGACCTTTGCTTACTGGGTGTGTGTGTGCGTATGTATGTAAAAACACAAGAATCTCCTATATTTGTGTATGTACAAGCTTGAAAATTGAGAAAATGCTTTATTCAATGGGTGTCTAAGAGCAAAGGAAAGGGGAGACTGCCAGTGCAAATAATTTAGGAAGATTACAAAGTACAGTTGGCTGAAAATCCAGTGAATATGTGATAGGCCCCCATTTAGGGAGGGTGGGGGAGGAGGGGGGCTTCCATATACATTGCTTCCAGTCACTTAGCGCACCCTTCTTTCCTATGCTTTTGTTGGTGTTGTTGCTTTGACCAAACCAAATCTATGGTCATTGGTCAATAATGCACAATTCTCTCCCCTGACAGTGCTTTTACCTACTTTACTTTGTAATCTTCCTGGTGTCTAAGAAAGCCTGCGAGCATATTAAAATTAGATGTCTCATTGAAGAGTTAAAAGACCATTTATAGAAAGTTGGTTGACCCACACTGGAGTCTGTAATTTGTCATATTCAAATTCAAAGCATGTTTACTAGCTTTCAGACATTCACTTGGATCACTGTGAGTTTGAATATTTCGTTAAGCTATAATAAAACTGAATTAGCTATGGATTTCAAGGTTTAATCTTTATGATGTGAAAAAAATTGACGAAAGCATTTCTTTAAATTTCATATGCATAGAGCATACAAATTAGCATAAATGAGCCAATAATACCTGCAGAGTTGGGTTAGGACTGTGCTGTTCTGTGATTTTGGAACTTACAGGTCTCACCCGTAAGGCCCATGCAGTTATCAGAGATGTAAACACATATTATGATGCTAAATGCTCATCCTGATCTGCCTGTCACAGAATACATTCCGGTCTTGCAAGATGTGGGTGCAGGAACTGAGGAGTCATGGTCCTTCGGACATTGTCATTGCCATTGCCGGCAATAAGTGTGATCTCGAAGATCTACGAGAAGTCAATGAAAAAGGTCAGACAATTTTAGTTAGTGGCTGATAGAAATCTTTTGGCTATTGGTAGCGCTTCTTATCATGATGATTCCTGCAGGAAGCATCGCAACACAAAGTACTACCAACAGCTGTAATAAACAGCAACCATTATCGACACATGGGAGTATGATTGTGTTGTAAAGGCTTATGAAGGCTAATTCGTTGATATACAACACTTATGGTGTATTTTTTTTTAATACTATTGAGAACTGTATATTTTGGGGCAAAATGATTTAACCCATTGTGTCCCAGGTACGAAATACCCACATTTTGGAGTTGTACTCTGAGTACTGCAGTACACAGAAGACAGATCGACCATGATAGTTAAGGTGCCAGAATAGCTTGGCACTTACAGGCACCAAGCTATTCTGACACCACTCTTGAACTATCATGGTCAATCCATGTCTGCTGTGGTGTGTCGGGACTGAATCAGTTAACCTTTACATAAAGCAAACCACTGCATTAGCAGATTATCCTCGGTGTACTTCACACAATGTTTCATTCATTGGATCGTTTTGAACTTGATTATCATTTGTTTCAGATGCTGAGGAATATGCACGTTCTATTGGTGCCATATTTGGAGAGACCAGTGCCATGACCGCTGTTAATATAGAGGGAATGTTTACAACCCTAGGTAAGATTTTTGGCTCACGTGTGAAGCAAAAGTGAGTATGTTTTAGGCCAGTGGTCGTCCGTCCGTCCGCCGTCGTCTGTGTTAAACTTTAACGTTGGCATTTTCTCGGAGACTATTCATGCCACAGTCTTCAAACTTGGCCCAAGGATACTTTGTAGCAATACCTTTTCAAACATACCAATTTGAGTGACCTCTCACAAAGGTCAAGGTCACAGGGGCTCAGGAAATAGGTAAAAAATAGCTATATTGACATAATTTATTTTTTCTTAAATACCATTCACAACTTCAAACTCAAACATGGTACAAAGATACCTGATGGTAAGACCTTTCCATGCATACTAATTTGGTTGCTCCCTCGGAAAAGGTCATGGGTCACGAGCTCAGGAAATAGTTCCAAAATAGAAATATTTTGACAAAAGATGTTTTTTTCTCAAATACTATTCACAACTTCAAACCCAAATTTGGTACAGAGATACCCGATGGTAAGACCTACCTATGCATACTAATTTGGATAACCCTTCGGAAAGGTCAAGGGTCACATGCTGTCAAATGTGTGTAAAATGCCAATTTTTTAAATAAAATTGTAGGTATTATCAACATTTTCGCAAATTTTTCAATCAAATTTGGCACAAAGGTAGCTGATGATAAGACCTTCTTGTGCATACTAATTAATTTAGTCGACCCATTGCAAAGGTTAAGGGGGGGGGGGGGGGGGGGGGGGAGGTTGACATATGCGTGAAAAATGCTTACAATTTGAGAAAACATGGATTTTGCTGGTGCAGAAGCCAGCCTTTTACTTTATTGTCACAAACGTCACACATATGTATATCAGTCATCCACGTGAGCCATAATGGCTTTGCATTTCTTGTTAAGTTTGTGTGTGTGTATTTAAAGGTCACTTGATGTAATGTTTCTGATTTCCAGTTAGACTTGTCAGAGTATAACTGCAGCTGCGTAAGTGGTTAAAAAAAAAGTTTGGTCTCACTTCGTGGCTTGTTTGCGAAGCAAAAGTGAGTTCATGTTTTTGGCCAGTGGTCACCCTTCCTTTGTCCATCCGCTATCATCTGTAGTAAGTTATAGTTATAAAGTTGGCATTTTCTCAGAGACTATTCAAGCCACAGTCTTCAAACTTGTCCCAAATATACTTTGTGGCTAGACCTTTCTAAACATACCAATTTGAGTGACCTCTCTCAAAGATCAAGAATTCATGATCTCAAGTCATAAGATCCCAGGTTCGAATCCCCTGGTGGGCAGGAATGTGATGTGGATTTTTCTTCATTCCCATCGAGTCAAATTTACATACAAAATTAATTTACTTACAGACTCGGTTTACGGTGCCTGTCTCACCCTCATATGTTCAGCACACATATTCATCAAGACAGTGAGCATGTTAAAAATCCCATTACCGCTATTCAAAAAGAGAAGGCCCATTAGAGCCGATGGAATGGAAACAGAAATATAGTGAATGCACCAAAGTTAATAGCAGGGTGGAGGTTTGCACATAAAGTAGCGCTTATTAGAAGCAAGCTTGCAAAGTTCCAGCTTCCATCTCTGTACACAGACACACGCACACCCATATATATATATATATATATATATATATATATTTTGCTTGATATAGTTCCGATAACAGGTAGATGTGATTACAAGACCTGAATCAAAATGTCTGAGTCGTAAGATGAGGACATTTTGATTCGAGTCGAGTAATCACATCTGTCTGTTTTATCAGAACTATATCAAACAAAACTGTTGCTCAAAATAATTTATGTACCCAGTCCAAAACAAAACTATGCCTCGTGTCATTCATTTTGCGGCCGATTGCCGTGTTCAGACAAAACACATGAATGGCAGACGACCGCATATCGCTGTCAACTCAGCACGTATATATCATCTGACTATGAAGACATCAGTACATTGTATAACTGTGCATATTACCAAGTAAATTATACTAATAATAATAATTACGGTATTTATAATGCGCTTATCTTATAATAATTATAACTCTAAGCGCGCACTCACAACTCGCACAAACATGCGCACGCTTTAGACAATGACTCACGTGACACAAATAGTGAAAATACATTACGACGGTCAGCTTGAGGTGGGGAGTGTGGTGATATAGTGCTAGAACTGTTGAAAGAGGTGAGTTTTGAGGGCGGACTGGAAGGAGGAGAGCGAGTGTTTCTGACGGAGACAGAGTGGGAGAGTGTTCCAGGTAGATGGACCGTATGTTGAGAAGGAGCAGGGGCCGAAAGTGCTGAGTTTGGTGCAGGGGATGAGGAGGCGGAGAGGGTCGGAGGCCGAGCGGAGGGAGCGGGGAGGAGTGTAGGGGTGAAGTAGGTTGGAGAGATAGGCAGGAGCGCAGTTGTTCATGGATTTGTAGCAGAGAGACAGAATCTTGTATTGGATGCGTTGGGGGGATGGGGAGCCAGTGAAGGAGCTTGAGCAGGGGAGTGATGTGGTCGGATTTTTTCTTTCTGAGGACGAGGCGGGCAGCATTGTTCTGGACGCGCTGGAGAGTGGTGGAGTGAGGAAGGCCGGAAAGGAGAGAGTTGCAATAGTCGATGCGAGATAAGATGAGAGATACAGCGAGTTTGGTGGCAGCTTCGGTAGTGAGGTATTTTCTGATCTGACTGATGCGGCGGAGGTGGAAATAACATGCCTGGGCCATGGCGGATACGAAGCTGGTCATGGAAAGAGAGGAATCGAGGATAACGCCAAGGTTCTTGACCGAGTCAGAGAGGGAGATGGGGGTGCTGTCGAGTTGAAGGTGGAGAGAGGGAGGGAGCTGGGAAAGTTTCTGGCGAGTGCCTACCAGCATGGCTTCTGTTTTGTCATCGTTCAGTTTGAGCTTGTTTGCTGTCATCCAGTTTTTCACGTCTTCATAGCAGTCAGCCGTGCGAGTCAGTAGTGTCTGAGTGTTGTCGAGTTTGTCTGTCTAGTAGTTGTGAGTCGTCAGCGTAGAGGTGGTGGTGTATGTGGTGAGACTGGATGATGTTGGACAGGGGGGAGGTGTAGAGTGTGAAAAGGACCGGGCCCAGGACGGACCCCTGTGGAACGCCGCAGGAGAGCCTGACTGGGTTGGAAGAGACGCCGTTGATGGTGATGGACTGCTGTCTGTCGGAGAGGTAGGAGAGAAACCAGGAGTGAGCAGAGTCAGTGATGCCAAAGGAGTGGTGAAGGCGGTGGAGGAGGATAGAGTGGTCTATGGTGTCGAAGGCAGCAGAGAGATCGAGTAGCGTAAGAAGGGAGATGTTGCCCGAGTCAGTGGAGAGAAGCAGGTCGTTAAGGATATGTAGAAGGGCTGTTTCAGTGCTGTGATGTTTGCGATAGGCAGACTGGAAGGGACTGAGGAGGTTGTTGTCGGCGAGGTGGAGGTTGAGTTGGTTGAGGACAACCTTCTCAAGAAGCTTGGACAGGAAAGAGAGATTGGAGACTGGGTGGTAGTTCTTGAGTTCGTTTGGGTCGAGGTTGTGTTTTTTTGAGGAGAGGACGGACGATGGCAGACTTGAAGATATCGGGGACGGAGCCATTCTCTAGAGATGTGTTGATGATGTCGGTAATGAAGGGCAAAAGTTTTGGGAGGCCATCCCGGTAGAGGGAAGCTGGAAGGGGGGTCTTACTTACTTACTTACGCCTGTCACCCCTACCCGGGTATAGGCCGTCGACGAGAGACCTCCAGCAACTCCTGTCCTGTGCTTCTCCTTCGATTCTACTCCAGGTGGTTCCCAGTCTCTTGATGTCTGCTTGGAGGTCTCGACGCCAGGAGTTTCTCGGCCTACCTCTTTTCCTCTTTCCCTGGGGGTTCCATGACAATGCCTGCCTAGTGATACTGGAAGCTGGCTTTCTCAGACTGTGACCGATCCATCCCCATCTTCTTCGCCCAATTTCATTCTCTGCTGTTATCTGCTCTGTTCTCTCCCAGAGTCTGACGTTGCTGATCTTCTCTGGCCAGTGGATTTTCAAAATTCTTCTAAGGCAACTGTTCATGAAGGTCTGTACTCTGTTGACTGTGGTTTTTGTCAATCTCCATGTCTCTGCTCCATATAGGAGAACTGCTTTTACAGGAAGGGGGGTCTAGTTCGCAGGTTTTGAAAGGCATGGACTTTATGGTCTTGAGGACTTCATCCTGAGAGACGGGGCGGAAGGACGAGAGGGGAGTGCCGGAAAAGGGGGGGTCAGGAGGGCAAGGCGGAGAAGGCAGAGTGTCGAGTGTGTTGCGCAGAGTTTGGATTTTGTCGGAGAAATAGGAGGAAAAAGCAGACGGAAGTTCTTCTTTGCTGTGCGTGTTGGGAAGAGGAGAGTCTTTAGAAGTGCCTAGGAGTGTGTTCATGGTAGCGTAGAGGGTTTTGGAAGAAGTGGATTCCAGGATTTTGTTTTGAAGGTGTTTGCGTTTGGAGTCGGAGATCATTCTGCAGACTTTGGATCTGGTGGTTTGGAAGATCTCTCTGTGAACGGTGAGGTCAGATGAGCGCCAGCGGCGTTCCGCTTGTCGACGCTCGCGCTTGGCCTCAGCTATGTCGTCGGTGAGCATGGGGGAGGGGAGTTGGTTGGGTATGGAACAGGTGGTGACAGGGGCATGGGTGTCTAGAAGTTTTCGAAGGGAGGAATCGAAATGGGATGCGAGATCAGGAGAGGTTGATTGTACATTGCTTAACGTCCCGACAGCAACAAGGCTTTCTCAGGACGTGCCTGCACTGCTTGTGAAAAAAAAAACTAAACAGAACATTGAATGTATGTCGCCAGCCGGTCAAATACATTAAATAAACCTAACACATGGGCCTAAATAAAGCTAAGACCATTTAGCAACACACATCCAATATCAAGAGCTACAGGCAGTGCAGACAGTAGGGAGAGTTTTAAAAAGGCAAATACAGGTGAATGGACAAAGGGTAGACAGAAACACATGCCCCAGAATAGAGAGATAAACCCACCCTGTGGGGCTGACCAGGGTGACCCTGGGAACTAAAAAATACCTAACCCCACCCAAGTCCCCCAGGGCAGACCCGGGTGGGGCGAGATCAGGAGAGGAGGCGGTGTCCGAGAGAAGGTCGACAGCTAGTAACTAGATCACGCATAATTGTAGAAAATATCAACAGTTTTTTTCATTTAGTTCTTTTCTCAGATTGTCGATATTGCCAGCTGACATCTTGTCAATTTCACTTGTCAGTCCAGCGACTCACATTTCCTGGCATCTTTTCTCCGTTCATATATGTATAAAGGATATAAATTTTGTGCATGCATACACCCTAAGAAGTATTGCATACAATACAATACAATACAATATTACTTTATTAATCCCTCATGGGGAAATTCGCTGTCTGCCCATACAACACATGGCATCATCATTCACTCATTGAAATAATTAATTAACCCATAACTCAATTAAAGAGATGAGCTGTAAAAGACGTATTGTTACCTGTGTAACACTCTTGGCATCAGAAACACTTATGGTGGATTCCCCCTGTGCTTCTGGTGTCGGCAATGTTGCAGTGAACTACTGAAAAGGCTATAACTAAAGAACTAAAGAATGTCTTGGCTTGACTTCGCGAACGAAGATTTTATAGGAGTTGCCCACAGCGTCTGCAGGCTTGTTCGTGGCTGCGGAGGCCAATCCGAGACAGGCAGATTCGACCGCAGTGGCTGCAGGGGAAGGTATGGCCAGGGTTCTGAGCTGCGGCATCTCTGTTTTTTCTCCTGAGCCGCTTGTCCTTAAGGCTAGCTCTGTGAGAGTCCTCAAAGGAGACAGCTGCCTTGTAAATGGTGGAGCGCCAGGTGTCACGGTCCGCAGCAAGCGAAGACCACTGGTGGTGGTCGATTTGGCAGGCACTAAGTGACTTCTTGAGACAGTCTTTGTATCTCTTCTTTGGTGCCCCTCTGTCACGGTGTCCAGTAGCAAGCTCGCCGAACAGTGTGATCTTTGGTAGGCGATGATCCTCCATCCTGGAGACATGCCCCGCCCAGCGGAGCTGTGTCCGCAGCAGCAAAGCCTCGATGCTCACAGTTTCAGCCTGTTCAAGGACCTCGACGTTGGTGACATAGTCACTCCAGTGAATGCCCAGGATGGTACGCAGGCAGCGCTGGTGGAAGCGTTCGAGGAGTCGTAGTTGGCTGCGGTAGAGGGCCCAGGACTCGGAACCATACAGCAGGGTGGTGAGGACCACAGCTCTGTACACGCTGATCTTGGTGCCTGTTTTCAGCTGTTGATTGTGCCACACCCGCTTGAAAAGTCGCCCGAAAGCGCTGTTCGCTTTTGCCAGCCTGCTGTCAAGCTCCTTGTCCAGCTTGGCGTCCGACGTGATAATGCAGCCAAGGTAAGTAAACTGGTGCACTGACTTTAGTTCAGACTCGCCAATGGTGATGTGAGGAGGGTGATACACTGTCTTGGGTGCCGGCTGATGGAGGACCTCTGTCTTTTTCAGACTGACCTCGAGTCCAAAGAGCTGGGCAGCATCTGCGAAGCAAGACGTGATGCACTGCAGGGCTCTCTAAAGAATGTTGACAGACACTATCTACTGATATTACTGTTGAAGAGGGTAACAGTCTGAGGGACAAAAGAGTTGGCATAACGTGATGTACTACTTTTGGGTACTTGAAGTCTGCCACTTCGTTCGATACGTCTGCTGTCAAATTCATATCTAAGTGGATGTGTCTGGTCATCAAGAATGTCAGCCAGTTTGTTCGTAATCCGTCTGTTGTACAGTACGTCCAAAGTATCCTATGCCCTACCAATCACCCTGCCCCCTTTCCGGATTACTTTGTTAAGATGATCTTGATCTCTTTTACATAAATTTCTACCCCAGCACTTCAGTCCAAAAGTTAGAATGCTAACAATACTGGAGTAGTAAAACATCTGTAAAAGCTGAGTGCTTACATTAAATGACCTGAGCTTTCGCAAACAGTAAAGATGGGTATGCGATTTTTTCACAATAGCATCTGTGTTTTGTTTCCAGTTGAGCGCGTTGTCAAAAAGAACACCTAAATACTTGTAGAACTCTACACGCTCAACTTCTGTTCCCTTGATGACAACAGGATCAGGATGATGTTTGTTTTTCTGAAATCTATGACCATCTCTTTTGTCTTGCCAACATGTAATTCAAGATAGTTTCTATCGCACCACTCTACAAAGTCGTCGATCTCCTGTCGATAGTGTCTGTCATCCTCATCTGTAATCTGACCTGTCAGTGCCGTGTCGTCGGCGTATTTGTCTATAACAGTCGTCATGAGTGGCTCTACAGTCCGCTGTGTACAAAGAAAACAAAAAAGGCGACAGGACAGTCCCCTGTGGTGCACTGGTTTAGGTAAAAAGTACATCTGAGATTAGATCCGAACTAATTCTGACATACTGTGGGCGGTTAGTGAGATAGTCCAAAACCCAAAGAATGGTAGAGACATTTATGTTCATGTGAACTAGTTTGGAAGCGAGTATGTGTGGCTACATATAACGAGCGTGTTAATGTTGCAGCGTGAGCATATTTCGCGTTTCCTTTGAAAATGCAAGTATCATCAAGATCAAGGCTTAATGCACACGGGATTTGGGGAAGGAAAGTATATGAAGCAAATTAATGAATATTAATTTGCTTGTTATACAATATATCAGTACATGTGTCAAAGAAGGGAAAACTTTATGGAGTGGGTGTATCAGCGTGTACAGAGCTGTGGTCCTCACCACCCTGCTGTATGGTTTCGAGTCCTGGGCCCTCTACCGCAGCCAACTACGACTCCTCGAACGCTTCCACCAGCGCTGCCTGCGCACCATCCTGGGCATTCACTGGAGTGACTATGTCACCAACGTCGAGGTCCTTGAACAGGCTGAAACTGTGAGCATCGAGGCTTTGCTGCTGCGGACACAGCTCCGCTGGGTGGGGCATGTCTCCAGGATGGAGGATCATCGCCTACCAAAGATCACCCTGTTCGGCGAGCTTGCTACTGGACACCGTGACAGAGGGGCGCCAAAGAAGAGATACAAAGACTGTCTCAAGAAGTCACTTAGTGCCTGCCAAATCGACCACCACCAGTGGTCTTCACTTGCTGTGGACCGTGACACCTGGCGCTCCACCATTTACAAGGCAGCTGTCTCCTTTGAGGACTCTCGCAGAGCTAGCCTTAAGGACAAGCGGCTCAGGAGAAAAAACAGAGATGCCGCAACTCAGAACCCTGGCCATACCTCCCCCTGCAGCTACTGCGGTCGAACCTGCCTGTCCCGGATTGGCCTCCGCAGCCACGAACAAGCCTGCAGACGTCGTGGGCAACTCCTATAAAATCTTCATTCGCGAAGTCAAGCCAAGAGTATATATATATATATATATATATATATATATATATATATATATATATATATATATATATATATATATATATATATATATATATATATATATATATATATATAAGTACCCAACGGAGAAAGAAACACGCTTAGAAAAGACGGGTACAACACAATTTATTAATATTTCGGGTAAATACCCTTTGTCAAAATAAACAAACAAACAGAGAGATTAGCCGCTACTTATCTTCATTGGCAGAAGGAATCTATATATATATATATATATATATATATATACAGGGCTTCCGTTTTCACAACAGTTTAAAGGGTCTGTAGACCCTCAGGTATAAATTTTAGAGGGATCACAGACCCCCATCTGAGCATTATAGAGGGTCCGCAGATTTATTTAAGAAAAACTGCGTCATCTTATGTTCCTTAAAATAAATTAACTCATTTCGCTCTCTCCTCTAAATGTGTTGTGACAGTGTGTGTGTCCTTTCCATGATACCGATTCTTTTACTGGTGAGCTATCGCGCAAAATCCTGTCTCCCTCGCTGTCTCTCTCTCACACACAGAAAAACATGTATCTATTTATTTATTTGTATGATCGTTTGATAATGTTTTGTAACGGAGAATATAGCGTTTTCTGCTGAATGCGGCAGATTGACAACCAAAGTGTGACTTGTCTAAACTCTCTCTCTCACTCTGTGTGTGTGTGTGTGTGTGTGTGTGTGTGTGTGTGTGTGTGTGTGTGTGAACTGATGTACATAAAAGTTCATTTCAAACCATTTAACCACTTGGAAAGACGTGTTTCTCTAATTTTTGCCTAATAACTGTGTACCAGAAGATGGGTCGACCACGATTTTTAAAAAAAACTGACAAACTTATTTCTGTTAAAATTTCTGGACTTGCTTTTTGAGTTTGCCTCAGTGCACATTGCGCATGCCATTCGTGTGCAGTCGTGCTTTAGCCATGGAAATACACGCAGCGCAGCCATGAACTCTGAAAACTGTGTCGCAGCGGCGGTGCCACACACGGCCCAGGTGTATCATATCTGGCCCCTGTCGCTTGTCGATGGAGATGGCGGTGTCGAAGTGCAACTTTCTTCTTAGCGATTATCAAGATCTGACGGTGACGGTGCTGGATTGAAAAATCCGAAGCATTCCAGCTTCCTTTGCTTTTTCTCCGCCATTTACAACTTCGTTCAAGATCGAAAGTGAAACGCACGATGCCGTATCCCATAATAGTATGTATGGTGACGTCACAGCAAGTAATGCGTTCAACATGTAGCGCGCACTTTGTAATAACATGCTGACACCACACATAAACTAACAGTTTGCCCACCCAATTACACTCGCACGGACCCCGGAGTCGGGTCGATTCTGAATGCAGCCGCGACCGAGCGAGCGGCTAAACGAACCAACTCATCACTAAAAATAGAACGACTGTCACCGACCTCTGTTATGGTACGCACGGTGGCGCAAAGATGATGCGTCTCGGACGCAGATGCACTGAATTTTAGTGCAGCTGACTACCCCTTAGTTACATTTTCAGTACGTGATTTTGAGTTTTAAAGCGTCATAGACGCACAGACGGAAGCCCTGATATAAATGGGAAGAAGAACAAAGAATCCATTTAATTCACGTTTCTGGAGTTGCGTTTTTGTTTCTCAAATTTTCACCCTCTCAGTGCTTTTTTTTTTTTTTTAACCTTTATCATTCAGAATACACCAGTGTGTGAAATAAGTTTGACTAAAATAGTTCAATGGTAGTGCCAGAATAGCTTGGTGCTTTTAGGCGCCAAGCTGTTCTCTCACTACCCTTGAAAGTAAAGCCATTGGTCTATATCCTTATCTGTAAGTACTATAATGTAGCATGCGTATGGCAGTGTACAAATTTGAAGCGTTTAGCCTCAGTATGATATGGGTTTATATGGATCTTTTCTTCTTCTATTTATTATTTCATCGTCGCTTGCATCTGTTTTAGGAGGGTGTGGTGCCAGTAGTCCTGGATGTGTTTTATTTGATTTATATACACATGTGTAGGGTTTATGTACACTTTTTTTTGTCCAGCCCGCCAGCTGCCTGCGGAGGATCTGTCTCAGGTGGGCCGCGCTGGTAGCACGGTGAACCTACGGCGACTGAACCAGGAGCAGGCACAGAAAAAAGGCTGTTGCGGTGGCAGCAAAGGTGGAAATGGGGGGAGTGGGAGCAGACCTAATTCATCATCCAGAAGTTCTCTCAGTCCCAGATATGGCAATAGACTGACATAATGATAGTAGTGTCACAGACTTAAAACATATATCAAATGTAACTAGAGGATTCAGTTAGACCAATCTGCTGGCAAGAGGCCTTGATTCTCATGAGCCCCTGTTGTCACAGGGGCTCATGAGAATCAGTGCCTCTTGTACTTGTAGTGATCAATCAAGGGAAAATAGATGGCTGCTGCTGCCTAATTTTGCTTTCAATGCAGCTTGTAGTTTTAGGGTTGACAGACAGACTGGGCATAATGTCACAGTGTGTGTACTAGTCTTTTGTATAAGAGTGCTGAATTTTACTGTTTTTATGTACATTGCAGAGTACCGCCATTGGTAAGCATCCATATATTTACTGTATTGTTTTGAATTGCTGAAAGTAGATTTGATTTCAGCAGGCTATAGTAACTTGCATGTTGTACATAGTGCAGGGGCAGTCCTGTTGCAGGTTCACCTTTTGGTTGTCAGTAGCACCTTTTGTTGAGGTAATTCTTGGATTCCTGGATTGACAAAAAGTGCTGAAAACAGCCAAAATTTCAAAACTTGAGTATGCGTGTACATTGGAAATGAAAGCCTCTCCTCTTTGTCTCCTTCACATGTACCTGACAATAAAGAGCCTGAACGGGATTGACCATGATAGTTTAAGAGCAATGCCATGTAACCTTTTTGCTGTTCTGTCAGATTATCTTGATGCCTGTAACCATACAAAATGCTGCCAAGCTACTCTGGCATTTCCCTTGAACTATCATGGTAGAGCCATCTCCTAGAGCAGAGTTTCTGGGTTGAATGATATCTCGACGTATTATCCGATACAGTAGAGTGTTGTCTATGGGCACATCTCACCATCCGTGATGTAAGAGTTAAATTGGAACTCTCTAATAAACCATTACAGCTTGAGGCTGAATTTGTAAAATCTGCTTATTGTCTTTGGAAGGTTTTATTACATATTAGAAGATAGAGCCACCATTTTAGTGCAAAGGTGGTGCCAGAATAGCTTGGACTACCATAATTAAATTTATTTTAAGCAGTTGTGTATCAGGATGTAAAGGGTTAAGAGAGACCTGAAAGGAATGAGAGATCCATAGTGTACCAAAGCAATACTGGCATAATATGAAAGGAACTTTGGTAGGACTTCTGATGGGTGGGGTGGAGGGCATCTGAGCCTTTCGGAGAGCAGAGATCCCATCTTGGTTGAACTGAACTGAACTTCTCTTAGAGGAAGAGACACAGAATGTATCACAAGTAGATGTACCTATGACCTTGATGGGCATGTAGAAGTGTGTTGTTTATTAACCCATTTAGCCCCACGGCCGCATTTCCCAAATCCTGGAAGTGTTACCTAAAGATGACAAACTAGTTGCAGGAGATGTATCGACCATGATAATTCAAGGGTAGTGCCAGATGAGCTTGGTGCCTTCAGGCACCAAGCTCATCTGGCACTACCCTTGAATTATCATGGTCAACCCATCCCCTGCTGTAGGGTGTTGGGGCGAAATGGGTTAAAGCAAAATGACGTCATCATAAAATTTGCATTGTGACAGGTATTCTGTTTGAACACGGTCATTCACACAGCAATGCAGTCTTTATTCTTCAGTCCCCATGGGTCGCTCAGAGATGTATGGGCAGCAGCCGCGGCCGCGTTATGTCAGGGGAACTAACCTAGAGGTGAGATGAGACCATTTGACAAAACTTGATCATTAAAAATAAGGGAAAAAACGGAAATGGTGGTCAGATTGTGTTGCATATCTCACAAATGTACTTTTAAAAAAAAAGAAGAAAAAAAAATTAACGCTCACCCAAAAAGGGAGAAGGGGGATTTTTCTTGTCTGTATGTTTGTCAGTCTCTTATGCTGATATATTTGTTTAACACCTTTCAAACCACAGGACCAGTTTGATCCAAGGTCAGAGTGACAACGGACATTTATGTTAGCACTTGTGTGCATGCAAAACAAGGAGCTCTCAAACCACTGCCTTTATTGGGACATTAGATGAGGTCATGATAGATATATCCTCCCTCAACATAAGTGTCATGAAAACAGAATCAAATTGCTACCTTCATTGTCAAGGTCATTATAATATTTGTTCAAATCTCTTATAAGCATAACCAAATGTACATGTATGTCACCTTCAAGGTCAAGGTCACAGCTGTCATATTTAGTCATTTTGTAGGCTATTTTTTTTTAAATCACTAGGTTTAAAAAAAACAACTGTAACCCTGCATTCAAGATCGAAGTCACTGAGGCCATGTTATTTATGCGCTGAGATGTTTTTGTGTTTTTTTCCCATTCTTTACATTGACAACCGTATCACATGCACTGTTAGTGTAACTCATTGTACAGTTGTTTATGTCGTTTTTACTTTTGCGTGTTTGATCAATGTAAATTGTAAACATCTTTCATGCCAACCAAAAATATTGTTTTCTGTCAATTGAGAGATCAATTCCAGGTTTTCTGTTTCTGCCCAAAGATTGATCTATTCCCATCAGATAATACACATTCTACATTCCGTTTTCTTGTTTCCTTCCCTGCTCATATCCTGACTACACTGATAGCTCAAAGGTGTTGGTGATTTGCTAGGTCTTTCTTCACATGTCATGCGTTTTGTTGTTCTTTCTGTTCATTACATTTGGTGCAAGAAGTGAAACTCAGTTGTTATGACAATCATTTAGCCCCCTTGGCTGCATGCACATGGGGGTTAAAGTAATATTTATATTTATATTTTAATGTAAGGAAAGAAATCAAAAACTTGTTTGTGTATTTGCTAAAAGGTATTATCATTCCATTTCTAAAGGCATGTACATTTGTTCATACACCAAAGATGAAGTGTTATTTACATCTTTGTATATAACATTATGTTTATGTTCTGATAAATATGTACTTAACCCATTCAGCCCTGATGCACTACAGCAGGAGATGAATCAACCATGATAATTCAAGGGTAGTGCCAGATTAGCTTGGTGCATGTCAGCACCAAGGTAATCTGGCACTGCCCTTGAATTATCATGGTCAGTCCATCTCCTGCAACTGGTGCGTAGTCATTAGATGATGCTTCGAAAATTTGGGAAATACGGCCATCAGGCTGAATGAGCGCTTGCCTTGACTGAATCTGATTTGCACCTTCATGACAGTCATATTATGCCTGAATAATCATGGTATCATTTGATAGAAGTTATATTTTAGGCATTTTGCTGTTGTTTTGCTAAAACTGCATTGTGAACGTAAAATAAAGATGTACATGGCCAACAGTCAACTCTTGTAGATTTTATGTTTTGATGAGGTTTTTTTTGCTCACATGCGAAGTAAAAGTGAGTCTGTGTTTTGGGCCAGTGGTCATCCGTCTGCCATGGTTCCTGGGAAACTTTAACTTTGGCATTTTCTCTGAGACTATTCAAGCCACAGTCTTCAAATTTGGCCCAAGGATACTTTGTGGCGAGACCTTTCTAAACATACCAGTTTGAGTGACCTCTCACAAAGATCAAGACCACAGGGGATCAGGAAATTGCTATATCTTTACATAATTTATTTTTTCTCAAATACTATTCACAACGTCAAACCCAAACTTGGTACAAAGATACCTGATGGTAAGACCTTTCATGCATACTAATTTGGTTGATCCCTCAGAAAGGTCAAGGGTCGTGAGAGGTCAGGAAATCGGTTAAAAAATATTAACCATATTTTGACAAAAGATGTTTTTTCTCAAATACTATTCACAAGATCAAACCCAACCTTGCTACATAGACACATGATGATAAGACCTATCTATGCATCCTATTATTGATGACCCCTCGAAAAGGTCAAGGGTCACAAGGGCTCAGGAAATAGGTCCAAAATAGCCATATTTTGACAAAAGATGTTTCATTCTCAAATACTATTCACAACTTCAAACCCAAACTTGCTACAGAGATACCTGATGGGAAGACCTATCTATGCATACTAATTTGGTTGATCCCTTGGAAAGGTCGAGGGTCATGAGAGCTCAGGGAATAGGTAAAAAATAGCCTTATTTTGACAAAAGATGTTTTTTCTCAAATACTATTTACAACTTCAAACCCAAATTTGGTAACACAGATACCTGATGGTAAGACCTATCTATGATACTAATTTGGATGACCCCTCAGAAAGGTCAAGGGTCACAAGAGGTTGGCAAATGTATAAAAAGCCAATTTTTGATAAAATTGTAGCTATTATCAACATTTTTGCAAAATTTTCAATCAAATTTGGCACAAGGCTGATGACAAGACCTTCCTATGAATACTAATTTAGTTGACTCATCATAAAGGTCAAGGGTCATGGGAGGTTGACAGATGTGTAAAAAATGCATACATTTTGAGAAAACATGGATTTTGCTGGTGCAGAAGCCAGCTCTTTATTTATTGTCACAAAGGTCACACATATGTAAATAGGTCGTACATGCGAACCATGATGGCTTTGCCTTTCTGGTTTTTATGTACCTCCCACATTGGTAGGGATATGTTTGTGTGTGTGTGTCTCTGTGCACATAATGTGTGTGTAAGAGAGAGAGAGAGAACATCACAATTATTTGTTTACATGGCTTTTACAATATAGCAGTCTTTCAGAATTTAAACACACTGTTTAGTCATACCTTCTAAATTTTCCATTCTCTTAAATAGCATGTTTACCTCCATCTTTGAAACACTGTTCAGTTGATGATGCACATTACTGTTTTTGTCATATTTGTAAGTTGTACATCAGTACATGTGCATATTTGTCTGTGTGTTTTTTGTTCCATAATACATTTTTTTTTTAAATCGCTTTGTCTCACTTTCATGCTATTTTCTAATTATGGGTGAAATAATCAGTGTGCCAGTCTGTGATTTTTTACTGTACAGCCTAAAGCCGTAAGGCCCAAAATCACAGACCAGCACACATTCTGGCCAGTCTCCAGATTAATGTATGGAATAGCAATTACATCATGTACAGTGTACATGATAGCTCAAATTTTTCTTTTGTAGTGCATCCAAATTATTTATCTTTTTTTTGTTTTGTTTTGTTAATTAAACACTTCCCCAATGCACAAAAGGCCATCGGGCCCAACCTGGGCCCCTGTTGGCCCGTGCACAGTTGTGCGCAGGCCAACGGTGGCCGACGTCTGCCCATTGGCCTTTTGCGCATTGGGTCTGAACTTCATGATGACAGTCGCAAATGTGACTTTTATCTATGACTGTGTACCAGTGTTGGAGATATACTGACCATGACAGTTTGAATAAAAGTAGTGACCGATTAATGCCTTGGCTGTCCATAGCGTTTTTTTGTTGAGGTGATTCCTGTTCCTGTCTACAGCGCTTTTTGTGGAGCTGATTTCTGCATGAGATCCCTTGACAAAAGCACTCTGGACAGCCAAATGGTTAACCTTGCACCATTGTTGGCACCAAATACCTCATCTGACTGTGCTGTTTGACTATCAAAACCGATCCAGCTTCTGCTGTGGCATCTTAACTTTTTACCAACGGCATCAGCAGCATTGTTTGCATGGCTTGCTTCCCTTGCAACATGGATGGAATACGCCGCCTGCAGTACAGAAGATGCACTTGGCTATTTTTAGTGCTTAATAAATAACAGGAGGTGGTTACAGAGTATGCACACTGCATTTTAAAATGAATGGGCTTCCTGTTCCCATGGTGCTTGTGTAGTGTTTCTGGTTGGGTCACTTCTGTCTGTGACTTTCAGATTTTCAGTTGCTGTAGTTTTGCATTAGCATGGCAGACACGTGATTCTTACAGGATGTTTTTTGCGAGGTATGCAACGAATTTGCTGGTTTTATTTAAGGACAACTGAGTGGAAGCCTTTGCTGAATTGAAAATCAAAGGGCGCAGCGAAACCAAGATGCAGAATTTAGACGAATCAGAGGATTAAATGATCTGTTTTGCAGCGTCTTGATTTTTTTTCTACGGCTGTGTGTGTGTGTGTTCGCCATTGTAGACATTTGTCATGCGCTTGCGCTGGACACAAGTTTATCATCAAATTGATAAGAGGATTTTGCTTTTATCTTTAGTTAGTAGTTTACTGCCTCTGAGGAGATTGGCCTCTGTGTTTTCTTTCTGACAGATAATGCACACAGCAACATTGAACAAACAAGGAACCAACTGACAACAAAGTATGCAAATGAGCAATGCATGTACGTTGTCAATTTTAAATTAAAATTATTAAGGAGGGAGGGGGATAGAAATTACTACAACTACAAGGGAAGCAAGTGCAGCAAGACCTTTTTGAAACACGACTTCTCCCATTCACGTGTTGAAGTTCAAGGGGAGCAAATTCTGTATACCATACTGAACCTCATGGGCAGCGACTGTTGTATAACCCTTTGAAACATGACTATTTTCTCCCTTCAGCGTGTTCAAGTGCAAGGTGAGCTACTTCTGCATGCCATGATTGATTTTCTCCCTTGCGCCGTGGAAACTCTTAATTACTGCTGTACTGCAAAGATCTCAGTAGTTCTGTCATTTCATGCTTTGATTTCTTCCCTAAGTTAATGTTTTCCAAAATGCACACACTCTAAAGCCTTGTTGCTGTCGGGACGTTAAGCAATGTACAATCAATCAATCAATCTCATTAGGCTCAGCTTTGTTATTTTATTCAAAGTATGAATGCAGGCTTTTTATTTTTCACCCCGCCTCTTGTTGCACAATAACAATGATAAATTGGTATGCTGGCTTTTTTCATGTCTGTGTGCGCTGTGTGTCCTTCGGTCTGTCTGGGTTTGAATTTTGCAACCAATCAATCTCCCACACCCAGTACAGCAAATACCTTCCAAAATTGTTCAAGTCATTCTTTTTTGTAGTAAATAAATTAATGTGTGCACAGTTAGAGGCAGACCTTGTTTTGTTTGTCGGTCACAGAAAAGAAAGGGGAATAAATTTAAATCAAATCAAACTGTTTGCAAATTAAATGAGGTTTTGTGTTGGCGTGCATGTGTGTACAGCTAGGGGTTCCTGAGAATTTATGCCTCCTGTAGGTTGATATGGCAAGTGTGCAGTAACTGCATTAGTTACTGGGTACGTATATTATAAGTTATTGGTAGCAGGGGTTTGCTACACGGACCCTTGTAGGCCTGAGGGATGTCAAAGGAACCATTGTACCATGAAGGCCAGAAGGGTACAATGGTTCCTTTGACCTCCCGAAGGCCTACAAGGGTCCGTGCAGCAAGCCCCTGCTACCAATAACGTATTTGTTTTCATTCCTCCACAATTTTCGTAAAAGAAATCCAGAAGAAATCTTCCAACCTGGATCATGCCAGACATGACTGACGTCAAACTGAGGAATATACATATAGACTTATGACATAATTTAAAATATTTCATGAGTTGCCATCTCCAGTAGTGTGCTTGTTGTTTCAAACAACACTAACGTTTTATTTTAGAACTTTTAGGTGATCTTTTAAAGAACAATTGCATCCAAGATGCACCACAGAGGGCTACAAGAAGTATGCCATTTTTTGCTACAAGGGTTTTTGTAGCTCGGTCATGTGGTACTGTTTTCTCTAAAGAGATTGGTCGTGTGACGTAGGATGAAAACAAATTTGCTTGTACCATGACAAACCTAAAAATACATTGATGTATCTAACCCATAAAAGTCTGACATGCTACAACACAATGTGGATCAAACATGATAGTTCAAGGGTGGTGTCAGAATAGCTTGGCGCCTGTAGGTGCCAAGCTATTCTGAAAAAAAACCTTGAACTATCATGGTCAATCTATCGTCAGAACTGTGACACGGACCTCAGAGGAAAGTTTTTTTAAAAAAAAACAACTTTTTCATCCTCAGGTTGTAAAGAGTTAAGCCTTTGCTGTCAGTAGCATTTTTTTTTTGGTCAGGATGATTCCTGCAGGAATCATCACAATGAAAACTGCTACTGACAGCCAAAGGGTTAATAACTTACTGCAGACTGTTTCGAGTGCCCACCTGTATGAGAGACCACCTATCATTAAAGACTATCATTTAGGTGGCTTTAGTCAAACCACCTAAATGGTAGTCTTTAATTACAGGTGACACTTTCTGCCTTTTCAAGTCTGCCCTTTTGATAGAGCACCAGTCCTTTAACACTTTAGTGTTTGCGATGATTCCAAAAATGTTATTCATTTATGGTACATTTACACCAAATGCAGCATCACTGTGGTTTTGAGTTCTGTGGTTTTGAAGTAACCCATTTAGCCCAGGGACTCTGCAGCAGGAGAATAAGAATAATAAGAATAAGAGTACTTTATTATCTCGAAAAGAGAAATTCGGTTGTGGTACATTTATAACAAATAGTACAAACAAGACATAAAAACATTATAGCATAATTATGAACATTTTCTCCCTGCACTTGCACAGCTACAAATTCCAAATGGATAAAAAAGTAAACACTACAAAATCTTTACACATAACTCTTACACATCTCACACAAACATCTTTGCAGGCGCCAAGCTCATCTGGCACTGCCCTTGAATTATCACGATCAGTCCATCTCCTACAACTGGTGCATAGTCTTTAGACAATGCCTCCAAAAGTTTGGAAATGCGGCCGTTAGTTAGTTCGTTCGGGTTTAACGTCCACAGCACGAGGTGATCATGGACGGCCCTGACGGGCGGGTGATGGGGGACAGGGAAATCTATTGCCTATGAAGTACGACCTGAACACTGATCAACTCAGGCGCACTTCAACTGTGCCACTTTGATTTACCAGGACCTTTCAACGGACATGCTATTGAACAAATCCGTTTTTTTCCCCTGGATTGTGAGTCCAGCTACCGGGACCGGGACGGGATTCGAACCCACGACCCGGCGATTCCCTTCGCTCTCCTGCTCCGACGTTTAACCGCCTGAGCTATTTCGGACTCGCAAATGAAATGCGGCCGTGGGGTTAAATGCTTATTTATACATGGGGAAGGTTGCACTGCCAGAACTGACCTGGCAGCTGAGTTCCGAGTCAGTTTGGTATAGGGCTTGGGAAGCTGACGTCATCACACTAGTCGTGGCGGCCATCTTGAGAGGTTACGCGACTAAAGTGCTCATTGGGAAATCACTGTCAGGTCAATGTCAGGAAAGTCCTGACGTGCCGGCTAGAGGCAATAACAGCAAGTCTTGCCATCTTGTCTGTCTTGTCTTGCCGTATATGCCCACAATCAAACGTGTTGATCATTATGGCACTTGAGAGGAAAGTTTTGTATGCATGTCAAGTACGAATGCGGAGCTAATAATAAATCATGTCGCTACATGAATCAGGCCATAGAAAATGTGAGTGAAGGGGGGAAATGCTGGGGATGGCGGGTGATGTGGGGGGGGGGGGGGGAGAAAGGAGGGGAACTGGAGGGCTTTATTGGGAGACCCCCGACACCAAGGTGTCAGCAGTCAGACGGCCTCCAGCGCCTCACTGTTGAGGGCATTCCAGTCCTTTATGGTTCGTGGCAGGAAAGAGGCGGCTCTATATTGGGTCCTGCACGAGACTTGTTTGTACTGCTTGTTGTGGCTGCGGCGTTGGCGCGATATCGCCTGTTCCACTTTCCCATTGATGATGGGGCAGTTCGCAGCGCCACTAGTGATCTTGCGCAGCATCTGAAGGCGTGCAGTGCGACGTCGATCGTCCAGGGACGGCCACCCCAGTGACTCTAGCATGTCCCTAACACTCGATGTGTCGTGGTAGCGGCCACCCCAGTGACTCTAGCATGTCCCTAACACTCGATGTGTCGTGGTAGCGGCCACCCCAGTGACTCTAGCATGTCCCTAACACTCGATGTGTCGTGGTAGCGGCCACCCCAGTGATTCTAGCATGTCCCTAACACTCGATGTGTCGTGATAGCGGTTAGTAGCAAACCGGGCGGCGCGTCTCTGAACTGCTTCCAGCCGGTCGATGCCTTTCTGGGTGTGAGGGTCCCAAACAGATGCTGCGTATTCCAGGATAGGACGCACGTAGGCCATGTAAGCTCGCTCCTTGATGGCCGTAGAGCTCACCTTGAGATTCCTTCTCAGGAAGCCCAGTGTCTTACTGGCCTTGTTGGCGATGCTGCTGACATGTGCGTCCCAGGTAAGGTTGCTGCGGAGGGTCACCCCGATGTACTTTGCCTCAGAGACTGACTCAAGGGTGTGACCGTGTAGGGGGTAACCCCAGACTGTAGAGGACGTCTGTTCCTCGTGACTGGCAGAGTTATGCACTTGTCAGGGTGTAACTGCATGTCCCAGCTCTTCTCCCATTGCTCAAGGCGCTGGAGGTCTTGCTGTAGCTGGGCTTGCTCTTGGTTGCTAGTTACCACTCTGTATACGGCTGTGTCGTCTGCAAACAGTCTTGTCAGTGCAGTCAGTCGGTCCGGTAGATCGTTGATGTAGGCCAGGAATAAGCATGGCCCCAGCACCGACCCTTGGGGGACCCCAGATCGCACACTGACAAAGGAAGAGCAGCTGCCGCTGACCACCACAGCCTGGCGCCTGTCGCTAAGGAAGCTGGCGACCCATGTGAGCACCGTATCGTGGATGCGTAGCAGCGGAGTTTGTGGACCAACAGACTGTGGTTGACTCGGTCAAATGCCTTCGCGAAGTCCATGATTAGGACGTCCGTCTGCTGTCCACCTTCCATGTTGCACGAAAGCTCCTCGACAAACTCCAGGAGTTGCGTCTCACATGACCGCCCTCTTCGGAAGCCATGTTGGTTGTCATGAAGGGTGTTGTTGGTGTCGAAGTGGTGCATGACGGCGCAGACGACTATGTGCTCCATACGTTTGCAGGCCACACACGTCAGGGATACTGGTCTGTAGTTGGCAGGATTGTATTGTTCGCCCTTCTTGAAAATCGGTGTGACGTGTGCAGCCCTCCAGTCTGATGGTACTTCGCTTGAAGACAGGGAGGACCGGAAAATCGCCGTCAGTGCAGGGGCCAGTTCCGCCGCCAACTCTCTGAGTAGGCGCGGGCTGATTCCGTCTGGGCCAGTAGCTTTGTTGGGGTTAAGGTTTGTCATCAGCTTCCAAACCCCATGTTCCGTGATGGTGATGTTTGGCATGGCTGGGACGTCTTGGCTGGTCATGCCCGTTCTGAGGGTGAACTGCTCCTCGGTGTATGAAGCGCCATCACCGAAGACGGACTGGAACTGCTCATTCAGAAGGGTGGCTTGGGCCTCTGGGTCTGAAGTGAGCTGGCCGTCCCTCTTGAGTGGTGCGACTCCCACACTTGAAGACCTCTGGTTCTTAATTCTTAATTTAAGTCCAGAAGCGTTTGTTTTTACCCGCCTGGTCCGGGTTAGCATCACCCAAGAAGATACCGTTGAGGTAGTTCCAGTAGCCTCGCCGCATCTGTCGTTGTATGGTGCGCTTCAGTTCTTTCACCTGTGCTCGGAGTTCTTCTGAGCCAGTTTTCTTCATTCGCCGGTAGAGTCTGATTCGGCGGTTGATGAGTCGTCTGATGTCTTGAGTGACCCATGGGTGGTTGACCTTCTTGCGTGCGAGCTTGTGTGGAATGTGCTCCACTGCTGCTTTAAGCAGGCCCTGCTTGAAAGTAGTCCAGAGCTCCTCATGCTGTGGCCTGCATCTCCTGCACTATAGTGCTGATTTCCCTTGCAGCCGACTTCAGGTTCTCCCAGTGCGCTTTGGTGTATAGAGCAATCTGGCGAGGGGCCTGGCGCTTCTTGTGTGGGGTCAGGGAGAATTCGCAGTATGGGATGCAGTGGTCGGATAGGCCTGGGACTACTTCTGTGCGGGGTACAAGTTGGGGGGAGTTAGTGATCAGAAGATCAAGGGTATTGCGGTCTCTTGTGGGCTCTTTCACAAGCTGCTCAAGGCCGTTATCATGAATCATGCTGAGGAAGTCATTGTGAAGAGTAGGGTAATTTTCATTACCTTTCAGTGTCTCGGTCTCCCAATCCCATCCTGGAAGATTGAAATCGCCTCCTATGAATAGGTAAGCGTTATTTAAGCTTGATGCTCTCTGTAGGGACTGACTGAGGAGTTTAAGGCTAAGCTCATCAGATTCGTCAGGGCGGTAGAAGGCGCACACGTACAGAGTTCTCCTGCCGTGCAGCTGGACGCGCGCCCACAGAATTTCGCAGTCCTCTACCTCCAGTTCTGGGGCTGCATAACTATCTAGATTGTCTCTGATTGCAAGAAGAACGCCACCTCTGTCACCTCTGTTGGGTCTGTCTTTTCTATACACGTTATACGTGCTAGGGAAAATCTCAGCAGATGACACAGATGGGTCTAGCCAAGTTTCAGTTCCTATTACAATATCCGGCTTCAAGGTGCTGAGTAAATTGGGTAACTCAGCCCTCTTGGAGCTCGCCGATTGGAAATTGATGTTTATAATTCGGAGGGGACGGTGTTTGTATTTATTCTGTTGATTTGCTCTGGTTGGAGTGGAGGCATGTTGTGGGTAGAAATTGTGAGTGGTGCTAGGACCCGGTGATAGGTCGGCCGGCGAGTTGGAAGACCACTCCACACCGTGCAGGTCGAAGACAGTTGCACTGTTGGGGTTGCCACATATCGCACAGTACCAGGGAGAGTCGCTGATGCCCAGCGCCTCGTAATTGTCGGCATCATCACTCTGGCATTGTCCATGGAACCACTGACCGCACTGTTCACAGGCTAGTCCCCTGTCGTTCCAGCCCACAGGCAAGTCGCAAGTCCCACATATCCATGAAGAGTGGGTCTTTGATGAGGAGTGAGAATCTACTGTGTCAGATGTAGAGCTAAAGGTGGATGGGCCTGGGTTGGGTTCGGGAGAGTACGCCTGCTTATCAGTAAGCTGCACAAGTACAACAATACAAGTCTCTGTCTAGTTGGTGGTTGGGTCCAGGCTTTCTTGTACAAAGAGTGAGCCAAAGAGCCCACAAACAAACTGTAAGTGGTACCACATGTTCGAAACACTGTTTTTCCGGAGAAGTTAATATTGACATTGTTGGTCACACAAGATGATAATCGTGGTGTGGTTGCATCTTCAAGAGTTTTGTTCACAAGATCACAAACAAGAATAAAAGTCACACAAATGTTGTTTCGAAACATAATTTAGTCTTTAGAAGAGCATCTAACATTAAGAGAAAAACATCGGTGCCACACTTTGACACTATATCGAGTGAGAGCTCACAGGGCTGTAAAGAGCGCCATGTTTCTAACTCACTACTGCATGAGTAGAAAAGATCGAGTTGAATATCTAACTATCTACACGTCATCTGGCAAAATAACAAAACTAGGCACGTTCCGGGAACTCAGGTCTTCAAATCTGAACGTCCTATGGGCACTATCACTGTGAAAAACTTAATAAAAGTTAATTTAATGCTCCAAGACGTCGGAGCAGAGAAAAAATAGCAGCCATCTTTGACATGCGCACAAACACCCGTAGAAAACCGCTAATCAAAATCTGTTGTTGTTTTTTGTTTTTTTTTTCCAAAGAGGAAGAAACATGAAGAAAAACGTGTTGAAACACTCCTTTGCTACTATCTGAAGATTATCGTATCCTCTTAAGATGGCGGCTGACGCGCCGACGCTCTTAGGCAACGTGGGGAACTCGAGCCCTATTAACTTCAATGATGTTAATTGCCCTAGTGGCAGAACTCTACCTCACGTGCTAGCACGCGCGCAGCCAACCACATTCAGTGTTTACAGTACTCGCCGCTGTGAGTCAGTGACGAACGGATACAAACATATCGCCAGACGGCAGTCGCTCCTTGTTGAGACTGCCATTTGTCGCTTATAGGGCGATAATCGATTTACCCAATCTGACTGAACCTCGTAAATGCTCGGCCTGTGTGTTAAACCTTGCCGATAGCTATGCTGATGACGCCATATCAAGGGAAAACCACACAGTGTAAATTTCCATATATGGGCATTTTCCTCGCGAATGACGTTCGCTGATTGGTCTGTCGTCTGCTTTCGCGCGCAGTTACCGTGAATCATACGTGAACCTTTATCGATTTTTTGGGGCTGGAGTTTTCCTCTTTGTGCTTCGAAGGTCTTAACAATGAAAACGGAATTGTTTTCTCCAGAAAAGTATGAGAACCAAGAACTAAACGTACAAATGTTGCACGACAACTTGCGATTTGACTGCTGGACAGACGCAGCGATTCCCTTTGAAGTAAGGTTTGTTTCTGTGGCGAACAGTGGGCCAAGGATGTCTTCGATCGGAAGTGTTGGTCTGTCCTGCGTGAAAGCGGAACATGTTTCAAGGAGCTTGATGTCAAGCGCAACCTTTCAGTACAGTCACTCCACACTCCACCATTCTAATTATCAATAATACTGTGCGCTGTATAAAGCTTTGGTGTCAGCACGGTTACTTTAACTATTACATTCTGAGGCTTTTTAAAATTTGCTTAATGTTGTATGAAGACTGCATTACAAATTACAAGATAGATCAACCATTTTTGTTCAAGCCGGGTGGTGCCAGAATGCTTGGCGCCTCAGGCGCCTAGCCATTCTGGCACCACCCATGAACTATCAGTCAAATTTATTTCGAGCAATAGTTTATCAGGATGAAAAAGGTTAAGGGGCAGTAGAAAAGCTATGTTATGTGTGCCTGCTTGTATCAACTCGGTGAGGACAGGTAGAAGAGTCTGAACTGGAGCAGATCACTTTAACCCTTTTTATCCTGATACCCTATTGCTTGAAATAAATTCGACTATGATAGTTCAATGATGGTGCCAGGATAGCTTGACATCTGAGGCGCCAAGCTATTCTGGCACCACCCTTGAATTAAAATGGTTGGTCTGTCCCCTAGTCTGTAATGTAGCCTGCAAAGAACAATAAGCAAATGAAAAAATGCAGCCTCAGGATGTAATGGGTTAAGATGTTACAAAAAGCTGCTGTCATGAGAACCCTTGTAGTACATGTGTTGTTGTTGCCCTATGTGTATGGCAGTAGACATTTACTAGAAGCGAATTTCAGAAGTTTGCACATGCAGAAGTGTCAAGATGATAGTTTGATGATTTCCCTGAACTTGGCCTGAAAATTCCACTACAGTTTTACCAACAACAAAAAAAAATAATAATAATGAGTAGACAAGATTTCTTTTTCATTCACAACTATCATAACTGAGGAGAATAAAAATGACATAGTAATGATTGTTTTCCACCGATTGGTCCACATTGCAAAATCATTTCAATAAATGTATATCCGTTTGACAAGTGGCCTAACCCTTTGCATCCTGATACATCCATTGCTTGAAATAAATTTGACTGATAGTTCAAGGGTGGTGCCAGAATAGCTTGGCGCCTGACTGAGACAGTTGATCTATCTCCTAATCTGTAATGCAGCCTTTGCAGGAGAATAAGCAAATTTTACAAAATCAGCCTCAGAATCTGAGTTCGTCAAACCTTGCAGGACTCCACGCTTTACATCTTCCGTCGTCTGCTGTGTCGGCCATTGAATGCCGGCCGCGTGTCGCGCGTACCGGGTCAGCTGACCTGCAGCGGAAACGCCCATCGCCCGTCTGCTAGCTGTACGCGGCCTGTGTCCCTCTCCCTGTAAAGCCGGCTGTTTGAACTGCCACAAACCGCTGGCGACACAAATCCAGTTTGATCTTTTTTTAGAGTGGAAATCGACGCTTCGTTTGATTTTACTGTTGACGTCTATTCGGTGTGTACAGTTCGTGTCAAACTGTACTCGCAACTTGGTGCACGTAAATTGTCACTGAAGCGTGTCAACGACATCGGAGACTCAACCGTGTCGGCCGGTTATTCGTGCCGTGTGGCGTGAGAGTGTCAGTGTTTGAACTTTTTCTGAGCCTGTGAAACTAACGTTTGAAACAAATCATCATGACGACAATCGACAAGCAGGAGATAGCTGACGCTTACGAAGAAGTGAGAAAAGACGACTCCACAATAACGTGGTAAGTTAAAAAGCATGGAACACTTTTTACACTGATACATTAGTGGGACAAGAAGCTCGATGAAAAGCCTCGGAAACTGCACTTCCCTCTCTGTCTGTCTCGACTGAGCTGTCAGGCGATGTTCATTCTCTTCTTTTTATCGCCAGAAACACATAGAGAAGGGACCGACGCGGATTAGAGTTTTGACTAGGCCCGTAAGTGGCCGGCCTCTCACGCACCGTATACGCCTACTTACTTGCATTCGCCAAGTTTTCCTAGCTGAACTAACGAGCGGCATGATTGATAACGAAGTCTGTTCGCCAAACAGTCTGATCTGGGCCGGAGGATTAGGAAAACACATGTCCCAGGTACGCATAATCGGATCACTGCACTGTAATACTTGAGATAATTCGAGCGAAGAAAAGATCCAATGACGTGGGTTCTATCTATCTATCTATATCCCGTAGTCTTGCCGACCGTTGGGGCACCACTGATGACTTGGCAACCAGCTCCCTCCAATCCTCTCTGTTCTCTGCCATTCTCAGCGTATCGCCCAGCATTATCCCTTTTAATCCTGATACACTCTGGTGTGACATGTGACTATGGTAGTTTAAGGGTGGTGCAGAATAGCTTGGCACCTCAGGCGCCAAGCTATTCTGGCACCACCCTTGAACTAAAAATGGTTGATCCGTTTCTTGATCTCTCATGTAGCCATTGTAGAGAATAACCCAACGGAGAAAGAAACACACTTAAAAAACAGTTACAACACAATTTATTTAATGAAAGAAACACGCTTAGAAAAGACAGCTTCAACACAATTTATTGCTCCGCTGGGGTCTTAAATGCACTTCACACGCTTGCCTTGGTCTGGATTGTAGCCTTCGTAGGACAATAAGAAACTTTAACACAAAAGTCAACCTCATGACGTAATGGGTTATTTAGACAGTGTAGGGGCGGACAGGGCGGTGAGGTTGTGGGCGGTGGGGAGAGGGGGTTGGGGGGGGGGGGGAGGGGAGAGATTGAGATTGTATGCTCTGTATTTTACATTTCTCTCATCACTGAGACGGCCGTGCCTGCAACGTTCACGCGGTGTTTACGCAGCGGAATGTAAAGGTTAACCAGCCCCTTCTCTGTTGCGTTCTTCCTCACTGTCCGCGAAAATATACACACAAAGGATGAACCTGCAGCGGTATATTTGAACACGTTCGTGCAAATACTGAAATGATTCAAGGCATGTCAATAAAGATCCACAGTTGGCGGCCGTCTCAAGTATCGACAGCGAGATGCCGGGTTGCGGCCTTCGACACAAGAAACCCTGAGGTAAATTTGGGACTTGTCCCGTAGAAGACAACAGTTCAGCCGGGAGACAGTTCAAGGGTGGTGCCAGATGGCGCCTGGAGGGGCCTAGCTATTCTGGAACCACATTTGAAATACATGGTCTATGTTGATTGTCAGTGTTTGTACAAGTGCCTAGGGACAAATTGTTTGTTCCGCACCAAAAGCGTAGCGTGGGGTTGTGAAATTCATGGGGCATTGCCTCAGTGTTAAGTGTTAACTCATTGGAGACGTGTCGCATATGGGATACGCGGCGAATAGCCGCGCATCCGTATGCGGCACGCCTCCAATGAGTTAACATATTGAACCCTTTGCCTGTCAATCGGTAGCGGTTTTGTCGATGTTTCCTGCCGGAATTTTCGCTACAGTTTGAAAAACCGCTACGTTGTTGTTCATTAGATTTATCGTCACTCGGAGAATTAGGGGGGGGGGGGGGGAGGGTGCGGGGGGATCAGTGACTTAAAAACCGCTACCACAGCGAAGGGGTTAATACGCTAGTGAGAGAGTGCAGTAAGGTCCGATCCACTCACTTATTTACTAGTGTGTTCCGGCAATTGTTGCCCGTGTAGACGTTTGTACCCGGAACCCGGGTCCAACCAACAACGGTGATTTTCGCCGAAAGAGAGAGAGAGAGAGAGAGAGAGAGAGAGAGAGCGCAGTGAGTCACGCGAGCCGAGCCTGTAGGGTCGATTACTGTTAGACGACAAAGCGGAGGAGGGTCAACTTTGAAATCTGATCGGCGGGACAGTCCCGCGCACACTTGACCCGGAATAATTTAACGAACAGCGGCAGGAGTTGAGTCGATCTAGTTGACCAACAAGACATAATGTTTATTTTCGCATGTGCTACTACGAATATTTGGTTCCGTGTCCCTTCTGTCGCCTAAAAGAGAGATACCTTTGGCGAGAAGAGAGACCAACGTGATGAGTCTTTACAACTATGTGAAGCTATGCCCAGAGATGGTGAAGGGGCTGGAGAACGGACGAGGGGAATGGTCACTTATCCAGCGGCTCGAGACATAGTCCACTCATTGGCGGCTCATTTGTCAGCCCTTTTCATCCTAATACACTATTTCTTGAAATAATTTTTGACTATGATAGTTCAAGGGTGGTGCCAGAATAGCTTGGCGCCTGATGCGCCAAACTGGCACCACCTTTGAACTAAAACGGTTGATCTGTCTCCTAATTTGTAATGTAGCCTTCATAGGACAGTAAACTAATTTAAAACAAAACAAAACAAAAACACACACACACACACACACACACACACACACACACACACACACACACACACACACAAAACATCACCCTGAGGGTGTGATGGGTTTGACAGGCTTGGGGATTGCCCAGTTTTGAATCAAAATAGACTGCGCTGAGCAGCAAGGGACGGAGTATTCACCGGGCGCAGGCACAATGATTTAGTTCAGGTGTACAAATTATATACTAGTAGAAGATTAGGAACAGACCCCTTCTGACCGCTGACAATTAATTGGCACGGTCTCCTTTTGAATACTAGCCTAATGCAGGAAGCACCGAACACGTAACTCCCAGCGAAGAGTGCCGCAAAATTAAATGCCTCCATTGTCGAATACATTAAGCCGCGTATCCGTGTACGGCACGTCTCGAATGAGTTATCGTTTCCTCCCCACTTTACTTCCCGCCAACTACCAGTAGTCAAACCATCTGCGAAAGTCGTAGATCCTCGTTAGCCCCCGCGCGTTTCTGGGAGAGTCGTAGATCCTTGTGGGCCCCCGCGCGTTTCTGGGAGAGTCGTAGATCCTCGTGGGCCCCCGCGCGTTTCTGGGAGAGTCGTAGATCCTCGTGGGCCCCCGCGCGTTTCTGGGAGAGTCGTAGATCCTCGTGGGCCCCCGCGCGTTTCTGGGAGAGTCGTAGATCCTCGTGGGCCCCCGCGCGTTTCTGGGAGAGTCGTAGATCCTCGTGGGCCCCCGCGCGTTTCTGGGAGAGTCGTAGATCCTTGTTAGCCCCCGCGCGTTTCTGGGAGAGTCGTAGATCCTTGTTAGCCCCCGCGCGTTTCTGGGAGAGTCATAGATCCTTGTTAGCCCCCGCGCGTTTCTGGGAGAGTCATAGATCCTTGTTAGCCCCCGCGCGTTTCTGGGAGAGTCGTAGATCCTTGTTAGCCCCGGCGCGTTTCTGGGAGAGTCGTAGATCCTCGTTAGCCCCCGCGCGTTTCTGGGAGAGTCATAGATCCTTGTGGGCCCCCGCGCGTTTATGGGAGAGTCGTAGATCCTTGTTAGTCCCCGCGCGTTTCTGGGAGAGTCGTAGATCCTTGTGGGACCCCGCGCGTTTCTGGGAGAGTCGTAGATCCTTGTTAGCCCCCCGCGCGTTTCTGGGAGAGTCGTAGATCCTTGTGGGCCCCCGCGCGTTTCTGGGAGAGTCGTAGATCCTTGTGGGCCCCCGCGCGTTTCTGGGAGTTTATTGGGATCTACGCCTCTTTCTGGCTTCATTTACCCGAGTGTTTTTTTTTTTTTTTTTTTTTCATATTTTTTACATGAGGTCACTTGTTCGGTTGTGGTACTGGGACTGAAAGGGTCAATTTCGGTATATTTACACGAAAATCTACCCAGCGTGAGTCTCAGTTTCCAGTTAAAATCTACCCAGGATAAATCCACCCAGTATAATCCACCCACAATTTTATACATATTACACCAATCTCCCAAATCTTATCATTCTTAACCCTTTGGGTGTCGGTAGTGGTTTTAGTCGCAATGATTCCTGTAGGAATCTTTGCGACTAAAACTGCTACCAACACCCAAAGGGCTAACATCCATTTGCCAAGTGTAAACTGAACTCAGGTTTGAATCCACCCAGCACAAAAATCTGGGTGAAATAGGGGCTGGGGCAAAAATCGGCTCTTGTGGATTTGCGCTGGGTAGTTTTACGCTGATTAGGTTTCCACTTAAAAGTACCGCCGAGTACTACTGACCCAGTAAGCGAAGGTAGTTCTCAGACCCACTGCACGACGGCCGCAGTGGGCCCGAGGAGGTCTTGCTGGGGGAGTGGGTGTATCGAAATTGTGCGAGTGATAGGTGTGCATGATAATATACGGGTTCAGGTTAATAGAACACAGCCAGCTGATTACAAAACTCGAAACTGACGTGTCAGGTTCCGCTTGGATCTGCCTCATGCGTAAGGCTCTAAATTTAAAGTGGCCTCAGTTTCGGGTTTGGTGATGAGGTCATTATCAGTGTACAAAAACTGATGCATATCGTTAGTCAGTGCAACTGGCGGCCTACCCCGACATGTTTTTCCATGTCAGGCCGTACAGGGTCGGCCAGTCACACTGACTTTATGATGTGTTTATCTCTTATGATCAAACGATGCAGATACCGGTGTTAACCCTCTGGCTGTCAGTAACGGGCTTTGTCGCTATGATTCCTGCAGAAATCATAGCAGCAAAACCCGCTACCGACAGCCAACGGGTTAACTCATTCAGCCCGGCGCACGTATTTCCCAACTTGTGGAGGCGTCATCTAACGACTATGCACCTGTTGCAGGAGATGGATCGACAGTGATAATTCAAGGGCAGTGCCAGATTAGCTTGGCGCCTGTCGGCGCCAAGCTAATCTGGCACTACCCTTGAATTATCGTGGTCGATCCATCTCCTGCTGTAGTGCGTCAGGGCTGAATGGGTTAAACCAATTTTATATTTGACCGCCATGGTGCCCACACATAATTTCAGTTGAGTCAGAGATCATGGACTGGCCATGAATTGACGTAACTTCGAAGGTAATTACAGACTAGTAGTTTTTTTTATATCTATTGGGTACAGAGGTAATCAGGCAGCTACCGTGGTATTCATATTTTCCCGGCAGCGAAGCTCAGTGACGCAGTTCTCAAAGTTGAGAGATTTCCCTCTCATTAGACTACATTACGGGTCAACATAACATTTTCTTTGTCAGAAATCTGTGTTCACCAACCGCCAAAAGCCACACTGAACTCTCCGGCCAAAGAACATGGACACAACGTGGTCTCAGCAAGAGGCATAGATCCGCATGAGCCCCCGCAGTCGCGGGGGCTCATGAGGATCTACATCTCTTGCAGTTGGATCGAGCCGGTGAGATCACTTTTTCTCGGCAGTGAACGGGGTAAGGGTGTATCGACCATGATTGTTCAAGGGTGTTGCGGGAATAGCTTGGTGCCTCAATACTAGGCGCCACACTATTCAGGCACCACCCTTGAACGTTCATGGTCGATCCATATACTGTTGTAGTGTGTCAGTGCTGAATGGATTAATGGATTCTTCACATGCCGTGGCCTAGGTTGGCAGTAGACATTTACGATGTGGGCCTAGGCATTTACGGTATGGGCATGAGCATTTATTGTCGGGTCGGACAGCGCGTTTACGATGGAAGTACAATTAATAGCAGGTCAATGCCCACTCATTGGGTGAACATCAAACAGTTCAGGATGGCGGTCAGGCTGACCATAATTATTTCATTACCTTATGCATAGTGTTGGCTACCTTGCACGATCGAGGAAGGTGTTAGTTACCTCCCACGAATGAGGAAGGTAGCCGGTGTGATTAAGAAATTTAGTTACTGTTAAGTGTTAAGAGTCACGCACTTCGGGGTTTGGAGTTATGGCTCCAGCCTAAATCCGTAGACATGCCGCGTCAGAGGAGCGGGAAGTACATGTAAAAATAATAATAATGTATATTTTTAAGGCGCCTATACTTTCGATAGAAAAGCTCAAGGCGCCGTACAAAGGACATACTAACATACACACACCTTGCATCATACAACACATACACACTCACGCAACAAAAAAAAAAAAACAAAAAAAAAAAAAAAAACCCGGTGCCCCTCTCTGTAACCATTCAGTCTTTCACTAAACCTTGACCTTGTTCTTTAACTCATTCTGCCCGCGACATACCACAGCAAGATACGGCTTGACCATGATAGTTCAAGGGTGGTGGCAGAATAGCTTGGCGCCTATAGGCGCCAAGCTATTCTGCCACCACCCTTGAACTATCATGGTCGATCTGTCTCCTAAATGGTAATGCACTTCTCAGAGGATAACTCCAAACTGTGGGTATTTCGTACCTCGGGCACAATGAATTAATGCCTGGTAATAATTTATAATAATAATAATGAATGGTTCTTGTCAGTACAGCGCAAAATCTTTTTGTGGCAAAAACTCATTGCGCTAACACACATTCAAACATGACAGACGATATGAAATATTTACAAATAAATACAACAGGACCACGGATCTACGACTGAGGAAAAGCAAGCTGGAAGAAGTGAGTTTTCAATTGAGCCTTAAACTGAGAGAGAGTAGGGAGATTTCGCAGACTGGCAGGCAGCGACATGACTTTGATTTGACCCCCTTTTGCGTTACCGCCGTCAGTTTTAACTCATTGGAGACGCGTCGCATACGGATACGCGGCGAATTCGTATATGGCACTTCTCCAGTATGTTAACACATTTAACCCGTTCGCTGTCGGTAGCGGTTTTTGTCGCGATGATTCCTGCAGGATGTCGGGATGTTGTTCAGTTTTCCTGCAGGAATCATCGCGACAAAAACCCTACCGACAGCCAAAGGGTTTCCCGCTGACTTTCTTAGCAAACATCATTCGCACGTTTGATTTCACTTGCACAGTAAAACAGCTAAATGTTGTGCAACAGATTCAATAGGTTTCGACATCGGAAACAGTTGTAGGGAGTCAAGCAAAGTTCTTTAAGCTGTGTATATTGCAGAAGGATTTAAAAAAAAGAAGCATTTTACGAGCGTCATCCCGTGGAAAATAGTACCCAGTGAAATGAAAATAAATAACCAGTATTTAAAATACTAGTGTGCATTTTGTAATAGCTTTTTGTGTGAAATATCAAGTCTGTTTGATGAACGAGGCGATGTAAGGATTGTCTCTGTTGGAACACTGGGTACACATTTTGCAGTCGTTGAAGCCGCACATATTTAAGACTCATCTAATACTGTGGTGTCCTTCAGGCGGTAATCCGGCCGTGCGTTAAAATGTGACACATACACAGCCACCAATGTGTAACGTTAAGCCACTACGGCAGACACCTGGCGGCAAGGTAAAACGCAAAGAACAGGGGGAGTAAAGGTACACAGTCGAAATCTTCACCTGTCATATATATATGTACTTGTACTTCTGTGCAAGGATATAAATTGCAAACTCTCATAATCTCCTCAGTTTGAGGATTTAAAATTGACGCGCGATGAACTCCCTGTGTTGAAGACGAACGGTGGGCGAAGGCGCAAATTTTCACGAGCCCCTGAGGCTGCACTGACTCAAGGCACTCGTGAGAATCTGTGTGCTGGTCTGTGATTTAGGACCTTTCGGCCGTAGGTCCAGCACACAGGTATATATGCCTCCTGCAGGTGGAAGGTGGTTGTCTTGGGGACTGTACAGGTGACACCCGTCAAGCGGTGTGAAATGTGTCGCCGTGCACTCAGTACGGTTGATTTCTTGAGCGGAAAAATGTGGCTTACGATTTCTTTTGAAACATCACAGGCGCCGAGAAAATTTGAACACCACCCAACTGCAAGAGGCGTAGATCCTCATGAGCCCCTGCAGTTGCGGGGGCTCATGAGGATCTATGCCTCTTGCTGACACCACTTTGAATCTTATGTTTCTGTGAAAATCAGAACTAGGGCTTTTTTTGCTGTTGAATAACGAAGATTGCAGAAACAGTGTGCGACAGATGGCACTGAACGGGTTAACAAATGAGTTTATAATTAACCTTCTTGGCATGCAGTCGTCGGTCCCTGTGCATTATATAGTCCCCCCGATTTGATTTTCTGCGGAGCTCAAGTCAGTGGTCGTCTAGGAATTCTAATACATACTGACATCGCAAGGGAATAAAATAAAATGAGGATTTAACCACCGTCTCTGTGCGTACGGTCGCCGGTACATTTCAGCGATTCCCAGAGCTCAAGAAGTGATTTAGGAATTACTTCTGAAATATCACATATAAACAAATAAACTTGATGAAATGGCGTTTTAACCTCAGTCGCTCTATGTGTTCTGAGCCACCAGTACACAATGCCGGGTTTTGGCTGTGAGCGCTTTTTGTCGGAGCGGCGGCGACGAATCCTGTAGGAGTCCGGTAGAAATCATCTTGACAACTGAAGCGCTACTGACAGCCGCATAGGGTTGAACTGACGGTGCACTGGAGAGAGCGGTTACGGCCATACCTCGTGTTCGACTGAAATTCCCATAGTCATTTGCTGAAGGCAGTACTGAGCTGCCGCTTTACGTGTGTGAATGGCGGCAAAGGGTGCAGTATGTTGGTGTTACAGACATTCGCCGTGAAGTGCCTGCGGGAAATAGAGGCATGTAGACCTATGCCGCACCACTGTGTGCTGCCTGTTTGTGCGGCTTAGTACAACTATAACTTGTGATTGCACACTCTTTAATTCGGCTGTCTGTAGCGCGTGTCAGTATTTCTCACATGTAGTATCATGCAGAGCAGCCCTAGTCCGCATAGGATTGGCCCGGAAACGTGTGTTTGGAAGAAACACTATCATTAAAGAGGCTACAGTTTACGCCGAACGACTCCAGCCGGGTCCAACAAAGACAAGTTAGTGTACGACTGTGACAAGCATAGACAATACTTCGGACTTCCTCGTCAGCCCGATCCCAACATCTCCAAGCAAGAGGCGTAGAGGATCCGCGCTCCCCACCCCCTCATCGGGCTTAATGAGGATCTCCAAGAGGCACTACAGAACCTCGGTCATGAGGCCGATCCAAACCGTGGCATCCACCCACCCGGCATCTACCCCCTCCTCGGGCTTATGCCTCTTGTAGATGTTCCGCGGCGTGCCTTGTCTTTGCTTATGGTAGAAATGGTTACTGATCTGCTTGGCTTCGCTCACGTTCGTTGTTGAGAGTCGTTGTAAAGGTAAGCGGATTGATGCACTTCAGCAAAGCCGCGCGTCATTTTAGTCTGGACATAAGAAAACTTGAACGCGTACGTGCTGAGTTGCAGTGAATGGATGTTATACTGAATTACTGACACGACACACTTTGTGTGTGCGTGAATCTACTAAGGGCGCGCTGTGTGTGTGTGTGTGTGGCATGTGTGTGTGCTGGCGTGCGCGCGCGCCGTGTGTGTGTGCCGGCGTGCGTAGTGCGTGCGTGTGTGAAATAACACGAAAACTTCCGACAAGCCGGTGCCGCTAAATGAATGGGAGAGGAAGCAACTCACAGAGATAAATTCCGGTGATCGTGTACTCCAGTATTGTATTTGGGTCACGTGTCATGCGGCCCTAGTGATGATTGATACCGGTCAGATGTCGGTTAATATAAGTGCTGACGTGAGCATAATTGATATATTGGCTGTCATAATCCTGATAGTGTAAGGTCAAGTGAACACGACAATAACTGATTCAGATAATAATAAGAATAATAATAAGTGTAACGCACGCAGACTTCAAGCCCACAGTCGCACGTACAGACTCTCACGCAACAGACGCATACACCGCCACTGACTCAGACGGGCGCATTCATGCGGTAAAACAAACACACGGGTTCAAGCTATATACATCACATACACATCACAATATCTTTGCCAGGCTAGGTTTTAGTTTCACACTGTCTCCAACCTGTTTGATGTTATTGCCTGGTTACGTTGGTCCTTCTCACGTCTAGGCGTGAAAGTCCTTCGTCGTACGCTTCTTCTTGCCGTCCGGTCTCTTTGGCACGGACGTCCTCGTTCTCGTACGGTAGCGCAGTTCTCGCTTTGACTCGGGCGTCTTGGTCCCGGTCAGACTCACTCTCAGTGAAGAGCTGGAGGGATGACCTCACGTTAGGTCCCACCTGTGACTCGACGTCTCGGCGTCCGTCGTTCCACTCTTTACAAGAACTCTGTTTAGAAAACAAAAGTCCCAACGTAACACTTGCTAAACACACCACATATTGGATAAATGAGAAACGTCACGTAACCTGGCTGATACAAATAACTCGCACGTTCGTTCACACACACACACGTGCTTCATAAACTGTCTACTTCCGTAACACCCCCATATCTCTGTCACTATCTTGAAACAGACTATAGCCTAACACTCTTGCTATACACTACTCTATACACTGGAAAAGACTATGCTTAACCAACCACGTACTATCTTCATAGCGACTTAAGCATACACACCTTACATTCCTTTAGTCATCTATCTCGGTAAACAACTGTATACAAAAACACCGGTTACTTCACCGAATTCTAAACCAAGTTGACATAACTAAACCAAACCGGTCAACACTATACGAGCAAATTACTCTTACCAGCGCATACTGTCTTTAACTAAGCAACTATCAATACTACATATATAGTAACATACCTGAAATCTAGGCTTCAGAGTCTTGGAATGCGGGCTAAGGTATCTCGCATAACATCTGTCCAGAATGACAGTCAAGCCCCGCACTAACCAAACTAGACCTCTGACAGACACAGCTTTTGCCTAGAACTCACTAAACAGAACTCACCAAACTCCGTGCTAACCATGTCTTACAGATTCCACATGGGCAGCAGGCCCCACGGACTATCGGCACAAACAAACCGTTAACAAAAACCGTACCGTACTAACCCTAATGTATGAGCACTATGCACGAGCATAGCCTCGGAGCTTCATTACAATAAGAATACTTCATTATCTCGAAAAGAGAAATTCGGTTGTGGTACATTTATAACAAATAGTACAAACAAGACATGACAACATTATAACATAATTATGAACATTTTCTCCCTGCACTTACACAGCTACAAATTCCAAATGGACATAAGTAAACACTACAAAATCTTTACACATAACTCTTACACATCTCAAACATAAACATCTTTTATGAACTGAACTGGGCGGCAACACATTCACACCCACCTCTACTGACATGCATACATAATACGCGTGTTTCAACCTAATCCTAACCATCACTACTTATTATACAAACGTCTCAATACATTATTACACAAGCTGCGTAATTAAGATCTACCTTAGTAAAATAGTGGGTAAACAAACAGTAACAAAGATCCCAATATTATGTCCATGTTCACCACCACATAAAACACAATATAATCACTTCTCTAAAATCAACAAGTTCCATTCCTACTGATTGCACAGGATAGGGGGAGGAGTAAGGTTTGGGTATGCGTGGATGTACCTACTGAGATTGCTTAGAGTGATGGATTTGGGGATGAAAGTGTACTGTAGTCTGAGTGTCGTAGCCTTGTGCGTGCGGAGTCTGCGGCCAGAGGGGAGGAGTTCATAGAGGTGGGCAAGGACATGGGATCTGTCTGAAGCTAGGACAATGGGCAAACTTTTGAAATCCAGCCTCGGGATGCGAAAACCTGCTAAATAACATGTCGACCTTTAGGGTATATAAAGGAAATTGAAGGTTGACATGTTATTTAGCAGGTTTCAAGTTTAACCATTTTGCTGTCGGTAGCCGCGGTTTTTTTTTTTTTTTTTTTTTTTTTTTTTTTTTGGTCGCGACGATTCCCGTAGGAATCATCGTCATCGCAACGAAAACCGCTACGGACAATCAAACAGGCGTCAGTTATTTTTTTCCGCTCGGCTAGTTTCACAACCGTACAACCGCCTTTGCGTTGCTACGTTGTTTTAAATACACATCCAGGAGACGCGTTAAAGGCTCAACCCACGCTTGTACATGGTGTGAACAATCCCTCTGCAGCACGTGTCAAAGCCAGGTCTGTAGTCCCGGACGTTTTTTTTTTTTTTCTTCTCCGGTGGCCGCATGAACATTCAATAAACGGAGCAGACATTTCCTTTCGCTCTGATAGGCCGATAACCCACACAGAGCCTGGAAAGAAATGCAAACACTGCTAAGCTGCAAGACTGAGACAAAGAACCTCATGAGCCCCCGCAGCATGCGGGGGCTCATGAGGTTCTTTGCCTCTTCAGTGGTGGGAGGCCTCCTTCTATATCTGTCTTCGTTTATTGGATGGCCGGATGGGGCCACTTCTGTGTAGTTGGAGATATTTGATGAATAGTTTGTGCCCAGTAGCAGGGCCGGAACGGGGTTTTGATAATACCGAATAATGAAGGTCACTTACACCACTCTGATCCCACTCTAAACTGATCCCCACAAAGACTAAGATACAGAGCTCTGCAAGTGCCTTATCACTGACACGCAAGATCCACACTGAAAGTCACTTAGAAAGCGTCGGAAGAAGGATATAGCATGTCCGTGCCGCTGCATGAATGATCAATGATCAGTGTTGAAATGATACAGTGTGACGTGGACTGAACTGTCGCGATAGAGGATTATATTCCGCACGAGGGATAGTCGAGCTGTAGGATGGACTGATTCTGCATTGACACAGTTTGAGACAGAAACACAGTAGTATTGTGCCGGCCGCTCACGTTTTGACGCAGCGCACGTCAGTACGGCGGCACGCTGTTAGACGATGTTAAAACATCGTAACGCCGGCGGCATTCTGAAAAGATCATCAGTAAACTGACCTCGTAATTGACGTTGCACATTTTCAGTACCAGCAACTGAACGTGATGCGCCCAAATTTTTTTCATATTAAAAAAAAGAAGAAGAAAAAAGTAAAGATATCTGTATTTGTGAAGGACAGGGAGTCTGTCAGTTTCCGAGAAAGAAAAAATCTGAAAACGAATAGACTTTGGCGCTATACCGCTGCCACATCCCTCGATGTGTCCGGCTTGCGTAATTTCTTTTAACAACCGAGTTCTGTAAGGCAAACTCAGCGCATAGTTCTGCCGACAGGCCACACTCTGACACACTGCCGACAGGCAGAACTATGCGCTGAGCTTGCGTTACCGAACTCGGTTGGGAAAAGAAATTTCGCGTCCGGCTTCCGCCCTGTACATGTTTTACGCAAGCCAGCTCTGTCGCTACAATTGTTCTTGCGGAAACCTGTCGTGTTTACGCCACGTCATCTTCCTTATAATTATTCAATTAGTGTTAGAAGGGGCGATCCTGTTAGTTTAACCCATTACATCCTGAAGCTGATTTTTGTGTTTAAAATGTGCTTATTCGGTCCTGTGGCAGATTACAGATTAGGAGACAGTTCAACCATTTTTGTTGAAGGGTGGTGCCAGAATAGCTTGGCGCCACCCTTGAACTAAAGTCAAATTTATTTCAATCAATAGAGTATCAGGATTAAAAGGGTTAATATTCTCAACGACAGTAAAGAATCATACTAAACAAGTGTATTAACCAAACAGTTAAAGTTCATTCTCAAACCTTTTAACCCAAAATAATTTGGAGTACTATACAGGTTCGGTACAGTTTCAGGTTCAGGCGCAAAGCTATTCTGGCACCACCCTTGAATTTTAATTTTCAAATTAATTTCAAGCAGTAGTGTATCAGAATGAAATAGGCTAAGAGTGGTGCCGGAATAGCCTGGCGTTTGTGGGCGTCTGACTGCTCTGGCGCCACCCTTTAGTGGAACTATCGCGATTCACGTCAATCCTAAGCTGAACTTAATTAATCCTTTGTCTGTCTGTAGCAGTTTTAGTCGCGATGATCCCTGCAGGAATCATCGCGACTAAAACCGCAAGCAACAACCAAAGGGTTAATCTCCGGGGAGACCCTCCCTATGGACAGAGTCAGCGGAACTGTAAATCCGATTTGACCTTATTGCATCTTATCTCCCACCTGAGTGCTGCAAGGTTTCCCTGCGTTGTAAATATACCACTAAGGTCGCATGTAGACCACTAGGCCCAAGGTAAGTCAGGAATAAGAAAACTGCATGCAGAATTTTTAAAATAATTTTTAAATAACTTCTTTGTAAGCTCTTAGTAAACACATATAGTCTGAATAATTCTAATAACTTACGTCGAACACCAAAAAAGCATGGCTTCGACTTCCGGGTCACCATTTTAGTGCAAGATGAATTACCCCACCTGCATCAATCTACGTTTTGCTAAGCGCAGGTACTAGGCTAAACTGACTGTAATGCAATCTTCAGAGAGCAAGCCCCGGACTTGGCAAAGTCAGGGTCAGTCGTAGGCTAATTGGTTGTGTGCAGCGCGTGCGTGCGTGCGTGCGCGTGTGCGTGTGTGTGTCAGTGTGTTTGAGAGAGAGAGAGAGAGATTACTCAGAAACCTTTATTGTGAGGCCTCCGGCAAGATATCAAATTAACCGACTCAGTATCTGTCGCAATTAAGTAATACACACACATCAAAATTTATAAACATATCTATACATGTTTAAACGTGTATGTGTAGAATACCTGAGCACCAGTAAAATGTTCTATAGCCGGTCTACTGTACGTATGACTGACTGTTCAACTGTAACAAGTAGTTCTTTTTTCATATTTAACTCGTTGTACCCCAGACACACCACAGCAAGACTAAAGATCGACCATGATAGTTCAAGGGTGATGCCAGAATAGCTTGGCGCCTATGTTTGGCCTCACCCTTGAAGTATCGTTGTCGATCGGTGTCCTGCACTGCAATGCGGTCTTCAGAGGACAACGGCAACATTTGAGGATTTCGGTCTTGGGGTAGAACGAGTTAAGTACTCATAATAAACAGCGGATATCTACCTGTCTCTCCACACACCATATGATTCAGGGAGTTTTCACACTCACATTAAGGAACAGAGAGAGAGAGAGAGAGAGAGAGACTATCCTAGCGTCTGTCATAACCCAGCCTGTCTCTCCCCACACACCATATGATTCAGGGAGTTTTCACATTGACATTAAAGCTGAGGTGCAATGAGAAAAACCCGCCCAGCGCGTGTTTTAAAAAGACTCTACAGGACCCAGCTTGGGCCCTGCCCCTAAGTGGGTCAAATCGGTTCGTAACACAGTTGACGGAGTTGGCAACTGCGTATCCCGAGCTTGCAAAACTCTCGGAAAACGACAGACCACTTCCTGTTGCACGGAAATCATCGCGATTAGCAGATCGGACAACAGCAGACGATTCTGTGACACTTTGAAACTGACCAACAGCCACGGATTTTACGCGTTGGGGACTATGATGGCAGAATGTACGGCTGTACATGCTGTAAGTATGACTCCTGACACTTTGTAGTTGTGAACGAATTTTTTCAACACGTACCTCTAGTCCAATATGCTAATATAAATAAATAAAGAAGCATTGTGATGTACAACTAACACAGTAAATTGGAAGAGAGAGAGAGAGAGAGAGAGAGAGAGAGAGAGAGAGAGAGAGAGAGAGAGAGAGAGAGAGAGAGAGAGAGAGAGAGAGAGTTAGTTATTTGGGTTTAACGCCGAGCAGGCGACTAAGGCCATCTCACGGCGGGCAGAGAGAGAGAGAGAGAGAGAGAGAGAGAGAGAGAGAGAGAGAGAGAGAGAGAGAGAGAGAGAGAGAGGACTGTTTACATAGATGCCAAAAGATACAAGGTCGCCATGGGTCAAGCTGATTTTTAGTAGCTGCCCTTCGTATGGAGAATTTTTTTTTGCTGTAGGCCACTCCAGATGAAAAGATATAACAACAAACACAAAACGACAAATAACCGGCCCTCCTTCCTCACCCTTCCGATATCGAATAAAGCTTCAGGCTGTGCTGTGTAACTTACGGATAGCTCGGCCTGGTCCATATCCAGTGTGCGTCCAGGCAAGACACAAATGGCCTGCTCTGTCCGTCGGGTGGTCGAGTGTCGTCTGCTACTGTTGCTGTCAGTAGAAATATCGCTGGTTTAGATCAGTGATCGCGGTGACCACTCCGCGCTGCATACAGGAAGTGGCCTGTCTTTTTCACGGGAGTTTTGCCAGCACGACAAACGCAGTTGAAAACTGAGTTCCAAACCGGTTTGCCGAAGTTAGCCGAACGTTCACGAAGACAGGGCCCTCGCTGGGTCCTGCAAAGCAAAGTTTTTTTAAAACACGTGCGGGGCGGAGTTTTTTGACTGTTTCTCAGCTTTAAGAAACAGAGAGAGAGAGAGAGAGAGACTGTCCTAGCGTCTGTCATAACCCAGTGCGCAAAGGTCCTCGGGCCGACCGTCGTCGGCACGGGAGTGCGCGGACCAATAGCGGCCGATGTCGGCCCGATGGCCTTTTGCGCATTTGGGAATGCTGTGGAGACAGTCTATAGGCCTACTGAGGACCTCGACAATCAGGCCTTTGTAAGTCTTCGTTGGGTCTCCTACTATTGCACATTCCCAGTCTTTGTACTCAAGATACTTCTCACTATGTTCTGGTCTGTCATTTTAGACCACAAGGTCCACAATCACAGACCAGCACACGTACTAAAGCCGACTACACAATCGTACGTTTTGCCCCCCCCCCCTTCTTGGTATGGGGAAAAGCAAATTTCAATTTTGCTTTGTAAGTGGTAATTCTCATGAGCCCTGCTGCTACAGAGGTTCACGAGAGTACGCCTTTTGCAGCCGGATGGGCCCGGTTGGGGAACTGCTTCCTGAAAGAATTTTGTAAAAAAAATTTGACGCCGAGTGTAAAGTGAATAGAAGCTGGTCGATGTCTTGCCACATCACAACCTAGCAACTTACTCCCTGGGGCCATTTTCACGGGCGAGTTTAAATCCTGCGCATGCCACTAAGCCTGGCGAGGTGCTCCGCGACCTCGCTTAGTGGCATGCACAGGACTGATTTAAACTCAACTCACGACACTGTCGTAACGACCTACTCTATGGCGCCCAGAATCCCGGATCAGCGTGAGAACACATGCATAACCCTTTTAGCCCGAACGCCCTACAGCAGGAGATTGACCAAGATAATTCAAGGGTAGTGCCAGATTAGCTTGGCGCCCCCCCCCCCCCCCAGTTCAACAAGGAGTAGGGTCATTTTGAAGTGTAGTGGCCACCGGCATGCAGTTAGCTCATCGTGATCCTTATACGGTTCTTCTGCACGTATATATTTGAAAGTACATTATAATTATGTGTGCGTTTGTTTTGAAGGACAAAGCGTCACAATCTGTTAACCACGTCACTGCCGAGAAAACGTGAATACGATTCATCAGCAAGAGGCATAGATCCTCATGAACCCCGCGATTGCGGGGGCTCATGAGGATCTATGCCTCTTGCAGAAACCAATTTGTATCCATGTTTTTGGACGGGTTTGACCTTTGGTCGTTGAATGAACTTGTGAACATTTTAGAAACATAAATGTACGTACAGCGACATGGAAGAGGTTTATGGGGTGTTAAATGAAATACTTTTGTAGAGATTACTTCATGACTCTACGTTAACTCTTTTCAGTTTTCCTTAGAGGGGTTGGGGTGGGTAGGGGACCTTTTAACATTGTCTCGCCGTCTCTAGATTAGGAACGGCAAGTTCGAAAAATGGTTGGGGCAGCCAAAACTGTTTCACGTTGTAAAATAAAGAGTCATTGTCATTGTCTGTCTCTCTCTCTCATAAATACAGTCTGTAAAACCATTGCAATAAACACTTTCCTGTTGTCCCAACTTAGACAAGTAACGGATACACATACTCGTAAATTGTTTTTTCATGCCCATATCAAGTCTCACTGTCACGACTAGGGAGGGACAGACGAGAATGGAAGGTAGAATAGAAGTAAAACCCCCCAAATGTCCGAACTAGAGATAGACGAGAATGAAGGTTAGGAGTAGAAGAGAAGAGATAGATAAAGGACCCTAGTGTCTTGCCTCAAGACAGGTTACAGCTCAGCACAAGCAACACATTTACTTTACACGTACACTCAATCTTTATTATTATACTAACTATTCCCCCTTTCCTTCCTTCCCACACTTCCCACCGACACTTCCCCTCCCTGCCCCCTACTCCCCTCCCCCTCCCGAAAAAAAAAGAAAGAAAAGAAAAACAAAAGGAAAAAACTAAACCAAGGTTAATACTACTTCCGGCACAGCATCAGCACTGCATCGAGTGGTGGAAACAAACACTCCCCCACGCTACGCAGCACTGTTGCTCCACAATAATAAAAAGTCAGGTTACAGCCCTCCGAACTGACGGCTGAAAAAACGTTATTTACAATATACTGTTCATATACAAGAATCATGTAACTACACCAAGGCAGAGTGAGTGACGGAAAGCTGAATAAGAATGGGACCACCGTGGTAAGTCGACGAACGCCTGTGGATCCCTCCCGTCCGGCTTCCTTAACTCATTCTACCCCAGACACCACAGCAAGATAAGGATCGATCATGATAGTTCAAGGGTGATGCCAGAATAGCTTGGCGCCTATGGGCGCCAGGCTATTCTGGCATCACCCTTGATGGTCGATCTGTGTCCTGTACTGCAATGCAGTCTTCAGAGGACAACGACAAAATTTGAGGATTTCGGTGTTGGGGTAGAATGAGTTAACGGTCGTACAGCTTCGCGGGTCTTCTCTCTGTCTCTGTTTCCCTGGCGCGAGGTCTGGTTGCAATGGCGACACGGCAGCATCGGCAGTACAGATGACCGCGCCCCTTCCACTCCGACACTCAGCCCAGCGAGGCGTGGTTGGTCCAAATGCCCGTCGGCCCTCCAACCGGTCCCGACCCCGAACGTCAAAATGCAAAACAAAACAGAAGCCTAAACGGCCCCGTAAGCAACATAAACCAGAGGGTCCTAAAAATAGCTAACCGTACCCACCCTGCTTGGTTTACAAAAACACCGTGGGCTACCGCTAACCATTCAAGCACTTGACCTTCACCCAGTGACACGTGCTTTCCAAATCATTCCAAAATTTACACATGAACCGAAACTAAAGTTCTCAAACATTATAAAAAAAGCCTTCCTAACATTCTCTGCACTTTCACAACAAGCCAATACAACATTTCACTAACACAATCCACTAACCAATGCAACATGTCGCTACAGTTAAAACCAACTAATAATTACAGAACCAAACAATAACACCAAAACAATACTTTCCTTTAACACCCATCGACGGCTTCTACCCTCCTTCCCCCCCCCCCCCCCCCCCACGATACCCCTTAGACCTAGCACATAGTACAAAACACCTATAACAACCATAACATGACAAAACATCCGCACGCGGGATTTTTAACGCACTTACCTCCTCTGCGACCTGTCACAAACCGCCGACACCCGTAGGCACAATAACCCCAGTCTCCGGCCTCCAACGACCACGGGACTGGACCGGCGCTGTGTCACTGACTCTCACAACGGTCAGTCACTGACAGTCAGCTGGGCAAGACAACCTGGTCTAACCGAGTACAGCTGCGAACTAAACTATTATTCCCTTGCTACCGACAAGGTAAACTCTGCAGTGAACACACTGACTACCATATCCACTAGCGCGCCCCGCACGTGCAAAACAAGGAACACTAACCCGTCTCTACTACCCACGTGAAAACAACTCACTATTCCTACACTGACCGGTGCTTCGGTAACTTTCGACTACCACTGTCAAAACAGTCACTAACCGTGACACTCACGTTGATTATGTCTCCACAGTGTGGGACGGTTGTAGTGATGTTCACATGAACAAGTTAAACTCTATACATAAAAGAGCTGTCAAAATGATAGATACGCGGCCCATTCCTACCACAGACAAATCATTTAGACATCTAAACATCAGTTCTCGGCCTGCGTCAACAACTTAGTTTCAACATAGATATTAAATAACATGACTGACACCGCCGCAGTACATCTAAGCACCAAATTTATGCCACAGCAAGAACGCGAACGAACCTCAAGGAACAATACTTTACCCCTACCTCTGCCTAGAATTGACCTCTTTAAAACTAGTTTATCATTTTCTGGACCGTTTGTATGGAACACTATTCTCGCACATTTGAAGACTATAGCCTCGCTTGGAATCTTTAAAACGAAACTTTTCGATTACCTGATGAGCCAAACATAGCACATCTGGGCATTTATTTAAACAAACCCTTATGGTTAATACTTTAATGTACCACATGCAATTCAATTCAATTCAATTCAATTCAGTTCAATTCTCTCTCTCTCTCATTTATATTCATTCAGTGTGGTTTGCACGCATAGATTTTATAGCTCTGATGCAGAACTTTCATTGTTGCATTCTGAGGTCTGTCACAGTTCTGGAAACAGAACGACCATGATAGTTCAAGGGTAGTGTCAGAATAGCTTAATAATAATAATAATAATAATACTAATAATACCGTTATTATATAGGCGCTTTTTCTCAATTGTTGGGCGAATCGACTCAAAGCGCCGCGAACTGAAACCCAACACGCACACTCACGTAACAGACACGGATTTACGCCATTTAAGACAAATACAGTACAAGACAGACGAAGGGCCAGTTCAGCTACTGAAGTTACAGAGATTTTTGATCGCTTGTGTTTGAAATTTGTAAAGTGGCCTGAAACCGGTACCAAAGTGTGGAGGATGGGGGTGGGGGGGGGGGGCGCCAAGCTATTGTGACACCACCCTTGAACTACCATGGTCCATTCACATCCTGTCGTAGCATGTCGGTGCTTTATGGGTTATTGGTGACAAACTGTTTATATATCGCAAGAGGCATAGGCCCTCATGAGTGCCTGCAGGCTGCGGGGTTTCGTGAGGATCTGTGCATCTTGGAGATGCACCACTATTTCTCTCGTCAGTCTCGAGACGTGTAACCAGATTATCATTGTCCATTGTGACAGCGTTAAGTGGGAACGGCGAGGTAATGATGGTGTAACGTAGGACCCTGTCACTCGGTTAATGAAACCTTTGTTCCGACCTTGCAATCTTTGAAGTGCGCAACCTTTGACTACATTCCAGATTAGAGGGTTATAAGTGGATACATTGTGTGAAAGGAGTGTGTGTGTGTGTGTGTGTGTGTGAGTGTGGCTGTGTGTGTGTGTGTGTGAGTGTGTGTGTGTGTGTGAGTGTGTGTGTGTGTGTGTGTGCGTGCGTGCGTGCCTGCGCGCGTGCGTGTGCGTGTCTGCGTGCGTGCGTGCGTGTGACAATGAGACAGAGAGAGAGGACGCTGATAAAAACGTGACTTTCCATGTTACATTACAACGGGACTGATGCGTATTTTAATCAGTCAATCAATCGATTAACTCCTTCACTGCCGAGAAAAAGTCAACACGATCCAACCACAAGAGACACAGACCTTCATGAGCCCCCGCGACTGCAGGGGCTCATGAGGAACTATGCCTCTTGCTGAGACCAGTTTGTATCCATGTTTCATAGTCGGTTTTGGCTTGAATGAATTCAGATTTCAGAAACAAAAATGTACGTACGCTGGCGGCTGGTAAGGGGTTAATACATTTATATATTATTAATATATTTTTCGTTCAGATTTAAAGACTTTTTAAGAGCGAAACGAACTCGCACGAACTTGAATTTGACCACGAGTAAGGCGACTGCTAATAAAGAGACAAGTATGGTAAATGCCTTACATGCACCAAAATACCTGTAAGTGTGCAGTATCTTTCATCCATGACCATCAGCTCTATGGCTGTCGTTAGCGGTTTTTGTCGCGATCGGATTCCGACAGGAATCATCGCGACAAAAAGCGCTAACGACAGCCAATGGGTTAAAGCATGACCGCTACAATGATTTAACTCATTCTACCCAAAGACCGAAATCCTTCAATTTTGCCCTTGTCCTCTGAAGACTGCATTGCAGTGCAGGACACACATCGACCATGATAGTTCAAGGGTGATGCCAGAACAGCTTGGCGCCCATAGGCGCCAAGCTATTCTGGCACAACCCTTGAACTATCATGGTCGATCCTTATCTTGCTGTGGTGTGTCTGGGGTAGAATGAGTTAAATAAAAATTATCAGATAATGTCACGACTAGCGGAATACCTAATTTCTGTGCTGGGCGGTGGTTTCGGGGTGAGGTCCAAAATCACTGTGACAAGCCGGCATGTAGTATTTTATGCCAGTTGCCCATTCACGTGATAACGACAGATTGTTGTTTCTTGCAGGTTAGTACTAAAATACGACGACAACAATCTGATATTAGCCGACAAAGGGGAAAACTACAATGACTTAGTATCACAACTCGCAGGTAAGTCATCTTCCCTCAGCTTAGAATTGATTTCACAATCGCTTGCAACTTTTTGTTTTTCAGACACACTCGTACTTGTTAAAAAGTACAGGACTGTGTCTGAAAAAAAGTAATGGCGTTTTTGTATTATAATATATACTGACGAGCGAAAGAAATGCGACATTTTTGGGATCATCGGAAACACTATTCCGATGATTTCAAAAACGTCGCATTTTTTTTTTTTTTTTTTTTTTTTGTTGCTCGTCAGTATGTAATGAAAAACAAACTTCTAATTTGTGATTCTTTGTTTTTTGGGGGAAAAGTTTCTACTGGAATTTTAAGTCACTATACACTGTTATCTATCAGAGTATGCTGAGGCTATACTAAATCGCACACCTCACTATTTGCATCGATCTTCCTTTTCTGGACTTGGTTGTCTGTTTTACACGCATGATATGCGAACGGAATAGATTCGTGACACATCTGATCACGTTCGTTAACCCTTTTGGCTACAATGTCCCATTTCTCAAAATTTGGAGGTGTTGCCTAATGACTGTGTACCAGTTGCAGGAGACGGCTTGACCATGATAATTCAAGGGTAGTGCCAGATTAGCTTGGCGCCTTCGGGCGCCAAGCTAATCTGGCACAACCCTTGAATTGTCTTGGTCAAGCCATCTCCTGCTGTAGGGATCTGGGGCTAAAAAGGTTAACCAAATGTGACGTAGACTGCTTTTGGTGCGAATAGTAACCAGGCGTTGGTCGTTTGATGTGTGTAGGCCCCTAAACCTCGTTTAAATTTCCCTCAAAGTTCATTCACATTCGTACAAGTTCTTCAAGGAATCCTACACGAACATGGTCCAACTGAAAGCAGCTGTTCTGTGGGAAATAGTTTTCAAAGTAACTATTTACCACACAAGAGCCCATTTCGGGCATGATATCAAATCTTGCGTTATACGCTCTGTGGTAATGATTATTTTCCACAGGCGAGTCGCTGTTAGGCGACCGTTTTCCTGTAGGATTCCTGGATCTGCAATGTCAGGGGCGGATCTTAGGGGTGGGATGGGGGGGGGGTGATCCTAGGGGTTCCGGACCCTCCCCCTCCAAAAAACAAACAAACAAACAAACAAGAGATACACCCACCAGTCTTAACCCCTTCCCTTCCACTGTATGTGCATTTTTGTTTCTGAAATATGTGTTCATTCAGCGACCAAAAGCCAGCACCGTCCGAGAAACATGGATACAAATTGGTCTCAGGAAGAGGCATAGATACTCAAGAGCCCCCGCGACCGCGGGGGCTCATGAGGATCAATGTCTCTTGCAGTCTGATTGTATTCACTTTTTCTCGGCAGTGGAGGGGTTGAAACTTGTTTTCTTCCGTGCAAGATTGAAAATTACAAATTAGAAACTTTTTTATAACAGGAAACTGGTGAACTAGAAAATTGTAAGATAGAAGCTTGTAATATATATATATATATATATATATATATATATATATATATATATATATATATATATATATATATATATATATATATATATATATATATATATATATATATATATATATATATATATGATTTTTCTTTCACTTCTGAGAATGCTGTGCTAATGCCATGGAATTCCAAGCTGGTAAGCTTGCATTGTGTCATCAGGGCATCAGCTGCCCTTTTTGTGACTGCATCGCTTACTAGATCTTTTGAGCCTTCCACTGAACACCTACTACATAAAGCAGTAGGGACTACCCCCAGGCGCCCTGCCATCCGCTGGAGAATATCCAGTCCTCAGCCCCCCCCCCCCCCCCACGAGGGGGGATGCTAGAAAATATTCCCAAACAGATATTGGACTTGCTGAGTAGATTTAAAGTTTTTGCCGCCTACGACCGGTTTCTGTAGTAGGTGTTCAGTGGAAGGCTCAAAAGATCTAGTAAGCGATGCAGTCACAAAAAGGGCTGCTGATGTCCTGATGATACAATGCAAGCTTAGCAGCCTGAAATTCCATGGCATTAGCACAGCATTCTCAGAAGTGAATGAAAAAGTACGTCCCATGGAGCTAATCTGATTGAGGGCATTTTTTTGCTTTGGGCGACGCCTTTGTTATAAGAAAAGTATATATATATATATAATTTGTTTTCATCCCTACGTCACACGACCAGTCCCTTTAGCGTAAACCGTACCATGTGACCTGAATACAAAAACCCTTGTAGCAACAAGTGGCCGACGTTTTGTTGCCCTCTTTCTGACGCGTCTTGGATGCCAGTTTTGTTCTATAAAGATCACCAAAACGTTCTAAAGTACAAAGTTACTTAGTGTTGTTCGAAACAACAGGCACACTACTGGAGAGGGCAACGTCATGAAAGATTTTAAATTACGTCATAAGTCTATAAATGTATAAATGTATATTTCTTTGTCGTCAGTCATGTCTTGCGTGATCCAGATCGGAGGATTTCTTCTTGATTTATTTTACGCAAACATTGGAGGAATGAAAACAAATACGTTATTGGTAGCAGGGGCTTGCTGCAGGGACCCTTGTAGGCCTTCGGGAAGTCAAAGGAACCATCGTACCTCTCAGGCCTACAAGGGTCCGTGTAGCAAACCTCTTCTACCAATAACTTATTATATATGTTGAAAACTATATATATATATATATATATATATATATATATATATATATATATATATATATATATATATATATATATATATATATATATATATATATATATATATATATATATATAGTTTTCAACATATTTGTTTTGCAGAGGATGACCGAGCGTTTGCGTTCGTGCGGGTGATTATGGGTGACGAGCTGTCGAAGCGCGCCAAGTTCGTGCTCATCACGTGGATAGGCGGCAACGTGGGCGGCCTCAAGCGCGCCAAGATGGGCACCGACAAGTCGCTAGTCAAGCAGGTCATCAAGGTACGCAACCCAGCGAATAGCAATTAACCCCTTCCTCGCCGAGAAAACTGTCCAACCACACAAGACACAGATCCCGTTGAGCTCCGGCAGTTGCCGTGGTGGCTCAGGAGGGATCTGTGCCTCTTGCGGTGCTGACACCACATTGTGTCCATGTTGACCTTTGCCGGACGGCTGGGTCTCTTCGGCGTTGAATTAATCCTTTTCATCCTGATGCACTACTGCTTGAAATTATTTTGACTAGGACAATTCACGGGTGGTGCCAGAATAGCTTGGCGCCTACGCCGGGTGCCAAGCTGTTCTGGTCCCACCCTTGAACTACAATGGTTGATCATTCTCCTAATCTGTAATGTAGTCTTCATAGGACAATAAGCAAACTTTTTTTAAAACTTCAGGATGTAATGGGTTAACAAAGATTTCTTAAACACATACTGCGACCACTAGCAATGAAGAGGTTAACACTTTCACTGCCGGTGGCCACATGACAAGCGTTGCGTCTAAAATTGCCCCCAAAGTTCACACATACATTAATGAGACTAGCAAGAGGCTATAAGACAAGTTGAGCATCAGACGAACGCCAATTTTCTCACAAAAGGCACCGAGTTATTCTGTCAGTACCCTTGAGCTGTCCGTACGCGCATTAGGTATTTTGTGGTCATTCTGCCGCCCACATTTTAAACTTTCTCTCAACTGAGCTGAGCAGAAATCATATACTGCCTTGACGACCGACGCGATTATTACTGATTTGACCTTATTTTTGCCGGTGTTTGATCAATAAGTTTTACTGCGCCAAAGTAAACACCCACACCTGCAAAACTGTACACGTAAGCAACCACGGTGTGCGGCGCGCTAGTCTGTGATTTCGGACCTTACCAACTGAAGCCGCAACGCCAGAATCACAGAGCAGCGTGCGTACATTCAAGCTTGCAAGCCGGCGAACACATTAGAGTCAGTTCAAACACGGGGGGCGTGTCAAGAACAAGAACCTTCCAGTAAGCAAAGTGTCCTCGCGCCGTCGTCCTCGCTGTGCGCGGGCCTACCAGGGCCGACGACGGCCCGAGGACACTTTGCTTACTGGGATAGAGGTAGGCCTGTATATGCATACAGGCTACTATATCCCGTCTCAGTGCGGGTTCACACAGGACACGAAATCAGCGAGAGAGAAGTCCTGTCCAATTAAAGATCCGGTTGACAGCCCTGCTACATTGCGCTGCATCACGAGTTGGATCGACTGGATAATTGAAGGGTAGTGTCTGATTAGCTTATTTTCGCGACGGTGCAGCGGGAGATGGGTCGACCGTGAAAGTTCAAGGACAGTGTCTCTGGTCAATTGGCGCGTGTGAAAGCCAAGCCGCTTATCAGATACTGCCCTTGACGCCCAGTTTATCAGACACTACACGTGTGACGCCAACGTTATCAGACACTGCCCGTGTGACGCCTAGGTTATCAGACACTGCCCTTGACGCCAAGTTTATCAGACACTACACGTGTGACGCCAACGTTATCAGACACTGCCCGTGTGACGCCTAGGTTATCAGACACTGCCCTTGACGCCCAGTTTATCAGACACTACACGTGTGACGCCAACGTTATCAGACACTGCCCGTGTGACGCCTAGGTAATCAGACACTGCCCTTGAAATTACCGCGGTCGATCTACCTCTCCCATTTGCAACCGCTAGAAGTAAACAAGCAAGTTAAATCCAATGTAACCCTTTACCACAACACTCCCCCTCCGCCCCCCTTCACTGAGTTTATCAGTCAGGGTATAAATAAGTCAGGGGCGGGTCTGGGGTGGGGTTAGAGTGGTTCCAGAACCACCACCCCTCCCGGACCCACAATTCCTCCTCTCCGTTGTTTGATATTTTGACGAATGGTGAGAGTCTTAACATGCACGCGCTCCCCCCCCCCCCCCCCCTCACCCCGGGCTTTTTCGATTTTTCGGCCCCTGGAAGCAAGGTCTAGCGTCAGGGTGGCCCTTTTGTTGAAGGTCCCAAACAAAAAGTGGGAACCCCCTCCCCCCCCCCTCCCACACACACACACCCCCCACCTCGAGGTAACTAATCCGCCCCTGTAAGTATACAATGATCGGAATGGGTGGAGGGAAAGGGTCGGGGGTTGGGGTGGGGGGGGGGGGGGGAGAGGCCAGTCGTTTGGGGCCAGTCAGCGGCGCAACTTGCTTAGTGGCTGGTGCAGGACTAAGCTCGCTCATGCATCTGGCCCCTGGATTGTTGATTCTTGCGATCACTCTTTGATTGCAGTTTACTTGTATTTCTTGTTGGTGTGTTCACTCTGCTAAGCTTATTTTCCTTGTATATCTTGTTGCGTGAGTGTTTATGTTAGGGAATATATATGTGTTGTAGGATGCAAGGTGTATGTATGTTAGAATGTCATTTGTACGGCGCCTAGAGCTTTTCTATCGAAAGTATAGGCGCCTTAAAAATATACATTATTATTATTATTACTTCAAGTTGTTCCTGAGCTGACCATCCCCTGACCCATCTCCAGCCTTCAAGTGTCTGCATTTGCCTATTTGGTTGACTGCCCAAAGCATTAGGGAAGGGTGGGACCAGGCCGGCACGCGACGAATTTTTGTGAACGAAATGTTTCACTTATAGAGCCAAATACAACAGGCCGTGGGCGGGAGACGCGTGTAGAGTTTGGGTCTCTTTTCACTTTCACTGTACTAACAGGACTATAAAGTACAGTGACTCGAAGAGACCGATACTCTGTCGCGCGTTTCTCGTCTCTTGTCGACTGACATCCTCCATAATGACTGACGTCGGATCATAACAACCCAGTGAGCAAAGGTCCATCAGGCGCCAAGTTAATCTGGCGCTACCCTTGAATTAACACGGCCGGTCCATCTCCTGCTTTAGCCGGCCGTCGGGGCTGAATAAGATTAAAAAACAAACAAACTTGAAAACTGAAGTGCAGTCCAGATAGCAGCTGACGCAGACTGGTGACTGCACAGTCATTATACTGTCTGCTCTAAAATACGACGAAAGTGTCATGTAAAATGTGTGCTGGTATGTGAATCTAGACCTTACGTCTTGGATCCGGAAGGTCCATAAACATATCAGGACGCAAATAAGTGTACGACTTTGATGAGTAGCGATCAAAATGCTGCTAAAAAAGGCAGAACCCTTTCACTGCCGAGAGAAAGTGAACTTGATCCCAAGTGCAAGAGGCATTGATCCTCATGAGCCCCCGCAATTGCGGGGGCTCATGAGGATCTGTGCCTCTTGCGGACACCTCTTTGTATGAATGTTCGTTGGACGGCCCCGTTGGGGATCTCTGGTGCACACTGTAGTAAAACTGTTGCCGCTAGGGTTTCACGTGAAAGAAAAACAGAAGATAGTGGTAGAAAACCCTTTAAAATAGAAACAAATAACGACGTTTCGGATCAAAGATCCTTCCTCAGGTGACATGGAAACAAACGTAGAACAGAAAAGAACACCAGAAAGAAAAGACGTCATCCTGTATAGAGAGAATTTAGAATGACGTAAAAAAAAAAAAAAAAAAAAAAAAAACCCACACACACACACACACACACATAATGACGCAAATACACATGCACAAAACACGTAGCACAAAACTTACGTCTATATACATACACGTCACTGCATACATTCGCATTCACTCGTGCCTACTGCAGCTCACGCACATGCACACACACACACACACACACACACACACACACACACACACACACACACACACACACACACACACACACACACACACACATACACACACACACACACACACACACATACACACACACTCAAAGGTAGCATCCAGTATCAACAGTGAGGTCAAGCCTGGCACCAACTACCCATCAGGCCGAGCATACATCCCTAGGGGCGAACACCGCTCGTTCTAAGGCTGAGGCCACAAGCAGAAGTGAAGCTTTGAGGGAGAAAACTCACAGTGCTGCAGAGGACCGGCCGGTCCTGTGTATCACGTATCATCCTCACAACATCCCCATCAAAAACATTCTCCTCAGGAACTTCCACATCATTCAGAATGACACAGTATTGAAAGACATATTTCCTGAGCCTCCGCTGGTCGCTTACAAACGTGACACTAACCTAAGCGATCATCTTGTTCACAGTTCACTTCGCGCATCTAACACCTTACCACCTGGCACACACCCTTTTCAGCAACCACACTGCAAAGCATGTCCGTACATCAACACATCCCCCGTCATCACCGGACCCCTGTCATCTTTTCATGTCCACCGATCATTCACATGCCAGTCATCGGATATTGTCTATGTCATCTCATGTTCTCACTGCCCAAAGATGTTGTATGTGGGGGAGACATACCGTACACTCCCTGAACGCTGCGAGGAGCATGTTCGTTCGATCCGCCTCGGATACAACAACCAGGTTGGACGTCATTTCAACGAACCGCCTCATAGCCTCACACATTTCAGCATACGCATCCTTTGGCAAAATACATCCCACTTCATCCGCCGCAAAATGACAGAATCCTTTTTCGCGGACAGGCTTGGCACTTACCATCCGCGCGGCTTGAACATTCGCCCCTAGGGATGTATGCTCGGCCTGATGGGTAGTTGGTGCCAGGCTTGACCTCACTGTTGATACTGGATGCTACCTTTGAGTGTGTGTGTATGTGTGTGTGTGTGTGTGTGTATGTGTGTGTGTGTGTGTGTGTGTGTGTGTGTGTGTGTGTGTGTGTGTGTGTGTGTGTGTGTGCATGTGCGTGAGCTGCAGTAGGCACGAGTGAATGCGAATGTATGCAGTGACGTGTATGTATATAGACGTAAGTTTTGTGCTACGTGTTTTGTGCATGTGTATTTGCGTCATTATGTGTGTGTGTGTGTGTGTGTGTGTGTGTGTGTGTGTGTGTGTGTGTGTGTGTGTTTTTACGTCATTCTAAATTCTCTCTATACAGGATGACGTCTTTTCTTTCTGGTGTTCTTTTCTGTTCTACGTTTGTTTCCATGTCACCTGAGGAAGGATCTTTGATCCGAAACGTCGTTATTTGTTTATATTTTAAAGGGTTTTCTACCACTATCTTCTGTTTTTCTGGTGCACACTGTTTGTTTCCCTCGATTGACTCGGCTGAGCAGCGCGCAGCGATGACAGCCAGCTAGAGTGTCTCTGATGTTGAAATTATAGCGAAGATTTCAGAAACAAAATTTTGCGTCCACTGGCAGTGAAGGGGTTAAATGCTGCATAACTTAAGGTCCCCTACTCGCACGCACGGCTTAATGAGGGCATGAATGCAACCTTAGACCCGTGAGCCCTGAAGAAGCCACAGGTGTCATGCCCCGTCCGGACCTCGGCCAGGAAAAATAGCGCGTAAAACTGTCGCCGTTCACCATTACACGGCGTGCGGTGCAGTCGGGACACGTGTGTGCTGGTCTGTGATTTTGGACCTTACGGCCAACTGACGTAAGGTCCAAAATCACCGACAAATCACACGTCAGTGTACATGACGCAATTTTTGAACGCAGTCGGTTCTTGAATCGAGTTCGACATTGAAAACTGAGAAGCCGTAACGTTCCCTTGAAATGAACTTAATCGGTCGCTACCGGAAGAAGATTAATTCACCCATTTAACCCCACGTCCGCATTTCAGTCCCAAATTTTGGAGGTGTCACCTGACGACTATCTATCAGTTGCGAGAGATAGATCGACCATGATAATGATTCAAGGGTAGTGCCAGATTTACCCTTGAATTATCATGGTCGATCCCACACCCTGCTGCAACGCAAAGGGGCTAAATGAGTTAAACTGATAATTTATGTCAGTCCGTTTTTATTCAAATTCCACTACCTTAACTTTGTGGGTGTACATTTTAAAGGTACGGTTCATCTGTCTCTGAATACTGATGAGCTTCGTACTCGAAGAATGGCGCACACGCACTCTGTAATGATCCATGTCTGCCCGGAATGTCGTGTTTGCGTGCTTTGGTTTAGCAGACACGTCCGCTCAGAACGTCCGCCTCCTTGCCGGCCTAACTTGACAGGTACATACTAGTCTCACTCAAGCTGTACGCTTAGACTCTAAAATAACAACCGCAATTTGAGGAAAAGGTGAAGGCAATCTCGAGCAGCAAGGGTAATACACGCACGTTCTTATGAGCCATCGCGCCTGTCTGGGTGCGTTTGAATCTGTGTCTAATTCAGATGGAAAGGGATGAATGAGGGCTGCTTCCTCTAGTGTGACTTCCAAACTGACTTACAGAGAAGTCCATGAGTCAGCTGACGCCCGCATTTCCAGCACTCGCTGAACTCCTGATTTCCTCCTCTAGCCGGGGAATGTGTGACTGACTTTGTCCGGCAAGAGGCATAGATCCTCATGAGCGCCCGCATCTGAGGGCGTCAAGAGGATATGTGCCTCTTGGACGGAGTGTCCCGTTGGCGAAGTCTTTCGTTCACTTTTTGTTGTGAGGCCTCAGGAACGTAAAGGGAAGCAGCCGTTTACTGTCCCACATTCGGGCAACACCTCAGACGTACTCTGAGTGAGATATACCGTTTTACAGGCTGTTGCCAAAACGATTCTGCAGACGGTGTCGTTCAATATTCGCGGAACTCAGCCGGCCGTTCTAAATTTTTGCCTACCGTGCGAACTTGCATACGAGACACAAAGTGTTGACAAGTGCGTGCGTGACGTCAGCCGGTAGGTCGCATCCTTCCAGTGTATTGAGTACAATGCAGTATTGATGGCCTTGCTGAGGGTGTATTTTATTTGTACATAATGTTACACAGGCATGCTGCATGTACAGCTATGTTCGCCGGGTTGCGGCAAGCATTACAGTGACACCTCAGTCATCGCTCGTCAATGACAGAACGATGAAACTGTGGCTTGACTAGGTTCTTAGCCCTTTGCGTTTTGGCGGGTAGCTGTTTTAGTCGCGATGATTCCCAAAGGAAGATTCACTATGCAGGTGGGGGGCTCATGAGGATCTATATTTCTTGCTGGAACCCTGGAACCACTGTATATTATTATGCATGTATTTTTGACGGCTGGGGCTCTTTGTCGAACTTTGAATTTACAATGATTACAGTCTGCGTGCACTGACAGTGAAGGGATTAATAATATGATTTTTAAAAAATCACATTGCACCGGTGTCACAGAAAGGGACACTAGAGTATGAAAACAATGTACGTAGCATTTGTCCCTAATGCAGTATTGAGCTGTTTGAGGGGGGGGGCCAAGTAAAAAGCTGAGTGTGTTGGTTGAACAGATATTGCATGGACAAAGCAGAAAGCCAATCTGAGGAAGTCAATGGGGCTGATCTATACCAGCAAGAGGCATGGAGTCCCATGAGCCCCTGCGAATGATTTGGCTCATGAGGCTCTATGCCTCTTGCTGACGGCAGGCCATGTCGGCTTCGCTAAAGCGACAACAGCCTCCGATTGCCTTCGTGGGCAGTGTGCAGTGTGCACTCTCAAAACAAATTTGGCTGTCCCCAATCCGCGTGCCCCCACTCTTAGGCAGCATTAGCATACGCTTCTCAAACTGGACTGTGTTTGAACAAGAGGTTAAAAACTGACCTCTCACCGACGTGATATCCTTGCGCTAGCATGTTCGTGCGTCGGGTCTTCTACACACACACGTGTACTTACCTGTACACGCAAGCACGTTTAGTTGACACACAAACACGCACGCTTCACACACGCACACCACACAAGCACAAAAAGGCCACACACACACACACACGCACGCACGCACGCACACACGCACGCTTACACATATACGCACACGCAGAGAGAGGGAAAATGATGTTTTCATAATTTTTACGAAACAAGCATATTAGTACGAATACTGTAAAGAACACTTCCGGGCAGTGGTGGTTCTGAAATGTTGGTCCCCAAACTGGCGCTTCGACGAAAGAACCTCGCTCACTTTTTACTATGATTATCCTGTCTTTTTCATTTTCCCTTTCTGTAATAATGATTTGGTTCACTTGCAATTCAAACAAAATTGTTTGACATGATACATATATATTGTACACACCCGCACCCATACCATAAACATAATTGAAAAGAAAAGGGGAGACTGCCAGTGCTAATATTTTAGGAAGGTTACAAAGTAAAGTAGATTATAGCACTGTCAGGGGAGAGAAATGTGCATGATCGACCAGTGATCATAGATCTACTGTGGCCAAAGCACACAAAAAAAAAAGAGATAGGAAAGAGAGGGGGCGCTAAAAAAGTGACTGAAAGCAATGCATATGGAAGCCCCCCCGAAGGGGGGCGTATCACATATCCCACTGTTCCAGCCACTCAGTGCATGGAAATTTAAATCTAGGTCCCCCCGAGGGGGGTCCAGATATTTAGCCGGTGTGGACAGCTGTTTCGGTCTTGGCGACCTCCTCAGCACACCATCGGCGATACTGGAGGAGGCAGGAATTTCTGCCTACCTGCAAAGACAACCACATTTTACTGTGGTGTCTGCAAGGGCATACATTCCATGCCACCACCCAGAGCCAAATTTCCATGCACCCTAAAAGTCAACCTACCAAATATCGACTGCAACCCCTTCCCCCCTTTTGGTAGGTTCTCTTTTAGGGTGCATGGAAATTTGGCTCTGGGTGGTGGCATGGAATGTATGCCCTTGCAGACACCACAGTAAAATGTGGTTGTCTTTGCAGGTAGGCAGAAATTCCTGCCTCCTCCAGTATCGCCGATGGTGTGCTGAGGAGGTCGCCAAGACCGAAACAGCTGTCCACACCGGCTAAATATCTGGACCCCCCTCGGGGGGACCTAGATTTAAATTTCCATGCACTGAGTGGCTGGAACAGTGGGATATGTGATACGCCCCCCTTCGGGGGGGCTTCCATATGCATTGCTTTCAGTCACTTTTTTAGCGCCCCCTCTCTTTCCTATCTCTTTTTTTTGTGTGCTTTGGCCACAGTAGATCTATGATCACTGGTCGATCATGCACATTTCTCTCCCCTGACAGTGCTATAATCTACTTTACTTTGTAACCTTCCTAAAATATTAGCACTGGCAGTCTCCCCTTTTCTTTTCATTTACTACTACAATATCGACTGCAACCCCTTCCCCCCTTTTGATAGGTTCTCTTTTAGGGTGCATGGAAATTTGGCTCTGGGTGGTGGCATGGAATGTATGCCCTTGCAGACACCACAGTAAAATGTGGTTGTCTTTGCAGGTAGGCAGAAATTCCTGCCTCCTCCAGTATCGCCGATGGTGTGCTGAGGAGGTCGCCAAGACCGAAACAGCTGTCCACACCGGCTAAATATCTGGACCCCCCTCGGGGGGACCTAGATTTAAATTTCCATGCACTGAGTGGCTGGAACAGTGGGATATGTGATACGCCCCCCTTCGGGGGGGCTTCCATATGCTTTCAGTCACTTTTTTAGCGCCCCCTCTCTTTCCTATCTCTTTTTTTTTGTGTGCTTTGGCCACAGTAGATCTATGATCACTGGTCGATCATGCACATTTCTCTCCCCTGACAGTGCTATAATCTACTTTACTTTGTAACCTTCATAAACATAATTATAAAATAATGAACTCATGGCCTACTAACTAGTTTTGCTGGAACGTTCCTGCTAGAAGGTTCCCCGCCACCGTAGATATCATTGGATGCCTGTAATTCCACTTGGACATCTCATTGACTGTCTCATAAATGTTGCATTCTGGCTTGCTGTTGCAGAGCTTTGCCACAGAGATCATGACGAGTGATATCGACGACCTTTCCCTCGAAAACGTCAAGGACGCCTTACAACGTGCTGGGGGAGCTAACTACGGCACTGGGGTGCGCGAATAGACTCCCTTCGTCGGAACTGCCTCAACTTCCTGTCTTGTGCGCATGTCCCGTCCTGTGTCTCTACCATGAACATCGGCTTTCAGTTGTAATCCCGACCACTGACTCCTACTTTCTCAACGCCATATTTGTACATCAGATTACCAAGTCATTACCTTTATGACTGAAAATGGACCCAGCACGCAAAAGGTCATCAGGCCGAATTCGGCCGCAGATGCCGGCCGGCCACGCACGTCTGTGCGTGGGCCAACTGCAACCGGCGCCGACGTTGGTCTGATGACATTTTGCTTACTTGAGAGTGGAAGACACATTTTATGAAATGTGTTTCTTTTTATTCTGCTGAACAGGCAACGGTATCTGAGTGAACAACTTTTCTACACGCACAATCGATGTAATTAAATGTGGGACTTATTATTATTTCCTTAGAAAAAAAAAAAAAGCAGTGTTTCTGACTGAGAAGTGTAAAAATCTTTTGTACATCAGCTTAGAAAAAGCACAATTTTTGTACGTCAAGCACCCTGCTAGATTAGTAACTGTAATTTTTACTTCCTTGTGATGGTATTGTTTTGTGACATTTTAATGCAGTTATTGAGCCGTGGCAGTTACAAAACTAGCATTATTTGCTGGCTTTGTAGACTTTATTATGTTAAAAATATAGTGGTTCTAAAAGTGTTCCTGTATCAAAAGTGTTCAGTCTTGAAATATCGACTTGCACATTTACTATCATTTTAAACATAAACAGATGTTCATTGGGTCTATAATGAATTAGTAAAGTATAGAAATCAATATGGACCATTTGTTTTTGTTGCATATCCACGCCCTCTTGTGGTCATTTTAATTATATTTTGACTTGTACCCAGTATGGAATAAGCTATGTCGTGACATTTTTCATCATGTCGATTGCATTGTATTGTTTCTGTGCTCATTTTATTCTGTTGGAGCCATGATATCATCATATGGTATGGTGCTTGTTGTTCATATGTTCAGTATTGGAATATTTCAAGTTGGGTGGAGTGATTTCAAGACTAATAAATATCTGTTGCTGATTTTTACAGACGCACGTACTTGCCTGCACGTCGCATAGCGAGTCCATGCATTGATATTTATACACGGGTCTGACTTTATTTGTGTGCGCGACAATTCGGTCAAAGTTTCCATCTATGCATTCTGTTCGAGTTCTGGAACAAGTCACTAATTATAAGAAGGCTAGTTTAGTTTCACTTTGTAGCATTGCTGAATGTCTATATTATTATTCCAGCTCACAAACTTCTCAACATTCTGTGGAATGACTGTTGGCCCTATGGCTGACGGTAGCGCTTCAGTGTCGCGATGATTCCTGCAGCCGGGAAGCATCGCGACAAAAAACGCTACCGACAGCCACAGGGTTCGTGGCTGCTTCCATTTTGTGTGCTGCTTAACTCATTCTACCGAGCCCTGCCACACAACGAGAAGATGTGCGTCGACCGTCGTAGTTTAACCTATTACACCCAAAGCCAGTTTTGGAGATGTCACCTAACGACTGTGTCCCAGTAGTCGCAGGAGACATGGGTCGACCGTGATAAATCAAGGGTAGTGCCAGATTAGCTTGGCGCCTGAAGGCGCCAAGCCAACGTGGCACTACCCTTGAATTATCATGGTCGATCCATCTCTGGTGTAGTGCGTCGGGGCGGCTGAAGGATCAAGGCTGGTGCCCGGCGCCAAGCTGTCATAGGCGATACCTCGAGACTCTTTGTAGGCTACCGAAGCCTGTAGCTAGATTGTGACAATCATCCATCCTATGTGCAGAAGTTCACTGCATTGAATGCCGTCTCTCTTTATCAACATCTTTCAAAACAGGTATTAGCAAATGCTGTCATGCCTTCTCTTAAGGATGATGATAAATGCTGCATGTTACCATAATGGCACATGCTGTTTTCGCGAGATGTGCGCGGGCCAGCCAACGTCGACGCCGGCCCTAACACGTTTTGCTCACCGGTTAGTTTTTCGTACGCCCCATGTCATATTAGGGCATCATTATGTTTACGATGCGCGTATCGATACCGTTTTGTGTCTGTTTTGAAGGAACAGAGAATGAATGTAGGAGGTGTATGGGCATTCACACTGAACATGGACGTAATATTGTCCTATTCCCACTAAGCAAAGGTCCTCGGGCCGACGTCGGCCTGAAGATCTTTTGCTTTCAGGGTTGTTACCGCTACCAGTATGCCATATGATGCAGAAAAATCCGAAAAATTAATTAAACAAGCTGAATGAGTGACAGGAATGTGTTGTACCGCCGGAGAACACAACTAAAACAATGGATCGCGTGTCACTGGGAGTGAAACAATGTAAAGAAAAGAAACAAATAGATGTTGAATATCTATGTTTTAAATGCCATTGTTTAAAGTGCGTCAGGCACGAAGACAGAAATATAGAGCATCGCAGTGGTGGTGATCGTAATTGTAAGTTGCTGGTGAGAAAGGGTCGCGCTCTGAATGTCGGCGCAAGACACGAGTATAATGCTTTCGGCCCTACATCGTTAGGGGCCCTTGACTAGTTTCAGCGTTTCTGTCATTGTCAATCATTGTAGTTTGATTTATTCAATTTGTAGCGAAGAACATATTAACATAGCAAACTTGAAAGCAGTAAGAAGAAACGCCGGGAGAAAAAAAGGGACCGACCCACACTCAGTTTTAGGTAAACTGATGTTTTACAGTTTTCTGTATGAAAAATGCATTCGTGTAATTATTCTATTTTATAAAAGACCAGTTTTGGTATTGACATTTCCGTTGTTATACAAGATGAACGACACTAAACGGATTTCAGAACCACAAATGCTCACAGAATTGTTCATAGTTGTGCAAGCACTGTTTGTAACATGAAAATAATGAAAATAAATATTTTGTCATAATGTCCTACACTTGTCATAAACATGTCTGTGTGTGCGTGCGTGGGTGTGTTGAAACAAAGTGGACACGAGTACAACGGAGTATTATCAATTAACCCACTCAACCCGAAGACCGCGTTTCATATTAATTTTGGAGGTGTCACTTAAGGAACGCGTACCATGTGCAGGAGATGGATCGACCATGATAATGCAAGGGTAGTGACAAATTAGCCTGGCGCCAAGCTAATCTGGCACTACCCTTGAATTAACATAGTCGATCATCTCCTGCTGTGGTGTGTCAGGGCAAAATGGATTAACCCTTTTGGCCCCGGGACCCTCAGTGCAGCAGGAGATGGATTGATCATGATAATTCAAGGGTAGTGCCAGATGAGCTTGGCGCCTTCGGGCGCCAAGCTCATCTGGCACAAACCTTGAATTATCATGATCAATACATCTCCTACAACTGGTACATAGTCGTTAGGCAACACCTCCAAAATTTGAGAAATGGGACCCTGGGGCTAAGAGTAATACAGACTCTTCACTGAATCAGGCTGTCCACAAACGCTGACTGATGTCATCCAGTGTTATCACAAAACCCTTTACAATCCGTTGATTTTCACTTCCATAGTTTCAATTCAATTCAATTCAAATACTTTATTGTGTCAGTCTAGCCGACAAATTTTCTTTCGTTTAAGGGTAAACATGTAATACAAAGCAAAAAAAGATATGGAATACAAAAGGGAAAAAGGTATTTGAAAAAAAGGTGTTTGTGGCTGTAAACCAACGCACGTCAAGAAACGCAAATGTTGAAAGGCAGACAACAACGTTTTCTTGCAGCGCAACAAAAGTTATAAGCAGCGCGAGTGCTTTCCCCTAGTCTATGACCGGTGTTTTTAAAAAGAATTTTTCTTGTTTGAAAATTTGTATTAGGGCTGAATGTTGGAATTTGCTGGAAATTTCTGTTTAGCTGAGAGGAGACATGTTGGTGCTTTGATTCATACCATCCTGAGCTTATACAGTGGACAAATGTGGGCCTATGTTGAGTTGCCATTGACGTAGGGATTTGAGGGGCACGCTGATTTCAGCGGCTGTGCTTGGGCGTGGGGTTGGTAAAACAGCATGGCCGATGCGTGGCCGTGTGCGGGTTGGCGCGCCATCGCGGGTGCTCCGGGACTAAGATATTTTTTCTCGAGTTTGGCCTCCAAAATGGGTTTTTCTGTAGAGTAAGGGTCCGATGGACAGCCTCTGTTGATTTCAAAGCGAACGGCCGACCAGTTTGCTGTTCCCGGCGTCACCATTGCCGGGCATGGCCCGCTGCGTGGCCGCGTGTGCGGGTTAGCGCGCCATCGCGGGTGCTCCGGGACTAAGATATTTTTTTCTCGAGTTTGGCCTCCAAAATGGGTTTTGTGTAGAGGAAGGGTCCGCTGGACAGCCTCTGTTGATTTCAAAGCGAACGGCCGACTTTGCTGTTCCGTCACCATTGCCGGGCATGGCCGCAGGCGGCGTGGCCGTGTGCGGGTTAGCGCGCCATTGCGGGTGCTCCGGGACTAAGATATTTTTTCTCGAGTTAGTGGCCTCCAAAATGGGTTTTTCTGTAGAGGAAGGGTCATAGCCAAGAAACGAGACTGTCAATGTGCTGTTTTTATTGTTATTTTGTGCATGGCAAATGTGCAGCTGGTGGCCGCTAGTGTTTTTTAGGTGATTGAAATATTAGGGGATGCCTGGGACTGACTATGACAAAGAGACTGGACAGTACGGAAACGGCACTGTGTTCCGTGGCCTGTAAACGTATAATAGTCAAAGCATGAGCGGACGTCCGGCAGTCTTTTTAACTTCTTTTATCCGCTGGTCCTGAAATTTTAACTTTTATTTTAAACTCTAATAAATTATATAAAATTTTGTACATAGTTGGACCGAAAGTTGTTGGTTGTAGAAAATAATAATAGAATGAAGGAATATATGGTTGTAACGTTAACAAAAGACCAAACGCTAGTGAGTCCCCGATCACTTTTGTGCCAGGTGAGAGGGACACTAAATTGGATTTAACGAACTAACGGACGTCCGGCAGGGAGTAAACGGTCCTCGTGCCGTCATTGGCCCAATCACAGACGCAGAACAGTATATTTATAACGTTTGAGGTGCTTCCCCCCCCCCCCCCCCCAATTGAGAAGCATTTTCACTACTGAGGTGGCGCGAATCAGATCAGTCCACCCTCGGCTCGAGCCGTCCGGCCACTGCCGGTGACTGACTGACTGAGCGACCGCCGTTTAAAACTGAAGGGTTCTCACTGGTGACTAGAAAACAGCAAAGCAATGTAATAATGCAATGGCGTAGGAAGATATATTTTGGCACTTGGTGGAGTGGGGGTGGGTGGTGCTGAGGGGTGGGAGAGCTAAAGCGAGGCGGTGGCCGGGAAGCGTCGATAGTCTAACCATAGAAATTAAAATCTTATGTCACTTTGTTTCTTTATTTCTTTAAAATATTTATCCTAAAACTGAATAAAAAAACACTTTTTAAAAGAAGAAGAAGAAGAAGCAATGTTGATGCCCTCCCTCCCCCCTCCCACCCACCCCCACCCCCCCAAAAAAAATAAATAAATAAAATAAAATAAAATAAATAAAACTTTTGCCCCCTCCCCCCGTATTTGGGGTGGGGGAGGGGGGTGGGAGAGGGATGGGGGGTAGTGGTGGTGGTGGTGGGTGGGTGGGTGAAGGGGGTTACGATGAGCTCATGCCCCTCACCGGTTTAGGCTACGCCACCGTAATGTCTATTAAAATACCATTGTAAAATTTGTATCCAATGAAACGTCAGTCTTTACTCCAAAGGCCATGAGGCCAACATCTGCCGCCGGCGGCCGACGTCGGCCTGATGCCCTTTTGTGCATTGGGTACGGCAGTGGCTGGCTGCACGAAAACTCCGGTGGAGGGGTCATTGAAAATGAGGTAAACTGCCAAGCGTGTAACATGCAAAGAAATACCGAATAAGGAAAAAAACACGCTTAAAAATGAGGACAAGTACAAGAGTTTAGTTAATAGACAGTTTAGTTATAAACGTGCCTTTCTGTGCGCGTTTTATTTTTGTTGTTGAGCATTTCTTTGAAGTTTCTTGCTCACCTCTTTCAACAGTTCTAGCACTATATCACCACACTCCCCACCCCAAGCTGACCGTCGTAATGTATTTTCACTATTTGTGGTACGTGTGTCATTCTAAAGCGTGCGCATGCGTGTGCGAGTTGTGAGTGCGCGCTTAGAGTTATAATTATTATAAGATAAGCGCATTACAAATACCGTAATTAAGTTTGTTGACGTCAAAAAGCACTTGCCGATGACGCCAAATTTCATCCACAATGACGTCATATATTACAAATGTTATTACATTCGTAGCTTTCAAAATGGCGATATAGATTACATTGTTACGTTTTACCCGACATCTTGGCTGTAGAGTATTCAAGATAAATATTTATAATGTCTGCTACGTGCAGCGAGCTAGATCAGAAAATTGACATTAAACAAGGTAAGCTTTTTGAAATGTTTTGGATCTCGTTACCACCAAAACACGCGTAATACTTGCAAAGACGTCGAGTCTCTCATCCGTTCAGTCAAGGAAACATTTTGAAATTCATACCTAGTCTTTTCTAAAACATTAACCTGTGACTTCAAAATGTGGTGAGAGTTCATGAGAAAAAAAAACCCGTTGCTTTCGGAGACAAACGTTGATAATATGTCGCAGTGTAAGACATTTAGTGATTAATACGTTGACACAATGGGACCACCCCGAACAAAGTTAGCCTACTATTTAACCGTCGCACACTGACTTTAATAAGCCTTGCATACTCAGCGGCGTCATATGGTGGTCGTTTTTGGTAGGAGAACTTTGTCACAAACAAAATTTACGGGGTAACAGATAAAAAAAAGTCACCGCTTTGTGCCGAAAGAAACTATCGTCTGCTTCGTGACACATTTTCTTACGCGCCGGTCAGACTGATCAAAATGGTTAAACCTTTTAGCCCCGGATCCCTACAGCAGATAACTTGCCCATAATAATTCAAGGGTAGTGTCAGATTAGCTTGGCGCCTTCAGGCTAATCTGGCACTACCCTTGAATTATCAACTGCAACTGGCACATAGTCGTTAGGCACCACCTCCAAAATTTTAGAAATGGGACCTTGGGGCTAAAATGGTTAAAAGCGAAAGAGTCGAACCTTTGGAGAAAATGCTGCGCATACAAGAATGTATTTAATCAGGTGACTACAAGTGTGCAGGCGAAACCAAGCTTCGGAGTTTCAAAGCTGGCCGGAAAATTCAACGATGATAAGGAGGGGTGGGGTGGGGTGGGGAGGGAGGGGGGGGGGTTGGGGAAGGGGTGGAGGGGGTCAATGGAGTTATTAGATTTCTAACTAGAATTTACAGTCTGGCAGCAGACTTTCATGTTTTACGAAACTACCAGGACGTTTACACGGATCACAAAAACCTTACATAGCCTTTCACGTTTCTTTCACGGATCACGGAGATGGAAAAGTTGCAATCACGAGAAAAAAATGACAATTACTCATCACGCTTTTAATAATAATAATAATAATAATAATAATTAAGGTATTTATAATGCGCTTATCTTATAATAATTATAACTCTAAGCGCGCACTCACAACTCGCGCACACTTGCGCACGCTTTTGACAATGACTCACGTACCACAAATACGTCAGCTTGGGGTGGGGAGTGCGGTAATGTTATAGTGCTAGAACTGTTGAAAGAGGTGAGTTTTGAGGGCGGACTGGAAGGAGAGAGAGAGAGAGAGAGAGAGAGAGAGAGAGAGAGAGAGAGAGAGAGAGAGAGAGAGAGAGAGAGAGAGAGAGAGAGAGAGAGAGAGAGAGAGAGAGAGAGAGAGAGAGAGAGTGTTTCTGACGGAGAGAGAGTGGGAGAGTGTTCCAGGTGGATGGACCGTAGACGGAGAAGGAGCGGGGGCCGAAAGTGCTGATTTTGGTGTGGGGGATGTGGAGGCGGAGAGGGTCGGAGGCGGAGCGGAGGGAGCAGGAAGGAGTGTAGGGGTGAAGTAAATTGGAGAGATAGGCAGGGGCGTAGTTGTTAAGGGATTTGTAGCAGAGAGACAGAATCTTGTATTGGATGCGTTGGGGGATGGGGAGCCAGTGAAGGAGTTTGAGCAGAGGAGTGATCTGGTCCGATTTCTTCTTTCTGAGGACGAGGCGGGTAGCATTGTTCTGGACGCGCTGGAGAGTGAAAGTGGTGTAGTGACGGAGGCCGGAAAAGAGTTGCAATAGTCGATGCGAGATAAGATGAGAGAGACAGCAAGTTTGGTGGCAGCTTCGGTGGTCTGACTGATGCGACGGAGGTGGAAATAGCATGCCCGGGCCGTGACGGAGACAAAGCTGGTCATGGAAAGAGAGGAATCGAGGATAACGCCGAGGTTCTTGGCCGAGTCAGAGAGGGAGATGGGGGTGCTGTCGTGTTGAAGATGGAGAGAGGAAGGGAGCTGGGAGAGTTTCTGGCGAGTGCCTACCAGCATGGCTTCCGTTTTGTCGTCATTCAGTTTAAGTTTGTTTGCTGTCATCCAGTTTTTCACATCTTCGTAGCAGTCAGCCGTGCGAGTCAGTAGTGACTGAGTGACTAGATTTTGTCGAGTTTGTCTTTCCCTAGTAGCTGTGAGTCGTCAGCGTAGAGGTGGTGGTGTATGTGATGAGACTGGAAGATGTTGGACAGTGGAGAGGTTTAGAGTGTGAAAAAGACCGGGCCCAGGACGGACCCTTGTGGAACTCCACAGGAGAGCCTGACTGGGTTAGAGGAGACGCCGTCGATGGTGATGGACTGTTTGTCGGAGAGGTAGGAGAGAAACCAGGACTGGGCAGAGTCAGTGATGCCAAAGGAGTGGTGAAGGCGGTGGAGGAGGATAGAGTGATCTATAGTGTCGAAGGCGGCAGAGAGATCGAGTAGCGTAAGAAGGGAGATGTTGACCGAATCGGTGGAGAGGAGCAGATCTTTTAGGATATGTAGAAGGGCTGTTTCAGTGCTGTGATGTTTGCGATAGGCAGACTGGAAGGGACTGAGGAGACTGTTGTTGGCGAGGTGGAGGTTGAGCTGGTTGAGAACAACCTTCTCAAGAAACTTGGACAGGAAAGAGAGATTGGAGGCTGGGCGATAGTTCTTGAGTTCGTTTGGGTCGAGGTTGTGTTTTTTTGAGGAGTAGACGGACGATGGCGGACTTGAAGATATCGGGGACAGAGCCATTCTCTAGAGATGTGTTGATGATGTCGGTAATGAAGGGCAAAAGTTTTCGAAGGCCGTCCCGGTAGAGAGAAGCTGGGAGAGGGTTTAGTTCGCAGGTTTTAGTTCATATCCCCCACCTCACCTCCCCCCCCCCCCCTTCAAAATCTTTGTGGAGTTGGCGAAAAACTTCAGAAAATTACGATTATTTCTGTTAAGACTACAGTGTGCGATATCACGAGTCATACGACAGCAGTACGTGGAAAAAAACAAAACAACAACAAAAACAACAAAAAATTAAAATGTTTGTCATGATTATTAAAATCGACAGGCAGCGTTATTGAAAATCTGTGGCGCTGAAAATTTGCATGCGATTTCTCACACGTTGAATTTGGATGTTGACTTAGAGGCTGCCGTCTTGGGACTGCCGACAGTCATCCCAATTCAGTCTCTTCCCATAGAGCCTCTGCGCTTCGATTCCATGAAGGTTGAAAGCTTTTCTGCTCAGCAAGGGTCCCTAAAATAATGTGCAATAATGTGCAAAGCCATTTTCTTCTCCGATAAGCGAAAGTATTCTTTTTGGCTCACGTGTGAACACAAGTGATTCTATATTCTGGGTCAGTAGCCGTCAGTACGTCGTCCGGTGACCGTCGTCCGTGGTAAACTTTAACGATTACATTTTCTCGGAGGCTATGCAAGCCTCAGTCTTCAAAATTTCAGTGATGTCTCTCAAAGCCCATGGTCACATGTTATCTTTGTACCTAATGGTAAGACCTTTCTATGCATACTAATTTTGTTGACCCATTTGAAAGATCAAGTGTCACAAGTGATCAGGAAATAGGTCAGAAATAGCTATATTTTGACAAAAGACGGGGTTTTTCTCAAATACTATTCACAACTTCAAACCCAAATTTGGTACAGAGATACCTGATGGTAAGACCTTCCTTAACCATACTAATTTGGATGGCCCCTTGAAAAGGTCAAGGGTCACAAGAAATCAAGAAATAAGTCACAAATGGCCATTTTTAAAATTTATTTATTTATTTTGTTGTTGACAAAAAAAAAATTCTTCTCAAATACGTTTTACAACTGCCGCCATCCTAATGACCGTTTGCGCATTGTGAAGCCGATGAACACATGTCAATGGATGTTACTGTTGACACAGAGTCAGTATGCGAAGCCAGAAGAGGCGAAGAAAGAGGAGATGAGAGATTGGGCGAAGAAAGAGGAGAGGAGAGACCGGGCGAAGAAAGAGGAGAGGAGAGATCGGGATGCAGCAGCAGCCACACCAACTGTGTACATGACTTGAAACAACTGCTCGAGGATTTGACTTTCGCAGACTATTTCAACGTCTTTCTCAACTTACCGGTGAGACAACCACTAAGATCTAGCACAGCGCTCATTGTGAGACCTGGGATGGTTAGTCTAACAAGCCACAGATCACACTGGTTAGCTCTCTCGGTCCGCCATTCATGCGTAGCAACTCGAGGGAGGAAACCCGTGTGGCCAAAAGCGCTCTTTGATGAATCGGTTGAACACAGTCATGCAGACATCAGAGTACTGCTTCATTTGTCTTTGCCGCCTTTTCTCCCCTGCCCCAAACCGTATGCTTTACAGCACGCGATAGTGCTCTGTTCAGTGAGGGCGCACATGTCCAATCGGCCATGATCGTTCAAGGCCGATGCCAGAAAATCATGCCAAACTATTTTGGCACCACCCTTAATTCATCATGGTCGAACTGCCTCATGAACTGTAATTTTGTATTTTACAGGTTAACTCTCACTCATAAAGTTGGAAAAGCCGGTCATAAGGCACAATTTGGTATCTTGAGTGGAAGAACTCATAATATTAGTTGTATTACGAGTTAGGTTTTGCCAGCGGTTCTTGTCGTCTTGTCGTCTCTCGGGCCCGGTCAGGGGGGGTCAATGTCGGGGGTACGAGTCTCGGGCTAGTGGAGGGGGGGGGGGGGAGGGGGGATGTCAATGTTCGAGAGCTTTACTGAACCCGAGACTCGTACCTCCGACATTAACCCCCCTGACCGTACCCGAGAGGCTACAAAGACCACTGGCAAAGCCTAACTCGTAATACAACGATTTTGTGTTCAACTGTAAAAAGTATAAGCGTGAAATATACCCTTGCCGGACCCCAGACTTTACGTGTGACGTAGAGATTCAAGGGACGTAAATCATCATACTTCGACTTTTCACTCGACAACCTTGCGTGAACTGCATTCGCCTGGAATTTCTCTTTCAGTATTTTTGTCTACCGTATTGAAAATACGCTAGACTTTGAGATGGGGCTGGTCGGAGCGCGTTCCGTAGCATGCAAAGGACATAACAGGCGAGCGGGCCTGAGATTGTGGCAAAGAGCTAACAAAAGCACGTGTAGCTACTCCAACCTTGCTGTTGAATGTACTTTTCAGTAGCGCGAAACGCAGTGTGTGTGTGTGTGTGTGTGTGTGTGTGTGTGTGTGTGTGTGTGTGTGTGTGTGTGTGTGTGTGTGTGTGTAAACACGAAAATCTCCGACATTTGCATACGTACAAGCTTGAAAATAAAGGAAATACTTCATACAAGTAGTGTCAAGGAGCTCTATTGAGCATATCGAAATTAGATGTCTCATTGAAAAGTTAAATGGCCGTTTATAGAAAGTTGGTTGACCCACATTAGAGTCCGTAATTTGTATTATATGCACTCGAAATTTTGGATATAGCTAGTTTGGATAAAGGTATTGGATGAGTTTGTTAGCTACCTTTGTACCTCATCAACTTATTTTGTTGCGTAATTCCCTCAATTTTTATTTATGCAGCTTTTTGTTTCTTCGCCGTTTCGAATACGGTCAGTACGTGACAGGGCCTTCGCTTCAGTGTAATTTTCCGGTGGTTGATATTATCTAACTTATCCCATTATTCAGTTATGTTTTGTATGAAACAGGTACCAGTGGTATCACAGAAAACCTACATATAGTTCTTTTTGTTGTGTAGCCGCCAAAATTGTGAGTCTGTGTTCTGGGCCAGTGGTCGTCCGTCCGTCCGCCGTCATCCGGCGTCCGTGTTAAACTTTAACGTTGGCATTTTCTCGGAGACTATTCAAGTCACAATCTTCAAACTTGGCCCAAGGACACTTGTGGCAAGAACTTTCTAAACATACCAATTTGAGTGAGCTCCATTAAAGGTCAAGGTCACAGGTGATCATGAAAAAATGCCATATTATTGACAAAATTGATTTCTTTTCTGAAATACTATTCACAACTTCAAACCCAAACTTGGTATTAAGATACTTGATGGAAAGACCTTTTGATGCATACTAATTTGGTTGATCCATCGAAAAGGTCAAGGGTCACAAGAGCTTTGGAAATAGGTCAAAAATAGACATTTTTTTTTACAAAAGATGTTTTTCTCAAATACTATTCACAACTTCAGACCCAACCTTGGTACAAAGATACCTGATAGTAAAACCTTCCTTTGCATACTAATTTGGATGTCCCCTTGGAAAAGTAAAGAGTCACAACAGATTAGGAAATAGCATAGGGGCCCGATGATAGTAGCTTTGACTAATGCAAATCCGCTGCGCCACCGTGTGCGCGCCACCGCCTACTAAGCTCAGGACAGAATACAAGGGAAGAAACGACAGGCACACAAATCCACGAAGCACTGTGATTCCAGAGCAGTTTTCAACCCTCAAAGCAACCATCCGCCTGAAACCTCGCACTGAACAGACTCGGTAGATATTTTGCCACAACTCTATACCAACCTTGTCCTCCGATCAAAACTGATAGTTTAGTATCAAGGCTTTTTGCACAGTCAAGCATCATTCATAGCAGACGTCGAGTTGAGGGTTTTAGATGCAGCCGGAAATACTGCCTCACGCTCATTTTTCATTGGTTTATGTAAATTAGCATATCCAATTAAATTAAAACAAGTGCATCTTACTGTCGACATGAACTTGTGACCTGCACGCAGCAGTCGCTTTAGGTACGTATTCCTCCGAGCCCGAAAAGGTCTACTTTAATGGAGTCTGGTTTAAACACTGCTCAGTGTTCAATATCTTTTCGAGTAATTCTCTTCGACTTTATAGTAAACACGGCAGAAAACAATGGATGCACTGCATTGCATAGTGACCTCTTTTACGGCACTCTACTAAAGGGATTAACGTTCAACTCTAGATGTTGAGAAAGAGGTCCGGGATACTTCCGGCCACAGCTAGATTTTCGCGGGTGTCCATCGTTTCATCCCTTGTATTCTATCTTGAGCTTAGTAGGCGGTGGCGAGCACGCGGTGGCGCAGCGGATTTGCATTAGTCAAAGCTACTATCATAGGGCCCTTATGGGAAATAGGTAACAAATAGCCATTTTCTGACAAAAGACGTTTAATTTATTTTTTTTTACAACTTCCATTCCAAACCTGGTACAGATTACCTGATGGAGCTTTCTATGCATGCTAACTTGGATGACCTCTTGGATTGGTCAAGGGTCACATCAGATCAACAACTGTGAAAAATGTCTATTTTTTTGTAGAATTTTATTTTTTAATCAGGATTTTTGCAAAACGTTTAAGCCAAATTTGGCAGAGGAAAGGTAGCTGATGATAAGACCTTTCTATGCATACTTATTTGGTTCACTACTTGTACTCAAAAAGGACAAGGGCCATGGGAGGTTGACAACAGTGAAAAATGCGTAAAGTTTGAGGAAACATGGATTTTGCGGGTACAAAACCCAACCCGTTCCTTATGTTATGTTATAACACATTTGAACACTTGATTATTTCAGTGACTTTTGAAAGGTCATGGTCACACGGTCATTAATTATGTAGATCGGTCATGCGCGTGAGCCTTGAGGGCTTTGCCATTCGTGTTGTTTAGAGGTTTGACTGAATGAAGATTAGGGTATATTTGTAACGAGAAATGTGATTGACCAAAGATTTATTTGTGGGAGAAGGCTTAGCTCAGCGAGTAACGTTGTCATCGTAACATGTAATAAGGGAGTCTACTTATTACGTTACATGTGACAAGGGGACTCCCGTTGCCTTGAGAATGGGTGGCCGGGAAAATATTCGAATAGAGCCAGACCAATGAGAACAAGCGTAAAGACACTGAAAGAAGACAATAGACTAAAACGTTTGTTACTACACACTGCGTATGTTCAATATTGCTGTGGTTTCAGGTGTTTGGTCAACGCGTCCTTTACAAACTGTACGACCGGAAATTCGTTTTCAGTCCCGCCCACCTGAAACAGCCAGAGGTCAGTCTGTTATTCGTTCTTCGTTCGTACGTTTCTGCCTTCCTTCATATGTCCCTGCCTGCCTTTCTTTCTTCCTTCCGTCATTTATTCATTCATGTTTGGGGGAGGGGGGGGGGGGTGTCAAAGGAAAACGTAGAGGGATGGGGTTTTGGGGCAGGGCTCCCCCCAAAAAAACAACACAACAACAACAAAAAACAAACAAACAACAAAACAAAACACCCCCCAAAAAAACAACAACAACAACAAACAAACAAACAAAACAAAACAAAACAAAAACAACCAACAACAAACAAACAAACAAACAAACAAACAAACAAAAAAACAAACAAACAAACAAGAAAAAGAAATAACAATGCATAGGAAGTATCTGTAATAAGTTTGGGTAAGAAGTTATGAATAGTATTTGTTAAAAAAAATCTTTTGTCAAAATAGGCTATTGTTGGCCTATTTCCTGATCTCTTGTGTACCTTGACCTTTCCAAAGGGTCATCCAAATTAGTATTCATACAAAGGGCTTACCATCAGGTATCTTTGTACCAAGTTTGGGTTTGAAGTTGTGAATAGCGTTTTTAGAGAAAAACAGATGGTATGGAATGACTTGGGAACAGGGGGGGGGGGGGGGGGAGGGGGGAGGGGTGGGGGGCTGGGGGCTTACTCTCCCGAAAGAAAAAGTAGGGAGAGAGAGAGTATCTTCCCCCTAGTTTTAATAAGTTATTTCTCTGGAGAGAAAAAAAAAAAAAAGGTTTTATGTTCGGAGTTGGTCTGACGCTTACCCCCCGCCCACCCCCCACCATCCGTCCCCCCCCCCCCCCCACCCTCATGACGTTGGGATTATTGACATGCCGCTGAATTTTGCCTTTCTTCAAAGACACATAATATTGACATGCCGCTGAATTTTGCCTTTCTTCAAAGACACATAATATTGACATGCCGCTGAATTTTGCCTTTCTTCAAAGACACATAATATTGACATGCCGCTGAATTTTGCCTTTCTTCAAAGACACATAATATTGACATGCCGCTGAATTTTCCTTTCTTCAAAGACACATAATATTGACATGCCGCTGAATTTTGCCTTTCTTCAAAGACACATAATATTGACATGCCGCTGAATTTGCCTTTCTTCAAAGACACATAATATTGACATGCCACTGAATTTTGCCTTTATTCAAAAACACATAATATTGACATGCCGCTGAATTTTGCCTTTCTTCAAAGACACATAATATTGACATGCCGCTGAATTTTGCCTTTCTTCAAAGACACATAATATTGACATGCCGCTGAATTTTGCCTTTCTTCAAAGACACATAATATTGACATGCCGCTGAATTTGCCTTTCTTCAAAGACACATAATATTGACATGCCACTGAATTTTGCCTTTCTTCAAAGACACATAATATTGACATGCCGCTGAATTTTGCCTTTCTTCAAAGACACATAATATTGACATGCCGCTGAATTTTGCCTTTCTTCAAAGACACATAATATTGACATGCCGCTGAATTTTGCCTTTCTTCAAAGATACATAATATTGACATGCCGCTGAATTTTGCCTTTCTTCAAAGACACATAATATTGACATGCCGCTGAATTTTGCCTTTCTTCAAAGACACATAATATTGACATGCCGCTGAATTTTGCCTTTCTTCAAAGACACATAATATTGACATGCCGCTGAATTTTGCCTTTCTTCAAAGACACATAATATTGACATGCCGCTGAATTTTGCCTTTCTTCAAAGACACATAATATTGACATGCCGCTGAATTTTGCCTTTCTTCAAAGACACATAATATTGACATGCCGCTGAATTTGCCTTTCTTCAAAGACACATAATATTGACATGCCACTGAATTTTGCCTTTCTTCAAAGACACATAATATTGACATGCCGCTGAATTTTGCCTTTCTTCAAAGACACATAATATTGACATGCCGCTGAATTTTGCCTTTCTTCAAAGACACATAATATTGACATGCCGCTGAATTTTGCCTTTCTTCAAAGATACATAATATTGACATGCCGCTGAATTTTGCCTTTCTTCAAAGACACATAATATTGACATGCCGCTGAATTTTGCCTTTCTTCAAAGACACATAATATTGACATGCCGCTGAATTTTGCCTTTCTTCAAAGACACATAATATTGACATGCCGCTGAATTTTGCCTTTCTTCAAAGACACATAATATTGACATGCCGCTGAATTTTGCCTTTCTTCAAAGACACATAATATTGACATGCCGCTGAATTTTGCCTTTCTTCAAAGACACATAATATTACTTCAACTGGCAGTGAAGAGGTTAAAGTGTTATTTCTTTACCAGTAGGCTAAAAGAATTTGTACTGTTGCAGTGTGAATGTGGTTTGCGTTTTCTTTTTAACAAAGTGCAGGTACCCAGACTGCATCATCTTTGCCTGCTAGGGTTGTTGGGAAGGAAAACATATCAAGCAAATAGATCTGTGAATATATTGTTTATTATAGAATGTCTCAGTGCATATGTCAAAGAAATCTGTGAATATATTGTTTATTATAGAATGTCTCAGTGCGTATGTCAAAGAAGGAAAATCATGATGGAGTTGGTACATACATGTATACTGACGAGCAAAAGAAATGCGACATTTCCGAAAATGTCGCATTTCTTTTGCTCGTCAGTATGTATATATATATATGCATACGTCTCTAACGAACGTGTCATTTGTTCATGATATATATTACATACGTCGGCAGGAGATGCTGGTGTTGCAGTGGTTGTCAGAAGAAAGGTACCCTCTGTTTCTTCGAACCCAGTTTGCCCAGGAATGTCACCTAGCCCGTCAGCTGAGACACATTGACTTCGTTCCGCTGACAAAGATAAACGGTACGCTAGTGAGGACAAGGTCCTCGGGCTGACGTCGGCTGCATTTTGCTCGGGTCAGATGCCGACGACATCGGCCCGAGGGCCCTGTGTTAGGTAGTAGGCCTTTTCTGAGGCTGAATTTCCCGTACAACATTTTTGGCTCACTTGCAAAGTAAAAGTGAGTCTATGTTCTGGGTCACTAGTCGTCCGTCCGTCGTCCGGTGTCCGTCCGGCGTCCGCCGTCATCTGTGGTAAACTTTAACGTTGATATTTTGTCTGAGACTATTCAAGCCACAATCATCAAACGTGGTCCAAAGATACCTTGTTTGCAAGAGCTTTCTAAACATACCAATTTCATTGACCTCTCTCATGGGTCAAGGTCACAGGGCATTAGGAAAATGGTCCAAAATAGCGATATTTTGGCAATTTTTTTTTCTTCTCTCAAATACAGTTCACAACTCCAACTGAACCCAAACGTGGTACAAATATCCCTGATGGTAAGACCTACCTATGAATACTAGTATGGATAACCCTTGGAAAGGTCAAGGGTCACAAGCGATCACGAAACGAGCCCCAAATAGCCATATTTTGACAAAAGATTTTTTTTTCTCAAATTTTGAATACAGTTAGTTTGCAGGAGGACATTGGATGAGTTCGTTAGCCAGCTCTGTACCTCTTCAACGTTTTCGAAAAAGAAAATTCATTGCAGAAAGAAATGTCAAAAGTAAGAATCCCACGTTTTCAGACGAATGTGACGGTGACGGTGACGTAAAAGCACAAGACAAGTCAGTGTTATACACTGTTTCTGAATTGATGCAAAGCTGGTACACGTCAATATGAATTCACGCAATTCTTTCCCTTTCTCTTGACAATTTGATTTAGTTAGGAATACAGGTTTTTTAAAATTATCTTTGTTATGATGTCAGCGAGCGTATTGTGCAAAAAGGTGGTAAATGCGTGCAAGCTCATAGGCCTGTAGAAGCGACTTTGTGGGCTGGTTCATCCAATCTTGTTCTTTAATACTATTTCCAACTTCAAACCCAAACTTGGTACAGAGATACCTGATGGTTAGACCTATCTATGTATACTAATTTGAATGACCCCCCGGAAAGGTCAAGGGTCACAAGAAGTCGGCGGGTGGGTGAAAAACATGCCAGTTTTTATTAGAATTGTAGTTTTTATCAAACCTTCCAGTTGGCGTAATGGTTCCTGACGGCAAGACCTTTCTATGCATACTAATTTAGTCGACCCATCACAAAGGTCACGGGGCACGGGGTTTGACAGATGTGTGAATTTTGAGAAAACATAGATTTCGCTGGTAGAGAAGCCAGCCCTTTATTTATGATATGACACACGAGCGCTTCCTCATTTCCGTGGCATGTCAGAAAGGTCAAGGTCACAAAGGTCAGACATATGTGGTTCGGTCATATTCATGAGCCATTAGGGTTTTGTCTTTCTTGTTTGAAAAAAAAAAACGACCTGGCAAGTCCTTTTCTCAGGGTATATGTCATTTGCTGTCTTTGGTTTTGTACAACTTAAGAAACAGAACAACTGCAATAGTTCAAATACTCAAACAACTTTATTTCATCGATGTTGAACTTTCCATTGTCTGAACAACAGCTTTTGACTTTGGACAAGATCTTGCACGATGTACCGCCCTGTTGTTGTAGACAGATATCTGTATGAAAGAGTGATGCGACGGAATCTAAGTTAATTCCTGGGGAAATTTTAACTTTCAGCCCCGACACACCACAGGAAGACATGGGTCGAGCATGATAATTCAAGGGTGGTGCCAGAATAGCTAGGAGCCCATAGGCGCCAAGCTATTCTGGCACCACCCTTGAACTATCATGCTCGATCTGTCACTGGAATCGTAATACGGTCCTTCAGAGGGCAACTTCAAAATTTGGGGATTTCGGTCCTCGGTGTAGAATGTGTTAAAAGCTGTTTCAGCAGAGTTAGTTAATCATAAGGGTTTCACGTCGAGCAAAACAGTTGCTGAAAATTCGCACTACTTCATTTATCGGATTCTGGGAACACCCATTCGCAGAAATGTCTGTATTTTGGGTTTCCTTCGCCCTAATTGTCTGGCAGCGGAAGAAAAAAGGAACCGGCAGATGATGCGAACATTCTACAGGAATCTTCTGGGCAGTGTGGCCGGGATGCATCTTCTCCGCCGCTACCTGCATGGCACCAGCGGGACGCGCGTGATGGACTGCTGGCTGCACGTGCAGTTATTTCGGAGCACGTGCGAGCCTGAGCGGCGTGTGGACCTGATGAGAGAGATTCGGCGCCTGTACCTGCACTCCAGGGCGGCCAGCAACCTGGCAGAGGGCAGCGCGCGCATCGTGGTGGCATCCGGTGAGTTGATCACAGGATCCGGCACAGTAAAAGCATCCGATCATGCTGATGTCATACACGTTATGCTCCGCTACGGTTTCGTCGTAGCCCCTTTCATGCCGAGAAAAAGGAACAGAATCTAACTGCAGGAGACACGCCCAATGCGCAAAAAGCTATCGGGCCGCCGTCGGCCGGATGGCCTTTTGCGCTTTGAGTAAATCGTCATGAGACCCTGCAAAAGCTAGGGCTCATGAGGATCTATGCCTCTTGCTGACAACACTTTGAATCCAGGCTCCTGGGGCAGCACTGAGGGGCTCTTTGGCGTTGGATTAGCTCATTCTACCCCAAGACCGAAATCCCCAATTTTGCCGTTGTTCTCTGAACGGACTGCGTTGCAGTGCAGGATACGGATCGACGATGATAGTTCAAGGGTGATGCCAGAATAGCTTGGCGCCCATAGGCGCCAAGCTATTCTGGCATCACCCTTGAACTATCATGGTCGATCCTTATCTTGCTGTGGTGTGTCTGGGGTAGAATGAAGATTGCATAAACACAGACTGCGTCCTGGCAGTGAAGGGTTAGTATTGCGTTACATCAGCGTGACGCCTTTGTGGTGCTCATCATACTTGTCGCGACAAAGGCACCTGTCACTTTTTTTTTCTCTTTTTTTTCCCCCCTCCAGTTGAGTTTCGTCATTGTGAAGAGCCTAAGCGTCCCAGTAGCCCTCTTGTTGACAGAAATTTCTTAATAGGGACGGCACGCGCATCACAAGCGTCCCAGTAGCCCGCTTGTTGACAGAAATTTCTTAATAGGGACGGCACGCGCCGCCTCCCATCTGGTTTCACTGAATGCCGGGCCGGAGAGGGGTGGGTTGGGGGTTGGTACGGGTCAACACTGACCTATACTGAAACACAACCAGAGCAGTGGCAAATGCACTGACCCAGATCTTTAGTTCACGGCTGCAAAGTCTGGTCACTACTGACTCTGAGACATTCCTCTCCAAAAATTCCAAACTCAGCCTTTCCACGTCGGTAATGGGGTTCCATTGCTAACGACGCAGTCGGACATCTTTGTTTTTAACTCTCGTCAAATGCTCGTTTTCTTTTTATAACGTTTCTTGTGGGTTTTTTATCTATCGCCTATTTCATTCAAAATGTGATTTTGCAAAATAAACAAAAAGTGATAAAACTTCATTTAAAAATGGACAGCAATTAATGAAATAGTTTTTGTTTTGAGTGTATTTTGGGCTGATGCGGCTTAGTTTCCGAGGGCACTGACGTGGAAATTAGCAAAGTCGTTTCTGGTACACTCTAACTAGGGCATATGGGCCCCAGTGTTTCGTGAAAACGCTTGAAACAGACCAGGCTACGTCAAGTGTCACACTAGAAAAACTTCCGATCGCTGCCTGGCCTGTACTTTCTTACTTTTCAGCCTTTTCAAGTCGGCAAAGCGATCGCTGTCGCCATTGCTAACGACGCTGTTCTACATTTTGTTTTTACTCTCCTCTCACGACTTTTTAAAAAATGTGATATTATGGCAATTGTTATTATACTGCAGTATTTTGTTTATGGTAAAATATTTTTTTAAAATGGTTCAATATAAACATTTTATTTAAAATGCTTAGAATGATCTACAGTTGATACAATACTTTGGCTTTGAGTGTATATGTATTTTTAGTGTTGTTTGGCTGCCTCACGTGGTGCATGTGTAAGATTCCAGACCAGAACTGAACTGTGCAACTTAAGTATGAATGTAAGGGCTCATACACTTTTCAAAGTAGCCAGTCAGTTACAACTTTCGGCTTACACATGTGAGCAATCGAAAACCGACCGACACATTCCACACGGTTTCCTGAGCGGCTAGCTCGAACACTAACTAGCCAAACTCTTTCTGGTACTCTATGACTAGAAAACAGAGGTAAATGAAACTTGCAGGGAGATATTAATCACTAAAGGTTTCGGAGCCTTTAAGAGACATGAAAGTATATGCCCCCGGCAACATAGACACTGCCGCCGGTTTCATTATGGCACTGACGTGGAAAGCGCTCTCTGGTAAGCTACAAGGGAACAGAACTAAATAAAATGGGCAGGCAGAGTTAAATCACTGAAGATTTTGTACCTTACGAAGATACATTTAGGTATATGCCGCCGACATGTTCCCTGCAGCTCTGTACAGTTTTCCATCCTGTCCCGCTTTGCCCGAAAGGAATAGATTCACATTAGCCTCTGATGTCCAAGGGGCTCGTGAGATCCAGCTCTTTATGACAAACGCCCTTCTCAATGCACCAGTTGCAGGGAGGGCATGGGTGGCGGTTGTGAACAGACTCATATAACCCACCAACACACACGCTGCAGTTCTGTACAGTTTTTCATCCTGCCCACCCCCCCCCCCACCCCCCTTTGCCTGAGAAGAAATAGATTCACATCAGCCCCTACCAGTCACAGGGGCTCGTGAGATCCTGTCCTGTATGCCAAACGTAATCCACCCCAGATGTTCCTATGAATGTGGACGCGGTCAGTGTCCAGTAGTGATAGCCACACGGCCCCACATGTGGCCCTCATTGCTGGAAACCGATCTGCATCGGATGTTTATACTAACAGAGTGAAAGGGACTAAAGGCCCTAAGCATGAAATAGAAGGATAGGTGATTTTAATTGTAGCACAGTCTATCCCCTCTTTATTCCATTGGACTGAATGTGTGTGTGTTTGTGTGTGTTTGTGTGTGTGTGTGTGTGTGTGTGTGTGTGTGTGTGTGTGTGTGTGTGTGTGTGTGTGTGTGTGTGTGTGTGTAACCAAGCCGTAATTTTCACACACGCACGCGCACACACACACACACACATTCAGTGCATTCTACATTTTTATGTTCAGCCCTTTTGGCCACGGTATACAGTGCCGTTTTCGTACTGTCCAGTCTCTTAGCTATAGTCAGTCCCAGGCATCCCTTAATATTTCAAGGATCCCCTAAAAACACTACCGCCCACCAGCTGCACATTTGCCATGCACAAAATAACAACAACAACAAAAACCTGCACATTGACAGTCTCATTTCTTGGTTATGAACCCGATTCCTTACCAACCCCACACCCAAGCACAGCTGAAAGCAGCGTGCATTTGTCTCCAAAATCAGATTTTTATATAATGACTCGTGTGAACAAATTAATGACTGACCTGTGTAAATAAATAGATGAATAATATTGTTTGTTCGTGTCAGTGCTTGTTTGTTGTTGGGTTTGTTTGTTTGTTTTTGTCGGTGCCACATGCTTATAAAAAATTAGCCAGGCTTTTCTGTGGTGCATTTTCCGTATTTCATGTTCAATCGCTCCCATTTTCATACCCATGCTGCGCGGCTGTACTATTTCTGTTGATATCTGTAAACATATGATATAAATGCAAACGTTTTTCATTGGGACTTGAAAGTGTTTTTGCATGATTCTGCAGGAACAATATAAGGTTGGGAAGGGATACTGATATGGTCCTAAAACTGTGCCGTCATTTTAGGTGGTTCAGTTATCCGGTAAAGTAATTGTGTGTTGTAGTGTGAAGTGAGTCACATAAATGCCACTAGTCTAAGAGTAATGTGGCTGAATGATAGTGGTTGTGCAATGATATTGTGTCTGTGGGTGTGTTCAGGTTGATTCTGGCTTTAGCAACAAAAAGAAACCAAACAACAACAACAAAAAAACTGAACCCCAGAGTATGGTACTGCGGAAATACCAAGAAGCTGGAGTACACTGAACATAATAAACTGGACTGACAGGGTTTGGCACTAGACGTGGAACTTTTTTCAAATAAAAACTAAGCAACACAACTTGCAGGGTCTTTCAAAGTACTTTATGAGAATAGTGTCATAAATGTGTTCAGAGTTTGGGTGAAAACTGTGCGAGAAAAATACTGAGGTAGATAGCTTTTACAGTTGGTCTTGCTGATACTGACGCGGTAAACTTGGTCATTAGGGTTTCTGTTAAATCTAGTGTTTACAATGTTTTATCTATGTTCATCGGATGCACTTGCATGACCTGAACGTTTTGATGCAAGCTAAGTCTAGGTGTTGTGAATGGGAGGAAAATTATTGAATTAAAAAGGTGACCTGCACTTTTTTTGGGAAAAAAATATTAAAAAAAAAACTATAAAGTATTTACACCTGCTTTATAAACATATCGATAAAAATATTACAGCTGCAGTACGGGTATGAAAATGGGAGAGATTGAACATAAAATACGGACACGAGAGCCGATAATGTGCTTTTCCCGCGATTTTTTTCAAGGGCGATAACACATGTTTAAATTGGAATACAAAAGTTGTATTTGCATTTCTGGACTCAGTACCACATGGCCTATCAAATGGCACCATAAAAAAAAATTGACCCAAAATGTGCCTTACATACCATTAGGGTTATAACCCTAACCCTAATCTAGCACTAAAACATAACGGTAACCCTAACCAAACTTTGGCCCTTAGGGTTTCTATCAAATATAGGGTTAACAATGTTTTAAATATGTCCATCGAATGCAGTTTCATCAGCTGTTTAAAATGATGTTGAAAACAGCCAGATCGCATGGAAACTGTACAACTTAAATGCATTTCCCTCTGCAAGTCATAATATATAGTGAAAATTTGGATGCTATGAAGGAAATTTTTGAGTTTCAGCGTTTTCCGTCGATTTTCTTATTCAGATATATACAAAATCTCCTCACAAACCATGGTTTGAAACAAGCGTAAGTGAGAAACACTTGGTTAATTTATTATAATTTTTTTAGTGATTTTTGGACTTAGAACAATTTTCACATTTTGCACACTGAAATTTTTGTATTTTTCATGTGATGGACTTGAAAATTGGTGAGCATCTTTCACGTGACTGACTGACTTAAACGATCATCAAAACAGGCAAATCGGACGGAAACTGTAGGAGTAAGATGTCTTTTCATATCCAAGTCATAACATATAGTGGTGAAATTTGTCCTAATAAGAAAATTTTTTAGTTTCTGCGTTTTGAGTCGGTTTTCTTTATTAGAAATATACCGCAAGATCTCACAAACCATAATGTCTCAATAGCGCATCTTTTTTAAGATTAGTTTTTTTATTTTAATTTTTTTAGTGACATTTGGTCATATCAGTCATATTTCCATATACACTTAAACCCTTAGGGTTTCTATCAAATATAGGGTTAACAATGTTTTAAGTATGTCCATCGGATGCAGTTTCATCAGCTGTTTAAAATGATGTTGAAAACAGCCAGATCGCATGGAAACTGTACAACTTAAATGCATTTCCCTCTGCAAGTCATAATATATAGTGAAAATTTGGATGCTATGAAGGAAATTTTTGAGTTTCAGCGTTTTCCGTCGATTTTCTTATTCAGATATATACGAAATCTCCTCACAAACCATGGTTTGAAACAAGCATAAGTGAGAAACACTTGGTTAATTTATTATAATTTTTTTAGTGATTTTTGGATTTTTAAAAATTTTGTACACTGAAATCTTTTTTATTTTTCATGTGATGGACTTGAAAATTGGTGAGCATCTTTCACGTGACTGACTGATTTAAACGATCATCAAAACAGGCAAATCGGACGGAAACTGTAGGAGTAAGATGTCTTTTCATATCCAAGTCATAACATATAGTGGTGAAATTTGTCCTAATAAGAAAAATTTTTAGTTTCTGCGTTTTGAGTCGGTTTTCTTTATTAGAAATATACCGCACGATCTCACAAACCATAATGTCTCAATAGCGCATCTTTTTTAAGATTAGTTTTTTTTTATTTTAATTTTTTTAGTGACATTTGGTCATATCAGTCATATTTCCATATACACTTAAACCCTTAGGGTTTCTATCAAATATAGGGTTAACAATGTTTTAAGTACAGCAATGAAATAGAAGGATAGGTGATTTTAATTGTGGCACAGTCTATCCCCTCTTTATTCCATTGGACTGAATGTGTGTGTGTGTGTGTGTGTGTGTGTATGTGTGTGTGTGTGTGTGTGTGTGTGTGTGTGTGTGTGTGTGTGTGTGTGTGTAACCAAGCTGTAATTTTCACACACGCATGCACGCACACACACACACACACACACACACACACACACACACACACACACACACACACACACACACACACACACATTCAGTGCATTCTACATTTTTATGTTCAGCCCTTTTGGCCACGGAATACAGTGCCGTTTCCGTACTGTCCAGTCTCTTAGCTATAGTGGACCACTCTTTATTCTAGTCACCAGCTCTTTCCCCGGGCGTTATAAGTTTGAGCATGTGTTCAGTCTTATGCTAAAACCTGACTTTGTCCGCTCTGAGAAGAACTGCGCAGTTCGTTTGCGGCAGCAGGTTATCACTAGCCTTTGTAAATGCAGGGGCAAATGTACATATATGCTAGGACTAGAAGCGGTATCTTGGCCTGTCTCCTGCACGGTTTCAGTTTCAGCAAGTATACTGGCCTGCAATACCAGCTTGGTGAAAATACATAGATTGTAATGAGTCTGTGCAAGTTTTGAAAACCTTCGGTGGTAAACCTCTCTCGTGATTTATACTATAGTGCTCCTCAGTTCCCGCATCAGGGTAGGGTTTGTCTAACGTGTAAACCCCGAGGCGGCCGGCGAATTTTCGCAAACGAATGCGGGCGCTTTTGGGTACGTTAGAAGCCTAGTGCCTGGCTTTAGGTTTCAAATGAATGGCCCGAAAAACGCATACTTTGATTGTGCAGTATCAAATCTAACGCTCGTAGCACGTGAGGTCAACACAATACACTCAAACAAAAGTAATTTATCAATAGCTGACCATTTAAAGCATTCTAAATAAAACATTTGATTTTAAACACTTCGAAACATTGCTACAAGTTTCCTGGCAATATAGCAATAGATTATCAATTTCCACAGTATCACATAAAAAAAGAAAAACAACCGAAGAGAGTAAAACCAAGATGTCGGACCGCGTCGTTAGCAATGGAATCAGCGATCGCTTTACCGACTTGAAAAGCTGAGAATTTTTACAAAGGAAGGCCTCAGAGTAAAAAATAGACTGTACAGAGACCTCGGGAAAGGGTTGGGAATTTGTTTACAGTACACATAAACACGCCGGCACGACCAGGGAGCGATAAAGCGGCAGCGGCGAGCTGTTAAAGCGGCCGAGGCGTTGACAGTTTCTGTCGTTATGTTGGGGCATCGAGGCAGTCTGGCACCAGATTTTAGTGAGGCCTTGTTTCGGCATGCTAAACATCTGGGTCACGGACATTTGACACTGCTCTGGGTGTATCAATTTACAGGTCAGTGTTGGCCGGACAGGTCGTAGACCCACCCACCCCCACAGCCCCCCTCCCACCCCCACCCCTGCCCGGCATTTAGTGAAACCAGATGGGAGGCGGCGCGTGCCGTCCCTATTAAAATGTTGTCTGTCAACAAAAGGGCTACTGGGACGCTATATAGGAGCTTGTGATGATATGGGTCGGTACATGCGTGCAAAATGCCCATTCTTGATGGAATTTTAGTTTTTGTCAAAGTTAGTTTTTGCTAACTTTTCATTCCAATTTGGCACACATGTAGATGATGATAAGACCTGTCCGTGCATACTAATTCCGTTGACTCCTAAGGGTCACGCGGATTTGACAAGCGTTTTACAAACTTTATTCACACTGTTTACCGCGCTCGTTACCGCAGTGTGGCGGGTCAAGGGAAGTAACGTGCGGCGTATGTCTTCCTCTGATCAACCTTTACTGTTTAGATTTCGCTTGTATACTGCCGAGCAAAAGAAATGCGACATTTTTTTAATCATCGGAAACACTTTAGTGTTTCTGATGTCACGTTGTTTCCGATGATTCTGAAAATGTCGCATGTCTGTAGCTCGTCAGTATCCATTTTTCAGAATCATCGAACACATCGGAAACACTTGTCGCATGTCTATAGATCGTCAGTATACAAGTCTTACTATACGGTATCGTCATTGTATGGGTGCGCTTTAAAACGCTCTAACTGCGCATGAATGGCTGTGTGGTGTGTCCAGAACTGCTGAACTTTGTAGTTATCCCGGAAAGCGAAAGACGCCTGTCGCGCGAGATAGACAAGAGGTACCCGCTGAGCCCTCGGGAACTGGAGCCTGGCTGGCAGCACGCTTTGCGCAACGTACAGCGAGTGTTGATGGAGGCCCTGAAGACGCACTGGGTTCCCTGCTATGCCAGTCACGTCATTTCTACTCAGAACATCCACATTGTAGAGGTAACAGCCGGTTCAAGTCACGTGACAACTCCCCAGTGCGCAAAGGCCATCGGGCCGACGTCGGGTGCCGTTGGCCGTGTGCGGGCTAACGGCGGCCGACGTCGGACCGATGGCCTTTTGCGCATTGGTCCTTGGTCGAGAAACGTGATTTTCAAGGAACATTTTCTGTCGAAGGAGAAAAAAAAGAGAACAATACAGTGTAAAAGCTGACTATCATGAGACAACACACATTTCGTACAGGCAACTGGACCTTGTTTTCTTTTCATTAATAAGATTTACTTACTTACTTACGCCTGTCACCCCTCCCATAGGCCGTCGACGAGAGACCTCCAGCGACTCTTGTCCTGTGCTTCTCCTTCGATTTTACTCCAGGTGGTTCCCAGTCTCTTGATGTCTGCTTGGAGGTCTCGACGCCAGGTGTTTCTCGGCCTGCCTCTTTTCCTCTTTCCCTGGGGGTTCCATGACAATGCCTGCCTAGTGATACTGGAAACTGGCTTTCTCAGATTTTGACCAATCCATCCCCATCTTCTTCGTCTAATTTCATTCTCTGCTGTTATCTGCTATGTTCTTTCCCAGAGTCTGACGTTGTTGATCTTCTGTGGATTTTAAAGATTCTTCTAAGGCAACTGTTTATGAAGATCTGTACTCTGTTGACTGTGGTTTTTGTCAGCCTCCAAGTTTCTGCTCCATACAGGAGAACTGCTTTTACGTTTGAGTTGAAAATCCGGACTTTGGTGTGTTGTGACAGCTCTCTGGAACTCCACACTTTTTTCAGCTGGAGAAAGGCTGCTCTGGCTTTACCGATTCGTGCTCTGACATCAGTGCCACCTTTTTTTTTTGTCGATGATGCTCCCGAGATAGGTGAAGGACTCCACCTCCTCCAACGGGGTGCCAGCAAGCAAGACTGGTTCTTCCCTGGTTGCGTTTAGCCTCATTGTCTTTGTTTTCTGTTTGTGGATGATGAGGCCCACTTGGGACGAGATGTCAGCAAGCCTCGTGGTCTTGTCCTGCATTTGTTGATGAGTGTGGGACAGTAATGCCAAGTCGTCTGCAAAATCGAGGTCGTCAAGCTGTGTCCACAGTGTCCACTGTATTCGGCTTCTTCTCTGCTCTGTGGTCCTCTACATGACCCAGTCTATGGCCAGTAGGAAGAGGAACGGAGACAGCAAACACCCCTGCCTGACGCCAGTTCTGACCTGGACCTCCCTGGTGAACTGCCCTTCATGGATCACGCGACATGTCATGCCACCGTAGCTGCTCTTGATCAGGCAGACGAGTTTTGTGGGTACACCGTAGTGTCTTAGGAGTTTCCACAAAGTCCCTCGATCCACAGTGTCAAATGCTTTCTCGTAATCCACAAAGTTGACGTACAGCGGGGAGCTCCACGTTGATGCGGAGAGTGGCAATCTGGTCTGTACATGATCGGTTTTTCCTGAATCCTGCTTGCTGGTCTCTCAGCTGGGGTCGACGGAGCTCTTCATTCTCTCCAGGATGATCCTGTTGAAGACCTTTCCTTGTACTGACAGCAAGGTGATTCCTCTGTAGTAGGAACCCTTGCTGAGGTCGCCTTTCTTGGGAAGCTTGATTAGGTACCCCTCCTTCCAGTCAGCCGGCATCACCTCCTCTTCCCAGATCTTTCCAAACAGTGGGTACAGCATCTCTACTGTTGTTTCTAGGTCTGCTTTTAGAGCCTCCGCTGGGATGCCATCAGGCCCTGCAGCTTTGCCGTTCTTCAAAAATGCCACTGCTCTTCTGATCTCTTCCCGGCTGGGTCTGTCACAGCTGATGGGTAGGTCAGTCTCTGCTGGCTGGATGTCTGGGGGGGTCGGGTGGGCTAGGTATGTTCAGTAACTCTTCAAAATACTCAACCCATCTGTCGAGTTGGTCTGCTCTGTCTGCAATAGGCTTGCCGTCTTTGTCTTTTACTGGTCTTTCTGTATGGCCATACTTGCCCGACAATCTTCTGGTAATGTCGTAGAGCTGTTTCATGTTGCCGCTGCCTGCTGCCTTTTCTGCCTCTGCTGCTAGGCCGTCAGTGTAGGCTCTCTTGTCTGCCCTGATACCCCTCTTCACCTCGCGGTTGGCTTCCGAGTATTCCTCATGTGCCCTTGCTTTGGCTGCTCTCGTGCGACTGTATGTTGACAACTGCTTTCTTCTGCTTCTTCACTTCTATCTTCTTCAAGGACAGCCAGTCCTTGTGATGGTGTTTCTTGAACCCCACAGTGTCTTTGCAGGTTGAGTTCAGTGCCTCTCTAACTGCCTTCCACTGCTGCTCTGTGGTGACCGCCTCCTCATCATTTACTAGCTCCTGTAGCGCTTGAAACCGGTTGGACAGCACCAGTTTGAACTCTTCTCTCACTCCAGTCTCTCTCAGGAGGCCTACATTATAGCGCTGTCTTCTTGTTGTCCCTGTACTGCTTTTCTTTAACTTGAGCTTTATTCTTAAGGTAAGCAGATGATGGTCTGAGGCGACATCTGCTCCCCTCCTCACTCGAACATCTTGAAGGGATCTTCTAAATTTCTTGCTAATGCAGATATGGTCTATTTGTTTTTTTGTAGTATGGTCAGGTGAGACCCACGTTGCTTTGTGTATTCTTCTGTGTGGGAAGATGCTGCCCCCAATGACAAGTCTGTTTAGAGCACAAAAGTCTACGAACCTCTCCCCGTTCTCACTCATCTCCCCTAGTCCCTGTCTCCCCATCACCTCTTTGTATCCGGTGTTGTCCTCCCCTATTTTGCCATTAAAATCGCCCATAATGATGGTGATGTCTCGCTCCGCACATTTGTCCACAGCACTCTGGAGTCGGTCATAGAACTCTTGTTTCTCTTCCTCGTCACTGTCATTAGTGGGCGCATAACACTGGATGACTTTCAGCTTGATCTTTTTCCTGGTTCTAAAGGCTGCTGTGATAATTCTTGGCCCAAGAGGTCCCCAGCCCATCAGCGCTCTCTGTGCCACTGGTGACAGCATGAATGCTACACCTTCTGTATGGGGGGCATTCTCCTCTTCATGACCTGAATACAGAATCATCTCCCCATTTAACAGCCTTTTCTGGCCAGACTGCGTCCATCTGGCTTCACTGATACCTAGCAGGGAAAGGTTGTACTTTTGCATTTCCGCTGCTATCTGGGCGGACTTCCCGCTCTGGTACATGGTCTTGACGTTCCATGTGCCCATGATTGTGTCCCTGGATAGAGAGAGGCGGCTAGGTCATGTGGCTTCCGAAGACTTCCGGCTTTCACCACACGATGTCATAAATCTTCTGGTAGAAGAACCTTCCTCCTCCAGGAAAGGAATTGCTGTTTGTCTATTCGTCGGCGTTTTTGTAGCCATTTCTTTATTTGCAGGGTGGGGAAGCTACCCCCACGCCCAACCCCCTTACTAGGAGGACCAGAGTTTTTATGTCGGGGTCTCCTTCCCTTAGACCATGTTGGTTCACGGCACCTTATTTCATTCGGTGCACCCCTCTCGCGAGGGACCCCCTATCCACCACCCAGGGGACGCGCCTCAACGTCATATGGTCCCAGCGCGAGGTCATTAATAAGAACCTTAACGGTAATCATAGCCTAATTATGCTTGACCTTACGTTGTGCACAATAAATGAATGCTCGGTTTGATCCTAAAACTACGAACATTTTAGCATAATTTTATTTATTTATTCAACGACTTTTGTTTTAACCTCAGAATCGACATATACTTTTATTTTGGAAGTGGTGCGGTGACACAGTTAGGTCTGTCTTATGTTACCCAGCCGTTGCGGCCGATCGTTATGTAGCATTACAACGAAACAGAGAAGTGCTCGAGAGACCAACGTAATTTCGACATCAACTCCCTAAGCGGCCCCGATCTCAAAAGGCCGGCATTAGCGCAAAAGGTCATTGGGCCGACGTCAGCCGCCGTTAGCCCGCGCACGACCCGCGTGCGCGGGCCAAGGGCGGCCGGCGTGGGACCGATGCTTTTGCGCACTGGGGAGAGGTCCATCAGCCACCGGAAAATCCAGAGTCGTGGTACAGTATGTTTTGTATTACGAGCTAGGCTTTGTCAGCGGTTCTTCAGTCGCCTCAAGGGTCCGATTACTGAGGTCAATGTTAGTGGTAAAAGTCGAGGGCAGTTTAGCCCTCGACTTTTACCTCAAACATTGAGCTCTCTTATCCGGATCCGCGAGGCGACAAAACCCACTGGCAAAGACTAACTCGTAATACAACGATTTTGTCCTCAACGTTTAACATATATAAACACGAAGCATACTGCTGAAAGAACCCCAAGCTCAGTACGAGTGAGGTAGAAATTCAGGGGACGCAAATCTCAATGATCAATGACTCGGGCATCAAAGGTTAGGAAGCGATGTGAGAGAGATAAAATGGGAGGAGTATGAAGAAGCTATGATAGCTTACCTTATGAATATATTTCCCGGGATCCTGGACATCCTACAGGGTTAGGTGCGGCGAGCGCGGTGTGTGTGTTGGGGTGGGGGGGGGGGGGGGGGGGGGGGGAGGGGGGGAGGGGAGGGGGGATGCAGAATGTTTTAATGTTCATGATCACGTTTGCCAGCCATAAAATACGGAATTTTTCCTCGATCGGCAGCGATCTGTTGACTCTATGAAATATCTTCTCATGGTCAGTTTGGGCTGGTTGCACATGACTCAGTGAGATAGTAAAAGACAAGTCCTACCCAGGTATGCATCCTGTCGTTCTGGTTCCGACGCCTATTAACATCTGAGCATGAAGTCAAAATGTGTGAAGCACTCGGGGACGTTTCGATCGGTATTCGTAGTTGGTAACTACAGGCTCCGATTTACTCATCAGGGAACCGGCCTACAATTCTCAGTCCATTTCTTGGTGTCTTCCTCCCAGTGTGTCGCATTTAAATCCTTACATAAGGACATGTTATCTGTGTAGTCCATGCATGTAACTGTAGTCCTGACGCTTTACTCATCAGGGAACCGGCCTAAACTTCACAATCCATCACTTGGTGTATTCCTCTGTGTCGCATTGTTGTCGGTGTGGTCCATGCATGTATAATTATGTGGCTCCTGACGCGGCATAATTGATGTAATGTATGATCGCTTTCAGATCCTTCAATGTAATGTAAGATCGCTTTCAGATCCTTCAATGTAATGTAAGATCGCTTTCAGATCCTTCAATGTAATGTATGATCGCTTTCAGATCCTTCAATGTAATGTAAGATCGCTTTCAGATCCTTCAATGTAATGTAAGATCGCTTTCAGATCCTTCAATGTAATGTATGATCGCTTTCAGATCCTTCAATGTAATGTATGATCGCTTTCAGATCCTTCAATGCAATGTATGATCGCTTTCAGATCCTTGCAAGATCCAATTCTGCTCATGTCGGGGTACGATTGCACCAACGCGTCTTCAGTCTTTTCCAACGTCGTCGGTCGTTTCCTAAGCCGCGATAGGACATCAAAATGCGTTCGTAGTCTTCGTGCATTGAAGCAGAGGGTAGAGTCCTCTATGCATGGACGTCTATTGTTGCGTGATAGTCAACTTTCTTATTTATAAATTCGTCAATGTTGACGAATAAACCTCAGATTTTATGTTGTTGTTTCTGTATTGGTGTTTGTGGATGTTGCTATTGTGCCCTTTGTGCGGCTATGTTGCTACAGTTGCAACAGACATCTATCCGTATCGCCGTCTGTGTAGATGATATGCATATTTAACAGCTGGTGCATTAAAACATTCAGCCCGACGCCTTATTTCCAAAATTTGGGAGGCGTGATCTAACGACTATGCACCTGTTGCAGGTGATGGATCGACCATGATAATTCAAGGGTAGTGCCGACAGGCGCCGCGCCAAGCTAATCTGGCACTGCCCTTGCTGCTGCTGCTGCTTTGTGGCTGACGTTCTGCTGATCGCTGTTGTTGCCGTTGGCTTATGTGTCAACTTGTTAACATGGGTGTTGTTTTCTAAGAGCCGCCTGACGTGTGTACCAACTTAGTGGTAAATGAGTTTTGTCGGTGTAATTGGGCCTTAATTTATTCGAGTGTTTCACACAACAGCCTGGTTGGCCTCGCTTTTTGCGAGTGTTTAAATCTCCTTTCAATTTTTGTGCGCTTTCAACCAATTCTTTGGAACCAGCGTTGACTGGCGTTGTTAGTGTGTTGTCTTGTGGCCGATGTGAAATAGACAGCGTTCGATTGCAGTGCTTTTATTCTTAGGCTGTGTTGTACACACGATTTGCCTTCCTCGTTGACGGGAGGTAAGTTCTTCGGCAAACAGTATGACGTCATAGCGTGTAGCGATTCGTGACAGATGTCACTCTGTTGACAGCCTTGCCGTGGAGGACTGTTGGACCGATCGCTGGCCTTGGTTGAGTAGTTGGCTCAAACGTGTCTTAACACAGCAGAATATAGAATCGCATCGGAGTTACCGGGGTTCTACTTTACCAATCGTGTGGTCCGCCGTGAGATGGCCTTAGTCGCCTGCTCGGCGTTAAACCCAAATAACTAACTAACCAATCGCGTGGTGCTTTGTTTCCACTGAATTAACGATCCCCAAGTATTTGGTGCGTGCCTCATGAGGCTTTTGATGGTGTCGAATATCTGTTACTCTGGGTAGCTCACCCTTATCGGGTGTGTGTGTATGGATGACCCGCCCTGTTTCAGGTGTGGATTTCGTGGTGGCGCACCATATTTCAGGAAGGCTGCCCAACCTATTTCAGGTGTGGATGTAGAGAGCGCTGCCCGTTTTTTTATTTTTATTTTTTTATTTTTTTTATCTCACTGTAAGCAGTCAAGTGAATGAATAATGTGGTACACATATGCGTCAATTAATTTTCGACACTTATTGTATTTTTCACATTGATCCCTGAGGTCTACATTTCCAAGTGAGACAGAGTGGTGCCAGAATACCTTCGCGCCTCTGGGCGCCAAGCTACCCTGGCACACCTTTGAACTATTATGGTCGATCCATACCCTGTATTGGTTCAGGGCTAAATGAGTTACAGTTTTTGTTGCTCAACAGAAATTCATGTCGTCGGCGGTGGATCGAGTGAACCCCGAGGCCGTCAGATATGTGATCAAGGAATGGGCACAGCTGACCACCACTATTCAGGCCTACGTTGACTCCTCCAGACAAGAACACGCGGCCTTTGACCTCAGTCTGCCCCCCATTAAGCAGACGTCGCGTTTGCTGATTATCCGCTCCGCACCCACCCAGGTAGGCCAGGGGTTGCCGCCCATTCGCCAACGGTCAGTTGTCGACTCACAAGAGATACCGCCCACGCACGAACAACCAGCCGTGGATTCCGCAAGGATGCTGTCCACCACCACTGTGTGTGCATTTCCGCCCATTAACCAACAACAAACAGTCATAGACACCCAGAGGATGCCACATGTAATACACACAACGCCAAGCAGGGTAGGTTTTTATAGCGACGGTTCAGAATCTGATAGCAGTTTCAGCCCAGGATCGACTTTGGATTGGCCTTACGCCGTAGAACCAGCAGAGGAGTCACACTCGCTGTCCAGAAGCGGGTCGGTCCTCACTCATTTGGCTCGACGTCTCAGGGACACTCGGAAAACTGTCTCATCGTCTGACTGTCGTCATTCCATGGGCAATGTCTTGGACTTTCTCCCCACGAACGTCAATCTCCTCGACCTTTTCCCGTTACCCCTTAGTGCTTATCCTTCCGCGGACACTCAATGCGCCGTCAGTGAAGGCAATGATACATCGTCTGACGTTCGCCGGTCCACCGGGTGTGTCCCGGGCATTCTCCACGTGGGCTCCTCTCTCCCCGACCTTCTTCCTTCACGCCCTAAAGCGTCTCGGGACTCGGGCACGTCACATGATTTATCGCTCAGAAGTTCTTCCAGCTCCAGTACCGCTGACATTTGTAGCGCAGGCCCTTATTCAGCGGACTGTCCAGGGCACGGCACTGATCCAAGGGATCGAATGAACTGCAGCTTCTGTAAGGAACGGCTTTCCGCGCTAGAACTCGCAACGCGCTCGTCAGCAAATAGAAACGACAACACGCAGACATCTAAAGGGTCTAAATCTGACATCGGAATTTCATCAGGAGCAGTGGCTTTTGCACAGATCAAAAGTTCAAATGACACGGGATTTGGTTTAAAAAGAGACAGTGGCACAATGGCGTCTAGTTGTAGATTTTCCCAGTCAACGACTTGCTTGTCTTCAAGGGGTGGTGCTACTGACAAACCCTCGGTGCTCGAGGGGGACACAAATCATCCGAATTCAAACAATAATGCGAGAAACCCCAGCGATGTGGATTCGGACAGCCAGGAGGGCAGTGTACGGACCTCGGGCAACAGTTCACGTCCCTACTCTGTCACCATCCCCAACACTAGTGCTCTGTCTGGACACAACAGTAGCTTTGGGAATGATGACAGCATCAGCAATACATCGTCCATCACCATTGATGATTCGTTCAACGTGAGTGACACGTTAGCTAACAGTAACGAAATTTCGCCTACAGGCAACGAATCGTCACCAGGCAGTAGTAACTTTATATCTAGCAGTACTACCCTTTTGCTCAGCCTCAGTGACACATCGCCCACCGTTAGTAGCGTTTCGCGCAGCAGTAGTGACGTTTTGCCCTCGATCAATGACACGTCGCCTAACAGTTTCAGCGATTCACTCAGCAGCACGAGTATATCTCTTAGTAATACAGAGACACTGCCCAGCATTTGCAGCAGTCCGCCACTCAGCACCAATGAGACTTTCTCCAGCGGTAGCTATGTTTCGCAAAACACGAGTGAAAATTCCTTCACGTCCATCGACACAAGCACCACAGCCCACTTGTACCTGGCCAGTACGCATGTTTACCAGTACCCAGTAATGGAGGGCGGACGGAGATCTGACTTTACCGAAACTGCTCTTGATTACAACGAGAATATCGGATTTAATGGAGGAAGCCCCACAAGACATTTCAGCGAGGATGTCGGATTTATGGGCGGAAGCCCCCCCGCAGAACAGATACCTTTCATCCAGGATGGCCCGTTACATTTTGAGTACTCTGACAATAGACCTAGTGATGTAAATCACAGAGGCAAACGTTCAAGACACGACACGGACACGGGCACGACAAATGCAGATGCTCAGGCAGAGGAGAGGTGGGTACTAGTTTAAAAATGATTCCTTTGCGCGTTTTGAGAGTGGAGTTGTTGAATACAAGGTGTTAATTCTCTTAGCCCCATGACCCCATTTTCAAACGTTTGGAGGCATTGTCTAACGACTATAAACCAGTTGCAGGAAATGGATTGATCACGATAATTCAAGGGTAGTGCCAGATGAGCTTGGCGCCAGAAGGTGCCAAGCTCATCTGGCACTACCCTTGAATTATCATGATCAATCCATCTCCTGCGGCAGGGTCCCGGGGCTAAATGGGTTAAGCGTGCAACTGTCACATCTTCATTTGGCGTAACTTTTGTTTTGGCCACCACGAAGGTGGTTTCAAAGACAGGGTCCGTACAGATATATACTCAAGCACCCCCCCCCCCCCCACACACACACACACACACACCCGCCCGCCACTTTTGCAAAAGTAGATAACAACCGTGAAAGTGTTTTACTCACTCAGTTGTTATCCTGTGAAAATGCATCTAGAGCGAGACAGTTCGCATGGTTTCTTTTTAAATGTTTCGAGAGACGAAAAAGAGAAACAACGATATGTTCCAATGATTGATTGATTACTTTTGTGCCACGTGATACTGTCTTTTTATGAAAACTGTCATTTCAACTTAGAATGTCAATATACCCCAGGTTATGTTCGTGTTGTATTGAACTGATATATGTATACCCTCTCCATGTGAAAATGGCCGAAGTGCCAACATCAATAAAAACTCTTGACTTGACTTGACACCTTCACCACCACCACCAACACCACCCGCACGGCCTTTCTACCACCTGAGCGACACTGGTCTTTCATAATTTCATACGCGCAGCCGACTTTCGCCAAGAATGAGGAATAGATTCTGTGTGAATTGGCCACCTGCAGGACGATTACAAATAAAAGTTACAAACATAAGCATCCCATACAAAGAGTAACTCTGCATTGCAAAACGTTACGCTTGTATTTGATGTCTCAGATCTGCGTTTTATAGCATATTGCGTTCAGGTCAAAAGGATAATGAAGAAAATGATGACGATCTAATTATCCCGACCATCATTATCTGTTACCTGTGCAGACCGATTGAGCTAAACGAGGAGGTGATAAGAGGGCTGGGGACTGTGGCGCACGTGACGCGCGTGGGTGTGTGTGAAATGGCGCTGAGACAGGAGGACGTGTCGCACCTCAACATTCTCCTTTCGTACTACATCTTCGGTCAGCGGGACGTGGTGCACGAACCACCCGTCACAGACAGGTCAGATGTAAAACGGAATCGTTGAAGCATCCATCCGTAAGGTCAAACGTTAAAATTCGCTGTCTGGTGTCCCTTTAGAGAAAACACTTCAACCGTAGAAAGTACCACCTTTAGTAGGGTGAGAGTGAGTGCGTTCTATTTTTTTCTCCTTTTTAATTTTTATTTTTTATTTTTTATGTGCTGTAAAGCGCTCCGAGCTTGCTGTTCGTGGGGAAGGGCGCTATATAAAAACTATGTATTATTATTATTATTATTAGGGCACCAGGCTGCATTTTGTAGCCATTACTTATTCGTCTTTCTGTCCGTGTGTGTGTGTTTCTGGACGACAGTTTGACACGCAATCGTACGTCCAAATGTGCGCCGAGAGATCTGGAAGTATGTGTGGGCTGAGCATGGATAAGACAATTTTTAATTTAAAAAAAAGCGTTAGTAAGAAAGGTTATCGTGCACCGTAATAGATCATAGTTGTAGTAGATCGCTGTCTTAGTTCATGTTTGTGTTTGGCCATTGATACGTCATTGTATCGTCAGTTTAGTATGGAGTTGCAAATTTCTGCAGGAGGACGCTCTGTCTACTAGCGTGTGACGGACTGACGGGGGGACCTTTCCGGACTTACATGGACACTAGAGGACAGAAGCTGCATGTCGACTACTTTGACTACTGGGACGCCATGAGGCGCTATTTGCTGGTAAGGATTTGACTACCGGACGCCATGAGGCCCTACCCGTTGCGCAAAAGGCCATTAAAAAAAAAAGCGAAACGCACGAAGCAGCAGTAGCTGAAGACATAGCCAGTTTTAACTCATTGTACCCCAAAACCGAAATCCCCAAATTTTTGCCGTTGTCCTCTGAAGACTGCATTGCAATGCAGGACACAGATCGACCATGATAGTTCAAGGGTGATGCCAGAATAACTTGGCGCCCATAGGCGCCAAGCTATTCTGGCATCACCCTTGAACAATCATGTTCGATCCTTATCTTGTTGTGGTGTGTCTGAGGTAGAATGAGTTAAGCAGCCAAATGAAACCACGCAAATTCTGTGAAATCAGGAGCATTCTCCTATTTAGTTTGCTGCTGGTAAGGTAGCATTTTGCTGTAGGCGAAGTCAACAGAGCCGCGAGGAGAGACAGTTTTTGGCTCAGGTGCGAAACTTTATTGAAACTTGAAACTTTATTTCTGAACGGAAGAAGCAGTTAGCACATGTGCCATTTTCCCCTTTTGCCGTTGCTAATCTACAAAGGTACAACTCTGCTAAAGATGCAAAGCCACTAACATACAAGTGCACATAATATAACAAGTCATTCAAGAAACAAACAAACAAACAAAAATGGATTAGGCAAAATGGAGGGCACCGATATGATTGCAAACAATGTGAACGGAAAAAAAGATATTCTTTAAGATACCTTCTTTCACTGAAATCAAACACACACTCGCGCCGCACGCGCGCGCGCACACACACACACACACACACACACACACACACACACAAACATACACACACACACACACACACACACACACACACACACACACACACACACAAACACACATACTGACACACACTCACACACGCACGCACGCACGCGCGCGCGCGCACCACACACACGTGCGCGCGGAGGCGATGGGGATACCCTAACCATTGAATGAGCTGTTAGATAGCAGGTTCTTGAAGAGGCTTTCCTTGAAAGAGGGGAGTGAACCAGTGTGTGTTATGTGCGCTGGCAGTTTATTCCAAAACGAGGCGCCCGAGAAAGAGAGGGTGGTTTTAAATAAATCTATGCTCGGGCGTGGTGTGATGAAGTTACTCCAGTCCTTGATATTGAATAGCCTGAAGCGGCCTTGGTGAAGAGCTTACACAAGTATTCTGGGTGGATTTCATTCCAGATTTTATACATGACTATCCCTTTGTTAAAGAGATGGTGCCTGTCAAGAGGAAGCATTTTTAGTTTTTCAAAGTTTTGGTCGGTAGAAAGGCCTGGATCAGGCAGGATCTGCTTCACTGCCCTGCGATGCAAGGAGTTAAGTCTATTTAAGTGTATGTCACCGCTGCCGTCCCATGTCGTGGGCATAATCGATGTGGGATTTGACATGGGCGTTGTAGAATAGTTTGCGAGGGTCGACATCAATAAGTTAATTTAGCGTAGACAGCATAAAATCATTTCTGGACACAGTTTTACAGACAACATTGATGTGAGGTTGCCATTTCTTCTGGTTATCAACAATAACTCCAAGTAGGCGATGTTCAGTTACTTGTGTAATGGTGTGATCTTGGATTTCCAGGCTAAGCGCAAGTAGCTTGAGCTGATGCTTCTGACGGGTTGCTATCTTCATACATTCGGTTTTGGTGGTATTAAGGATCATTGCATTATTTTCACACCATTTGAAATTTCTCTCAGTCCCTGTTGCAAACGACCATTTAAAGACTCAAGACACTTATCGGGGGTGTGGATTGTTGCGTCCTGGCAAACAAGTCACATGCAATTCTGTCGCTCGTGAAATGTAGTGGCAGGTCATTGATCATGCAAAAGAGAAGAGGTCCCAGGACAAAGTCCTGGGGCACTCCTCTTGTTACTAAACCACTTGAAGAGTAAGATCCATTGACCATCACGCGCTGCTGTCTGTCTGTAAGATAGGAAGCAAAAAACGAGGTTGTTTTCAAGGAATGAATAGATGCCTGAGAACTGGCGTCTGAGGTATGAAAACAGTTACTTGAAAATGAACCATCCAGATATATACTGAGCTTGGAAAGGAAAATTGCATGATCTACCAGGTCGAAAGCTTTCCGAAGGTCTATGAAAACAGCACCTGTAAATTCGCCTTGGTTCATTGAACTTAGCCACGCGTCTGTAAGTCACGCTAAGGCTGTAGGACAACTATGCTTCGGGCGAAAACCTGACTGGAGGGGGTGGATTAATTTGCGTTTTCCCAGGTATTCTAAAAGATGCTTATGAGTGTGTCGTTCAAAGGGTTTACTTAACACAGACAAAAGTGAAATAGGGCGATAATTATTAACATCGGACAGATATTTTGTATTAGGTAGGGGAATAACTTTAGCCTTTTTTAGTTCTTTTGGGAAGACATTTTTCTGTATGCATAAATTGTAGACATAAGTTATTGTTTTTACAGCATAGGGAAGGGATAGTTTCAGTATTTTGGGGCTTATTTCATCTGGCCCGGAAGATTTTGTATTCTTCATTGAACTAATTGTCTTACCAAACTCGTGAACTGCCAGAGGTAGAATAGCGAAAGGGTCAAATCTCGCAGTTCGCGTTCTACAGAAATCGATCAGGGTTTCAGGACAGGTACAGGGCCGAGAGTTTGTTTTAGATGGGACCAGGGACTCGGCAATTGAAAGGAAATGATCGTTAAAATTATCGGCAGTCAGGGTAGACGGGATTACAGGGGATTTCCTACTCTTGCCTCCAGTTACTACGGCCACAGCGCGCCAGAGAGTGGACATATTTTTCTCTTGTTTAATCAAGCGATCAATAAAAGATTTTTTAGCCTGCCGCACTAGACATTTGACACGATTGTGCTCGCGTTTCGGCAAAGCGCTTCTGTTTTCTCAGATCATCTCTCACCCTTATGGCCTGAATGATGTCTTGAGTCAGCCACGGCGGGAGTGATGCGTGTTTGACTCGACTCCGCCGCACAGGCGCGTGTTTATTTAAAATAGTAAGAAACATGCTATACTAGACAGTTTCACTAAGCACGTGATCAAAAGGTGCGTTATTAAGATCAGATAAAAAGTCGCTATCACTAATTTTTTTAAAAGAACGATAGGTGATATACGTATGACACCCTGTATTTGTTTTTGGGAACTTAGTGGACCATCATACAGCTGATGGGAAAGTGATCGCTGATACCAAGGTTACCGACAGACACATTGTGAACAGACTCCGCGTTGGTGGTATAGATGTTAGTTATGTGGTCTATGAGTGTAGTTGTTGTTGGTGTTATTCGTGTCGGCGAAGTGACTAACTGTTTAACTGAGACCCAGCAACGTCATCGTAGAGTCCCATGCACTTAGTGATGAGACTTCAACATGTATATGTTAAAATCTCCCATAAGTATGCCATTAGAATTAGGTTTACAGGCTTTATCAAACATTCTCAGAAAATTATCATACCATTCAAAGTTTGCAGCAGGGTTGCGGTACAGAAAACCGATAAGAAATTATGGTAATTAGGGGGTCTTCAGCTCAAGCCATATACACTCAACTTGCTCAGTTTCTAAGTCATGTCGTCTACGTGTAAGAGCTTGAATAGACCTGTGAATATAAGCAGCTAATCCTGTCTGTCCGTGGGCCGTTGGATCACGTCTCAGAAAAGCCAGGAACCTGAATTGATTCATCAGATACATTAGAACCAACACGTGTCTCAGATAATTCAAAAATATGAAATGGGTTTCAGTCATTCAGGTAAACGTAAATATCAGCAAGTTTGGCATATAGATGGTACACATTTAAATGCCCAATGCGGAGATCTTTTACTTTCACGTCTGCATGATTCATCGTGACAGATGAGAAAGAAACGAAGGTGGCAAAAATGAAGCTATTGAAGTAACGGTAATCAGCACACAAGCACAAATAATAATAAAACCAAACAATGAAAGGGAAAATGATACTGAATCAGAGCAAACAAAGATTAAGCTTAAAGGTAATGAAGAAGAACTGTAATTTTAAGAAGAACAAAAATTACGATGCCGCAGTAGCAGAAAGAGTAGAACCGGTATTCATTCGGCTAAAACGTTTTCAAAATGAGAGTAAACACCTTTTATGAAAATATAAAGGGAAAGCGAATATTGCGTGTGGTTGCTGAGGCTGTGCGTATAGTACTCATATAGCTTAGTACAAGTCCCTCCCACAGTCCACACGATCGCGGTCCACACAGCGCGCGGCTTTATTATCAAGCATCAATATGAAAGTACAACTGTCCAGGTTTCGCTAAAGGGCTGGTCAGAGAAAACATTGCGCTACACACTCAAGTTACAGTTATCCGGCGTATGATTGTCACTGAGATGATGCAGAAATCTACAAAACTATTAAAGACACAGAATTCATAATAAGGCTGGTGTAACCAACCCGAGAAGAGTACAGTCCGTTGTCTGCAAACAAAATGACGTAATGCACGAGCTTAAACTGGCTACATGTGTAGCAATTACCACATCAGGAAAATTATCTCACCACAAAATCAGGAATATTATGTCACCACGTTGATTGACTCATTGAGCCCTGAGGCTGGAATACCCAAGAACAGTAGTTATGATCTACGAACCACATTACATTAAAGGAGACAGACATACCGTGACAGCTCAAGAATAGCCTGGCACTCTGGGCACCACGCCATTGGGCGCCGCCCCCGCACTATCAGGAATCAATGGGTCAAAAATAGGTAAATAAAGCTGGACGAATGTAGGATAAAGGGTCACATAATCACGGGTGACGGTGACAAAAGTTGAAATGATTGAAAACGGTCCGCGAACTAATTATGTCCATAATCCATTTCCAACAAGAGACATACATTGTCACGAGCTCCTTCATCCGCAGGGACTCATGATAATGTATTCCTCCTGCTAACTGAACAGGCTGGCTGACGGAGGCTACTTCTCCTTCGTGAGCTCGACAACGCCGGTTACTGTTAACACTAGTAAAATTGCGCAATCGCCTGTACGATGCTGACACTCGGAGCTTGAATGTTGTCAAAAGGAGAGGCCGGGGCGGCTAAGCCGCTTTTCTCCCACCCTCTGTTTCTTGGTGCCAGCAAGGTCGGAGAGCTGATCGGCTGCAGTGGAGGAAATTGCGTGTCGTTACGGGTGTTAGGGGAAGCAAAAGTGTGTATGTTTTGGGCCAGTGGTCGTCCGTTCGGCGTCCGTCCGCAGTCGTCCGGCGTCCGTCGTCCGTGGTAAACTTTAACGTTGGCGTTTTTTCGGAGACTATTCAAGCCAGTCTTCAAACTTGGCCCAAGAATACTTTGTGACAAGACCTTTCTAAACATACCAAGTTGAGTGACCTCTCACAAAGGTCAAGGTCTCAGGGGATCAGGAAAGGTGTCAAAAATAGTTATATTTTGACATAATTTATTTTTTTCTCAAATACTATTCACAACTTCAAACCCAAACTTGTTACAAAGGTACCTGATGGTAAGACCTTTTTATGCATACTAATTTGGTTGATCCTTCGAAAAGGTCAAGGGTCTCAAAAGCTGAGAAAATAGGTGAAAAATAGCTATATTTGACAAAAGATTTTTTTCCCAAATACTGTTTACAACTTCAAACCCAAACTTGCTACAGAGATACCTGATGGGAATATCTATCTATACATACTAATTTGGATTACCCCTCGGAAAGGTCAAGGGCTCAGGAAATTGGTCCGAAATAGCCATATTTTGACAAAGATGTTTTTTTCTTAAATACTGTTCACAACTTTAAACCCAAACTTGCTACAGAGATACCTGATGGGAAGGCCTTTATATGCACACAAATTTGGTTGATCCATCAGGAAGGTCAAAGGTCATGAGAGCTCAGGAAATTGGTCAATAATAGCCATATTTTGACAAAAGATGTTTTTTTCTCAAATACTATTCACAACTTCAAACCCAAATTTGGTACAGAGATACCTGATAGTAAGACCTATCTATGCATACTAATTTGGATGACCCCTCGGAAAGGTCAAGGGTCACAAGCGGCTGGCAAATGCGTGTAAAATGCCGATTTTTGATAAAATTGTAGGTATTATCAACATTTTTGCAAACTTTTCAACCAAACTTGTTACAAAGGTACCTGATGATAAGACCTTCCTATGCATACTAATTTAGTCGACTCATCACAAAGGTCAAGTGTCACGGGTGATTGACAGATGTGTGAAAAATGCTTACATTTTCAGAAAACATGGATATTGCTGCTGCAGAACCCAGACCTTGTCACAAAGGTGACACATGTAAATCGGTCATACACGCGAGCCATAATGGCTTTGCCGTTCTTGTTTGTGTGTTATATCCAACCTTGTTTGAAGCGGCTAAATTTGACAAAGACAAAGAACAAATTTGGCCGGGACCTCCCCGAAAGCTTTGATATATCTGACTTGTTATAGCCGATCTTTTTCTAAGCGAAATAACTATACAAAGCTGCAATATGTTGTTGCTATTTTTCTAATACTCCATGGAGTTTTAACAATATTAACCCATATCATACTAGAGGCCAAAAGCTTCAAATTTGTACACTGTCATATGCAAGCTACATTATAGTACTTACAGATAAGGATATAGACCAATGGCTTTAGTTCAAGGGTAGTGCCAGAATAGCTTGGCGCCATTCTGGCACTACCCTTGAACTATTTTAGTCAAACTTCTTTCACCCACTGGTGTATTCCGAATGATAAGGGTTAACAGCATACTGGCATTGTTATGTTTCTTTTTCGTCCCAGCCGGTTCCTTTCTAACATATCAACCTAGGGAACATGTATACCAAATGAGCAAAAGGCCATCAGGCCGACATCGGCCCGCGCACAGCCGTGCGCTGGCCAACGGCGGCCCGATGGCCTTTGCGCACTGTGATATCAGTTGCAAGGCACGTGCGGGATGGACCGATTCGTGCGGGAGGACACATTCCACGGTCCGGACATCATCGCTGAGCGAGACCATCACGCCCTGGAGGTGGTGGACACGTACCTGATGGCTCCAGGGTACGGCGGTGTCGGCCTGACCAGGGACCTCAAGCGGCGACTTTGTGATGACATTAACAACAACGGGCGGCAGAGCCCCCTCATCAACGCCGTGCAGGACGTTCTGTCCAATGTAAGTCATTTCGATAAGAGAACTAGTTTTCATATAATTATAAAACCTACATGCATTTAGATTAACGCATTCGAGACGTGCCGCCTCCGGATACGCGGCTTTAAGCCGCGTATCCGGAGGTGGCACGTCTCGAATGAGTTAAATGAGAAGAAGGCCCGGACGTGAGATTTATGTCATTTCTGTAGTAGAAAACGTGCATCTGCCAAAAATGCAAAATGTGCAAGAATTCACGTTTTTTTCACAGTCTGTCTTTGATTTTATGCAGTTACTGTCATTTCTGGTGTACACCCTCTTTTGTTTGACGAACAGCTTCTGAAGAAAAAATGTATGGCGATTTTTCCATGACTGTATAATTACTTGTAAATCCTTTCTATGTTGATAAATTACTTTTTTCCTTTGCCCTATTTATTTCATATATTTGATAGATCCTGAGCATCCCTATGACACAGTATATTCGGAAGGATTTGCGCGTCTTCAAAGAGAAAGTGGTACATCTCTCTGTCTCTGTCTCTGTCTCTCTCTCTCTCTCTCCAATTCAGTGATAGTTTCAGTAAACGGGATTAAGTTCAGAGGTCTTAGCAGGTAACGGGTATATTGTGGCTGTTGGGGTACAAAAGATTACAGTTCAGTATTTTTTGAATGTGCGTTTTCGGTAAATCTTCTATTTAAATGATTCAAGAATTTTTATAGAAATCGCATGCAAAGCAAACATTAGTTCTGACGTTCCTGAAGCACAATCAGAGGTTGTATCGATTCGCACTCGGTCACTGTGCACACAAATATGTGTATTTCATCGCATTCCTGTCAAATAATTTCAGTTTCATTACACCAGTAGAAGTTTTCGAGCTGTGCGCAGTGTAGACACGCCGTGCAAATTGTCATTTTCGAACTGTGCGCAGTGTAGACACGCCGTGCAAATTGTCATTTTCGAGCTGTGCGCAGTGTAGACACGCCGTGCAAATTGTCATTTTCGAGCTGTGCGCAGTGTAGACACGCCGTGCAAATTGTCATTTTCGAACTGTGCGCAGTGTAGACACGCCGTGCAAATTGTCATTTTCGAGCTGTGCGCAGTGTAGACACGCCGTGCAAATTGTCAAAACGTTAGCAGAACTAAGTATCCGTCTTGTTTTATCAGTGCAGAATGCACAGTGTTCACCGTTAACTCGTTCGAGACTTGCCGCCTCCGGATACGCGGCTTATGCCGCGTATCCGGAGGCGGCAAGTCTCGAATGAGTTAAGCCGTTCCAGTAGTTTAATATTAGTAGTTTAATATTATATCGGCTGCACACAAGCTTAAAATGTAATGCTGCCGGGACTTTGGTCTTGAGAATGACCCTTTTGGTTTCTGCCGTATTCAGGTTATGTGGTATGTTCATCTGCACTTTGGAATAAACCGGTCCCGCGGTTTTATAGCTGTTACATGCACGAGAGAAAGAAAAAAAAAATCCGGACAACAGAGATAATCAGGCAAGAAAGCAAAACAGAAAATATAGGCACCCCCTCCTCTCCTCCCTTATCCCCCTCCTCCCCCCCCCCCTCCTCTTAACCCTCTTATACGGGGTAAGAGCATTTTTATTAGACTTATCACGATAGAGTGCAAGGGAATGTCAAATTGTTGACAGAACATCAAAAGTAAGTTTCTGAACAATTTCTATACAATGCGCCACTTGCTAGGCTGTTTTTGAAGTGAGCAGCTTTGACTGATCAAACGGGTTACACACGCTGTTTTTACATTGACATGACATATATAATATACAGAGTTTGGAAGCAGACTTTGATGTTTTCAATCGAAGGGATACATGCAGTCTTCATTTTCCTGTTAAAAGACATATCCTGTCGCGATTCGTCTACCTGGGTGCCGTGTTCCCCAAAATACAAATACAGCTCCACTCTTTTTATCCTGAATTACCGGTTTTACCGAGACGGTTTTACTGCCGGTAATTCAGGACCAAAAGAATGAAACTGTGTTTGTTAGAATTTATTATTAGAATACATTTCCATCTTACAACACACACAACTTGCATGTAAACGCAAACTATGTAACTAGGGCTTTTAGATACTTCTGCGAGTCAGCGAGGTGAAGGCAACTACACAAGATGAGAAGAGCTTTCAAAGCTCCTTAGTGTTGTGATTTAAAACATCTGTACCCAATGCGCAAAAGGCCATCGGGCCTTCAAGCGCGTGTCGAATGGCGGCAATGTTCACATTTTGGAAAAATACTCGTAACATCTTGAAACCATGAGATATCCGCAACAAAAATGACATGCAGGTTATTGTAACTCTGTAATGAAACTTTGCATGACCTGTTCGTATAATACATTTCTGGTATAGCATTAAGCTCTGGCGATTGCTTCAATATTCGTTTACGAAATCTAAGAGATTGTAAAATGGGGGGGGGGGGGGGGGAGAGGGGGGGGGGGGGGGTGTTATTGTCAGAGAGTTCAACGCTAAACTAGGCAGAGATATGACAAAATGACACAACGGTGACAAGGTCACCTTGCTGAAACGGCAGAAATGAGAAAATTATGACCAAAGTTCAGTATTATCAACATGAGAAATGTATATAGTTGTACTTCTTGATATATTGTACTACGGTGTATGTGTAAAAGCCAAGAGGTTGTGACAGAAATGAAAACAAAGCTATCAATTTCAGATTTTCAGTGAGCAACTCAAGCGCATTCAAAATAGCGGTTTCTGTATTGTCAGTCTTTGGCAAGACATGACGTGATTATGATCAAGGTACTGAAATAAAACAAATAGTAGAAATAATAGTGCAACGGGAAGCTCGATGATTTTTTTCTCTCTCACTATTAGGTACTAATAAGTCAGGAATTCTAAAACCACACTTTTTCACCTTTTTTTATATTTTAATTGTTTTTTTTAATTTTTTTTTTACAGCCTATCACGAATTTGTATCCAAAGTACCACAATGCTTGCGAGTGCAGATATATTTATTATAAAACCAGTACAAACTATGCGTGATATCTGCAAACTAAAGCATACATTACCTACCCGATCCGCCGTTTATGGATGCAAGCTTTTTGTTTGTCAGTGCTGCCACAACTTGCTATGTTAACTCATCGCACCCCAACACCGAAATCTCTAAATTTTGCCTGAAGACTGCATTGCAGTGCAAGACACAGATCGACCATGATAGTTCAAGGCTGATGCCAGAATAGCTTGGCGCCCATAGGCGCCAAGCTATTCTGGCACCACCCTTGAACTATCATGGTCGATCCATATCTTGCTGTGGTGTGTCTGGGGTAGAATGAGTTATCGGGTCCAATAATGATGCAGCAGAGACCCAATGCGCAAAAGGCCATTGGGCTGACGTAGGCCGCCGTTGGCCTGCGCACGGGCGTGCGGGGGCCAACGGGGGCCGACGTCAGCCCAAAAGGCGACGTCGGCTCAAAGGCCTTTGCGCACTGGGGACCGAGTCAAGTTACTTACTTAGTTGAAAAGAATAAGGGGAGACTGCCAGTGCTAATATTTTAGGAAGATTACAAAGTAAAGTAGGTAAAAGCACTGTCAGAGGAGAGAATTGTGCAGTATCGACCAGTGATCATAGATCTACTTGGTCAAAGCACACACACACACACACACACACACACACACACACACACACACACACACACACACACACACACACACACACACACACACACACACACACACAAAAGATAGGAAAGAGGGGGTGCGCTAAGAAATTGTCTGAAAGCAATGCATATATGGAAGCTTTATATATGACTAGTTACTTAGTTATTTGGGTTTAGCGCCGAGCAGGCAGCAAAGGCCATCTCACGGCGGACTGGGGAGTCAAGACTGACCCCCCCCCCTTCCCCCCCCTCCCACCGGATTACTAGCTGTAACGCTGTGGATCTCAGCTTGCCGTGCAGCTTCCGCGATACACCTCCAGATGCGCAAGAATGATCTGATGAGAAATTTGTGTACTGACTGGAAAAATACATAAGCCTTTTTTACGCCGGTATCTACACGGTTAATGAGATTTGCAGATGTACTTTCCGGATTTGTTTATAATCTGTTGATAATGATGTTCTGACGCTGCGGCCATCCAATGGTATGTCTAATAACACATTAAAACGGCTCAGTACAGATTCGTCTTTGGGAGTTTTCTCAGTAACAACCATGCACGTTAAAGCTGAGAAACAGTCTAAAAACTCCGCCCTGCACGTGTTTTAAAAAAACTTTACCGGACCCAGCGAGGGCCCTGTCGTGAACGTTCGGCTAACGTGCAAACCGGTTTGCAACTCAGTTGACTGAGTTTTCAACTGCGTTTGTCGTGCTGGCAAAACTCCCGTGAAAAAGACAGGCCACTTCCTGTATGCAGCGAGTGGGCACCGCGATCACTGATGTAAATCAGCGATATTTCTACTGATAGCAACAGTAGCAGACGATACTCGACCACCCGACGGACAGAACATGCCATTTTTTTTTTTGCCTGAATGCAAACTGGATATGGACCCGGCCGAGCTATCCGTAAGTTACAAAGTACAGCCTGAAGCTTTATTTGATATCGGAAGGGTGAGGAAGGAGGGGTTATTTGTCGTTTTGTGTTTGTTATTATATCTTTTCATCTGGGAGTGGCCTACAGCAAATATTTTTTTCCATACGAAGGGCAGCTACTATAAATCAGCTTGACCCATGGCGACCTAAGATTGATTTCCCTTGTAGTTGTATCTTTTGGCAATTATGTAAACAGCCGATTCTCTCTCTCTCTCATCCCATTTACTGTGTTGGCTGTACATAACAATGCTTCTTTATTTATTTATATTATCCTATATTGGACTGGATGTACGTGTTGAAAAAGTTCGTTCACAACTACTAAGTGTCAGGAGTCATACTTACAGCTTGTACAGCCGTAAATTCTGCCATCATCCCCAGAGTGTAAAAATCCGTGGCTGCCGGTCAGTTTCAAAGTGTCACAGAATCGTCTGCTGTTATCCGATCTGCTAATCGCGATGATTTCCGTGCAACAGGAAGTGGCCTGTCGTTTCACGAGAGTTTTGCAAGCTCGGGATACGCAGTTGCCAACTCCGTCAACTGAGTTACGAACCGATTTGACCCACTTAGGGGCAGGGCCCGGGCTGGGTCCTGTAGAGTCTTTTTAAAACACGCGCTGGGCGGGTTTTTCTCATTGCACCTCAGCTTTAAACTAGGAGAAATATTTGGTCTCTGTTTACACAACACGCGTTCTGTCTCACGGCTCGGGCCGTTTGAGATTTAACCCGCGCTAAGCCTGTTTTAATGAATTTATTGGCTGCGTTCACACGTGGGATATTCATCAGTTGATTGATTGATTGATTGTACATTGCTTAACGTCCCGACAGCAACAAGGCTTTCTCAGGACGTGCCTGCACTGCTTGTGAAAAAAAAACAAAAACAGAAAATTGAATGTATGTCGCCAGCCGGTCAAATACGTTACATAAACCTACAACATGGGGCCTAAATAAAGCTAAGACCATTTAGCAGCACACATCCAATATCAAGAGCTACAGGCAGTGCAGACAGTAGGGAGAGTTTTAAAAAGGCAAATACAGATGAATGGACAAAGGGTAGACAGAAACACATGCCCCAGAATAGAGAGAAAAACCCACCCTGTGGGGCTGACCAGGGTGACCCTGGGAACTAAAAAATACCTAACCCCACCCAAGTCCCCCAAGGCAGACCCGGGTGGGGTATGGATATTCATCAGTGCTAAGTGTTCCCCTCGTGTAAGCGCGTGAGAAAATGGCGGCCACAAAGAGGATGTATGGCATACTTGCCGTCTTGTTTCGGCGACGCAATGAAAAGAGACAACGCCATCTACGATTATGTCCCTCACTACTGCAAGAGAGCAATACGACAGATATGAATGATGTCAGCAAGAGGCATAGATCCTCATGAGCCCCCGCGTCTGCGGGGGCTCAAGAGGATCAATGCCTGTGCTGGCAGCGCAGACGCGGGGGCTCATGAAGGTGCATGCCTCTTGCAGTTATGTTGCGCTGGCTTTTCTCCTGGCAGAACTGAAGCGCACCTGTCACATAATGACAGTGCTGAGAGGAGAGCGTTTGTGCAGAAGGTGAAGTTGCGCATGCGTATCATGTCTGGAGTATGCTTATCGTTTCGTTTACTGCCAGTTCTCTTAAGCGCCATGATGCGCACAAAGGGTGTGTGTGTGTGCGCGATCCTGTTGAAAACGCCGGTGTTTCTGTACAAACCGCAAAGCTTTGCTTGGACTTCATCTTCTGCCCATGCGGCCACCAGTTCATCGACCTCTGAATTCGTCCAGATCAGTTAGACCAGACCGCGTCGCCATCTTGTCCCGCGTCTGACACTGGGACTGAACCGCCTTCCGTGATCGACCCTGCAAAGCGTTTTCTGACTTGGCACACATCTAGAAGTGAGACCAAATGTGAACGTTCTAGATAATTTGGCACCATTTGAACGCACTAGACAGTGACTTGGAAAGAAATGAACTGCCCGTGTGAACGAGGTCATTGTCAGTGTTTAGTTTTTGTTCATCTGTACAATATTTATTTTTCAGTATGGGGAGGAGGAGGAGTATTTTGATTTCGACTGTGAGAACACAGACGACTTGAATTCGGTGAGTTCCCGTCGAGTTTGACCCAGACAGCAAATGGTCCTCGGGCCGATTTCGGCCGACGTCGGCCAGAGGACGTTTTCGTGTAGCGGGGAGTGTAAGTGGCCGCACAATCACACCAGCGCAAATGTCGTTCTGGCGAAGGGCAGGCTGACTATCACAGTTATATAGTCACCATGCAATCACAAACAAGACATGAGAAGTGCATATTGCGGTGTACCTGTTTAGAGCCACCGGCCCGTGTGAAACAAGTGTAAACGCCGATAACGCCATGTACTTGAGAATGTGCTGGGATACAAACAGGGCTAGCATAGGCATAGATCCTCAAATGGACCATCTGGCTGTATGCCTCTTACCTCAGTACATCCTGAGGATGAATTCATCAATTTAGGTATATGTCCTTTGAGCTTTACGTAAAAGGTTCTAGAGACAGATCAACCATATAGTTCAAGGATGGTGTCAGAATAGCTTGGCGCCGACAGGCGCCAAGCTATCCTGACACCACCCTTGACTGAACTATCATGGTCGTAGCATTCGTTGTAATATGTGCGGATCTGCAGATTACTACCTCAGGACCCTAACTGCAGACTAGCTCACACAGCACAAAGTAATTTCATCCGCATCTGACTCCGTCTCGGTTCTGTCAGGACCTGCCTCTACGTCCGCTGTCGAGCCTGGGCAGACTAGTGAAATGCAGACCTGTGCACCGCAAAACTTTCGCCGAGCGACGCTGCCTCTCCGATCCCTGGAGCCATGAAGCAGAGAATACGACGAGGGTCCCTGTGCGTGTCATCCCTGCGGACGCAACGGGTGAACCCAGTCACTGGACCCAAGGCGAGCTGATTGAGCAGCATCGCATGAAAGCTTTCCAGTTTCTTATTCTACTCAGTGAAGGTAACAACATTCCAGAAGACCTGACCGAAATACTCATCTACACTACCATCACAAAAAGTGTCATTAGCACACTGTTCTTGCGTTTCTTTTTATCACGTTGAAAGTGTGTGTGTGTGTGTGTGTGTGTGTGTGTGTGTGTGTGTGTGTGTGTGTGTGTGTGTGTGTGTGTGTTGTGTGATTTCTGAGAAAATACATTGTAAATCTGGCTTTTGGTACAAGTGCACAAATATGACATCCAGATAAAGAAGATTAGTAGTTACAAAAACCCAAGGAAAAATTAAAAACTAAGAAAATGATATTAAACTGTCATAACATTAAAATAATTAAATCAAACGTTGTTGTTGAAAAACTCTCTCTCTCTCTCTCTCTCTCTCTTTCTCAGTCTCTCTCTCTCTCTCTCTGGAATGCTCTCCCCGACCATGTAAAATCTCTCTCTCTCTCTCTCTTTCTTTGATGATGGAGAATATGAGGCGAAATAGCTGGGCACTTTGGCACTGAATCATTGCTAGTTTTCCTCCCATAAACGTAGTGGCGAAACCTTTTTTTGTGTGTCTCACATGCGATAGCAAAAGTGAGTATGTAATGGGCCAGTGATCGTCTGTCTGTCGTCCGTGGTCTGTCGTCCGCGGTAAACTTTAACATTGGCAATTTCTCGGAGACTCTTCAAACCACAGTCTTCAAATTTGGCCCAACGACATTGTGCGGCAAGTCTTTCCTAAACATTGAGTGCCCTTGTGGTAAAGATCACAGGGGATCAGGAAATAGGTCAAAATAGTCATATTAGGACAAAACGTGTTTTGTTCTCAACTGAAATACTATTCACAACTTCACACTCAAACTTAGTACAAAGATACCTGATAGTAAGACTTTACTATGCATACTAATTTGGATGAACCCTCGGAAAGGTCAAGGGTCACAAGAAACCAGGACGTAGGTTAAAAACATAGCCAATTTCCTTTTTAAACATTTTTTTTCTCAAATACTATCCGCAACTTCAAACCCCAACTTTGTACAGATATAACTGATAGTAAGACCCTCCTATACATACTAATTACGATGGATCATATTTCTAAACATTTCTTGATGTACTCTGGTGTAGCTAATGCTGTCAGGGCCTACTTAACCTCATTAGCAGTAGAGCCAGTTAAGGAAGGAAATAGTACCGGCAATAAGGTCTGGAACATTATCTTGCAGGGTTGTAAAACCATATATTTAACATTGGTCAAATCAAAGTCAAGGCCTATTTGTATTCAAAAGTGGTCTCAATGTTTTGATATTGACGAAATACCAAGCTGGAAATGTATTTTTTCAAAACCCTTCAAAACACACCACTCCCAACTAAAATGGTTCCAGCTAAGATTATTGCATCGGTTGCTGCCCACAAAGCGATTTCTATTTCTGCGTAAATTGTCTGAATCTGCAATTTGCACCTTTTGTAAGAATGAGGACGAAACCCTTTCCCACCTGTTCTGGGACTGCTTGTATGTACAGATATTTTGGTCTGACATGGGACAATGGTTGCGAGACAACTGTGCAAACTGCACTAATTTTGAGTTCACAAAAAGTCTTATTGTCTTTGGCACAGCTACGCACTTTAGGTCAGACATTGTCTTAGACCTCATAATATTAGTTGCTAAGTTCTATGTTTACAAATGTAGATTAGAAGAAACCCCGCCTAATCTAAGGCACTTTGTTAGAATTATGAAGAGTCGCTATCTATGTGAGAAGTACCGATTTGGAATTACTGGTCAGAGTAACAAGTTTTGTCATATGTGGTATCACTATGCTACACTTTTTGGCGAATTGGAATGCTATTACAGTGTTAGAGGCTGCAGCCTCACCATTGGCGATAGTGTGCAGACGGCTTCTGGCACTGCCAGGCATCTCACTAAGGCATCCAGGGTTGGTTTAAGGTAGCAAGGCTGGCTTAGCTGGATTCCCTTGTTCATGTATCCACCAGTGCTATCTATAGCACTGAGGAAAGCATGCCCAGGCGGTCACATTTGTGTCTGTCCAGCACGACTGTTCAGACCTATGTAAACTTTGCTTGTCATTTGTTGTGTGTTCGAGCGGTGTGTGTTCTAAGAGAGTGGGGCGGGGAGGGGGGGGGGGTAAATAGGATCGTGGGAGGGTGGGGAGGGGGGGTACATACTTATATGCTGATATTTTTTCTATACTTTTCGATCTGTGATTGTGTAACTTGATTTGCAATGTAATTATGTATATATGGCTTTTTGTATATATATATATATATATATATATATATATATATATATATATATATATATATATATATATATATATATATATATATATATATATATATATATATATATATATATATATATATATATATATATATATATATATATATATATATATTGTATGCCTAATTTAAATACCGAAATAAAGAATTAAAAAAAAAAAAATTACGATGGATCACAAGAGATCGGGTAGTTGGTCACAAATAGCCTTTTCTTTAACACAATTTGTTTCTTCTCCAAAACTACAACTTCAAACCCAAACTTGGTCCAGAGATACCTGATGCGTGCTAATTTGGATGACCCCTCGGAAAGGTAAAGGGTCACACGAGATTGGCAAATGATGTAAAACATGTCTAGAACTTTAGTTTCTATCAGCTTATCAGTCGTACACATGTTGGTGTTGTTGGCAGATCTGCAGGCGTCACCCGTGTGTTCGGTCGACGAACTGACGAATATGAACGTTTCTGACTACGGCAGTCTTCACATATCCTATCATTCGCCGACCCGAAGTCGTGAGTACAAATGAACATGACTGATTCTTTGCCTATGGGAGGTTGATAAAAAATGTGAAAAATTGATACGTTTTCAGAAAACATGGGTTTCGCAGGTACAAAAGCCAACTCTTTACTTATGCTATAGAACACTTGAACATTTCGGTGACCTGTTGAAAAGGTCATGTGGATATGTCATGTGCGTGAGTCTCAAGGGCTTTGCTATTCTTGGTCATGGTATGAACATGTGAACGTTTTCATACACATCAGTTGCTTTTGCTGACAGGCCCGCAGTGAAACGGCCTCTGTTGCCTGATCGGCGTTAAACCCTAATAACTAACCTTTCTCGATAGACGGCCATGAAAGGCACTGTTCACAAACTTTTGATAAAGACAATAAGTTAGCATCGAGTTACGAAAAAATGAAAACTCCATGCATGCGGCGATTTTGTCCTTATTTAGTGCCTTATAGCAATAGCGCCGCCTGCTATCAAGTCAATGCCAAATTTCATCTGCATTGGCAGTCAGGGACGGATCCAGAGGGTGTCTGGACAGGGGAGCACAAATGACCGACACCCTGCCCCCACCACCCTCCACCTCCTAATAAAAAAAAATGTTTCTGCAGGAGCAACCATCGTGTGTGTCGACAACACTATACTCCCAATTATCTCGTTCGTTTGAGGAACAACACGGTCATACACTGCACAGGATTTGTGAAGAACCGTGATACTGCTCTAAATACTCAATAACCTCCTCCGTATGAGAAACACAGGCGCAGATCACGTAAGCTGTCATGTTCTTCCATGATGTATACCTCCTACATTGGACGACGATTGTTTAACGGTTAGTTAGTGTTCACAATCTGAACACACTTGACACCTCCCCTCTGGTGACAATGACTACAAGAATACTCTGATAGGCAATAGTGCATGTCCTCTAACACTGCCAGAAAAGACAAAGTACGCAATCTGAGTCAGCGACTGACTACACAGCGTGCAGTCCGTGGTGGTGGGATTAGGGGATTAGCAAGTCCATCACCACAGTCAAACGTCTCTATCATGGTCCGATCAACAAGTCCCACATACGGGTGACACCCGGGCAGTAGAATACATACCCCGGAGAGGCAGCACAGCTGATTTTTCGATTTCTGATTGGATTATTGCCTCAGCGGGCATGTCCACAATCGCAGACTTAAACCTAGATGACTGCCTTAATTGAGGATGAAATGTGGATGGTATCGCACACAAAGAGGTAATGCTTTCCATGAGCACCTGTGACTGAAGGAGCGCATGAAAGTCTGTTGCTGGCTGAGGAACTTGGCTGGGCCCCAGGTGAGCAGTGGTTGGTGGCTGCCTCAATCGTCAGGATGCAAGGAAGATTATATCACACAGCAAAATGTACTTCTTTCTACGAGCCCTTGTGAGTGCGCGGGAACATGCCACTCTATGTCTGGTTCAAATACTCTGACGGGGTGCAAATCAACAGTACCAAATGAGGCCGAGGGCATTTCACTAGTCCCCTGAACATACCGCCCAATGCGCAAAAGGTCATCAGGCCGACGTCTGATGGCCTTTACGCACTGGGTGGGCTCTTCCACCAATCCCAAAGGGATCGATGCGAAGTACACTGTACCAGAAAAGAAGAGTAGTCGAATAGGAATAAATTTCCACAACAAGCTTCCGTAACCACCCACCCAAAAAACTTTTTTTTTTGGGGGGGTCAGGACTGACGGGGAAGGGATGTGGGGGGGGGGGGGAGAGAGGGGGGCACGTGGATCTGCCACTGGCAGTTTTTCTACTGTGGCTGCGTTCCAAGATAGGAGCCCGTTAAAAAAAAAAAAAACTGAGCCTCTCCCACTTACATCTCAAATACTTATATTTGAAAAACTGAAGAAAACAACAACAAACAAACAAACCAGAAAAAAAAAACCCAGAAAAATCAGCGTAATCCACGTTCTCTAGGCAAGAAAGAGTTAATAGCGGGCCACTTACAAGAATATTGCTTATAAGAATGTTGCTTTAAAAGGTTAAAATGTTATGAAGTTTGAATGTGGTAAGATGAAAGATGTTCCTGTTCCTGTGTGCAGAGAAGAGTAGCGCTGCATATCTCAGTTGCGTGTTCTTAACCACATGCAGTGTGAAAAGAAGGAAAGAAATATCATAGTCGAGACAGGACGACACTGAGAATCCCTTGTACTGGAACATTTAACCCATTTAGCCCTGACACACTACAGCAGGAGATGTGTCGACCATGATAATGCAAGGATTGTGCCAGATTAGCTAGGCGCCAATCTAATCTGGCACTGCCCTTGAATTATTTGGTCGATCCTTCTGCTACAACTGGTGCATAGTCATTAGATGACGCCTCCAAAATTTGGGAAATACGGCCGTCGGGCTGAATGAGTTAAGCAATGCAATTTATCCCTGGTACTGTTGCGAGCAGGACACAAAGTCCATTTTATTCTGAACATAATTCTGATTTTAATGGTGATTCTCATTGTGATGGCAATTCTTGTGATGCTGATCGTGGCAATTATTATGGTGACATTAGCCCCAGAACACAAAATATGAATCGACTAGTCAGTGATGATATTCCAAGAGTAGTGCCAAAATGCCAGACTATGATATTTCAAGGGTGGTCCTAGAAAAGCTTGGCGCCCACCTTTGAGATAACTCTGTTTATAAATCATAAGTAGGTCACAGTTGCACTTGCTTCGAAGAAAACAGTGGATTAAAAGAACGGACAAACAGTCGATATCGTATGTTTGTTTGCCCGAACCAATAACCCACTGTGTTCGTCGAAACGCGTGCAGTTCTGACGTAATACAGATTTCCCGAAATCGACTGTTTAGATCTCAGCGCTCAGCGTGTTAGCTGTCAATGTGCTGTGGCGCTGCAGGTGTGAGCCGTAATTCTGATTTCCCGAAATCGACTGTTTAGATCTCAGCGCTCAGCGTGTTAGCTGTCAATGTGCTGTGGCGCTGCAGGTGTGAGCCGTAATTCTGATTTCCCGAATCGACTGTTTAGATCTCAGGCCGCGCTCAGCGTGTTAGCTGTCAATGTGCTGTGGCGCTGCAGGTGTGAGCCGTAATTCTGATTTCCCGAAATCGACTGTTTAGATCTCAGCACTCAGCGTGTTAGCTGTCAATGTGCTGTGGCGCTGCAGGTGTGAGCCGCCACGTGCGTGGTGCTAAACACCGGAGGGTCCACTCGCTGCTCATACCTGACGCGCTGACGCGCACCATTACGGATGTGATCGATCTTGAGAAGAGACACAGAGACGTGGAATTGACGACACTGCAGGAGGACATCCGCACAAAGCTCAAAGGCAAGGTGTGCAGCACCCGCGTCGAACACAGGATCATCAACCGTCGTGCGGCCGTACAGCTCAGCCCGCCCAGGATTCCAAGGTTGGTCGTCCGTTGTCAGTAACTGAAGTGTTAGTTCACTTCAGCCCAGTTCAGTTCAAGGCCAATTTCTGCGCTCGGAAACGCCAACACACGCTCCACGCCATCGCTCGGCAGTCTTCCCAGCGGAGCTTTCGATATTGTGCCAGCATTGGATCTCTCAAATCCTGTTAACCCTTTTAGCCCCGGATCCCTACAGCAGGAGATGGCTTGACCATGATAATTCAAGGGTAGTGCCAGATTAGCTTGGCACCTTCAGGCGCCAAGCTAATCTGGCACTACCCTTGAATTATCATGGTCAAACCATCTCGTGCAGCTGGTACATAGTCGTTAGGCAACACCTCCAAAATGTGAGAAATGGGACCTTGGGGTTAAAAGGGTTAAACCTGACCTGCATCCTCTTCCTAAATGCATACTTATACTCCGGAAAAAAATGATCGTGCCTCGCCCTTAGTCAATAGCATCCTGTTCAAACCAAGGCGAACATTCCGTGTCGTGACGAGGGTATGATTTGCCATGTTTAACCCGTCCATCCCTGCTCTGTAAGCAAAGGTTCTCTGGCCGACGTCGGCCCGCGCACAGCTGTGCGCGGGCCCACTGCAGCCAACGTCAGCCAGAGGACCTTTGTTTACTGGGTGACGCGCAACAGCAAGGTGGGTCGACCATGAGAGTTCAAGGGTTGCTCTGGCGTAGGTTGGGGTCCACAGATCTGACCCCGTTATACAACCGATATCGCGATATATTACGAATAGCTTTATTGTCCCAACATGGAAAATTCGTTTGCATTTTTTTTAAACCGATGTAAAAACAACAAAAGTGAAATAAATACATTTGACTGACTAGAACACCGACCGATTACAGTGAGTATGTGCACCATATAACACCACAACCATCTGTAATGTTAATATCCACCTAGAAAGAAAACGTGCTTAAAAACTGAGACGACACTACCTTATACCACGCGCACAACACACACGCACGCGCAGAGGCAAAAATAATACACACACACACACACATGACGCTGCAAATTCATAGACCTGAGGCTGACATCGATGTGCTGGAGCTTAGTCATATCTTTTAGGCTCATGCTGAAGGTGAGTACACTTTGAATAAAAGACATACAAGAGAGTTAAAACAGAGTTGTCAACATCCAAGTTAAACTTGCGTTGCCTTCTCAAAAGATATAGACGCTGTTGGCCTTTCTTGTGCAAAACATCACACTGTCTGTCCCATTTAAATTTGTCATTACTGACTGATGCATGTAATATTGAACTGAGCAGACCCGTACATGTCATACCAACAATCTCTTTTTTTAAACTATGAACTTTGTATTTGCAGGACTTTCTACCAGTGCCTGCATGATGAGAAGAACTACCGCACGTTCCGGCTGTTCGTCATCTTCAAGGGTTTCGAAAGCCAGATCACCTTCTGGAGGATTGTGGAAGACCTCAAATCCATGGAAGACGGGCCAGACAGAAACGGGCTGATCGAGCGCGTCCGCAAACTCTACCTCGCTGACGGAGGTGTGTACTCCTGTCACAGGCAGTGATTATCATGTGCTTGTGTGTGTGTGTGTGTGTGTGTGTGTGTGTGTGTGTGTGTGTGTGTGTGTGTGTGTGTGTGTGTGTGTGTGTGAGAGAGAGAGAGAGAGAGAGAGAGAGAGAGAGAGAGAGAGAGATCATATGATGATTTTGGGGCTGCCATGCGAAGCAAAAGTAAGTCTATGTTCTGGGCCAGTGGTCGTCCGTCCGTCGTCTGTCGTCCGTCGTCCGTGGTAAACTTTAACGTTGGCATTTTCTCAGAGACTATTCAAGTCACAATCTTCAAACTTGGCCCAGAAATACTTTGTGGCAAGACCTTTCTAAACATACCAATCTGAGTGACCTCTCACAAAGGTCAAGGTGACAGGGAATCAGGAAATAGGTACAAAAATAGCTATATTTTGACAAAAAAATATTTATTTTTCTCAAATACTATTCACAATTTCAAACCCAAACTTGGCGCAAGATACCTGGTGGTAAGACCTTTCTATGCGTACTAATACATTTGGTTGAAGCCTCGGAAAAGTCAAGGGTCGCAAGAGATCATGAAATGTGTAAAAAAAAAAATAGCCATATTTTGACAAAAGATGTTATTTTCTCAAATACTATTCAAAACTTCAAACCCAAACTTGGTACAGAGATACCTGATAGTAAGACCTATCTATGCATATTAATTTGGATGACCCCCCAAGAAGTTGGCAAATGTGTGTAAAATTCCAGTTTTTGATAGAATTGTATGTATTATCAACATTTTTGCAAACTTACAATTACATTTGGCACACAGGTAGCTGATTATTAGACCTTCCTATGCATACTAATAATTAGTATGCATTTAGTCACCTCATCGCAAAGGTCAAGGGTCAGGGGTTGACAGATGTGTGAAAAATAATTAAATTATGAGAAAATATAGATTTTGCTGGTGCTGAAGCCATCATTTTACTTATTGTCACAAAGGTCACACATATGTAAATCGGTCATACACGTGAGCCATAATAGCTTTGCCTTTCTTGTTTATTAATCGAACGAAGCGAATTTTTATTTGCCAAGGGTAAATGATATGAGTATAGAAAGTATTAAAAAGACCGTTTCAATCGTGACCTTGTTAAGGTACAATAATAATAATAATAATAATAATAATAATACTCTCCCTCTCTTTTATCTCTCTCTCTCTCTCTCTCTCTCTCTCTCTCTCTCTCTCTCTCTCTCTCTCACACACACACACACACACACACACACACACACACACACACACACATGAGCGCGCGTGTGAACACACACGCATATGACATGCGCACCCGCATGATAGAAATAAAAATTAATGTGAGAACATTGAGTAACTTCAGTGAAACACACACACACACACACACACACACACACACACACACACACACACACACACACACACACACACACACACACACACACACACACACACCGGAGTAAAAGTTAATATGTACAGAAATGAACACACACACACACACACACACACACACACACAGACACACACACATCGGAGTAAAAGTTAATATGTACATGAATGAAAATGAAATACAATTCTAATCAAAAGCAAAAAATGCGACTCTCACGCGAACGCAACGGTTGGACCCGCAGACTCGTATAAAAATGCGCACCCTCCAGACATGACACACCACATGTAACATGCAGCTGAAATAGTATTTTATCTACTTCTAAGATATATTTCAGCATTTGTGTCCTGAACGTTTTGACTGAAGAGGCTACTCTAATATCTGCGGGAATCGTGTTGCAAAACGTAGCTCTTGAATAAGACAAGGATGTCTTATACATCTCTAGCCTTTTTTGCATGGGCACTACCAGATTGTTCCCTGGTGCTCTACTAGACCTATGAGTGAAATGAAATATATTAGTGAGATGCGTTGGCATTTCCGAGCGTGTAATTTTGTACACGAGTATCAGCTTGTTGTAACTGAATTGCTGCTCAAGTGGCAGAATATCTAGCAGCTTGAATTTGTTGTCAGTACTTATTACTTCTGTAGATCTGTCAACAATTAGTTTTATGGCCCTTCTGTGGAGCGAGTTCAGCCTTTTTAAGTTGGCGTCATTACTGCCGTCCCAAACAGTCGAGGCGTAATCTAAATGTGGCTGTATATGGGAACAATAGAAGAGCTTCCTTGTTCGTTCATCAGTGAAATATCTCAATTTCGATAACAGGAATAAATTTTTGGATACTGTTTACATACTTTAGTTATATGACTCTGCCAGCTCTGCCAGCTCAACTTGTCGTCTATGATGATACCAAGCACGCGCTGTTCTCTGACTTGTTCAACAGGCTGGCCATTAAACGAGAGCATAAGGGGAGGTGGATTCAGCTGATGTTTCTGCCTGGTTGTAACTAACATACATTTAGTTTTTCAGGGTTCGGTATCATAGAATTGTTTTTACACCATTCAGATACATCGTTCAAGCTTGTCTGTAGTGACTGAGTCATACAGGTTACATTTGATGATGAAACGTCAAGTGTTGCATCGTCAGCAAAGAGGCTGCAAGTGACATTGGGGTCAGATATATGTAAAGGACGATTTTGATAAAAATAGAAAACAACAATGGGCCAAGAATTGGTACACCGTGCTGTATCACCCTTTCTACTGAGTTTGTTCCATTTACATACACGTATTGTGTACGCCCGTGCCGCAGATATGATGTAAGAAACGCAAGGGTGCCAACACTTAACTGATAAACAGCAAGTTTTAAAATCAGTTTATCATGATTAACTAGGTCAAACGCTTTTGACAGGTCAAAAAATACTGCTCCATTCATTTGTCCGCTATTTATGGCGGCCAGCCATCTGTCAACTAAGTGTATTAGTGCTGTATGACATGAGTGTTTCCGACGAAAGCCAGACTGTAGTGGATGAAAGAGCTTGTGTTTTTCTAGGAACTGATGTAAGTGCGTATGAATACGCTTTGAGCGATGATGATGATGATGAATCTTTATTTATTCAGGATAAAGCTATTAGGCAACGCAATGCCTGTCTTACAAGCTGTCCTGTAAACAAACAACATAACAGGAAAATAAACAGAGCATGCAAATAATAACAATAATAATAATAATAAGAAGAAGAAGAAGAGGAAGAAAAACTACGGGAAAAAAACACAATAGGTGAATTAATGAAAGGAAAAAAATGGTATTGGAGAATTAGTTACTGCCACCAACACAAAAAGCAAGGGAAATAAATGAGTACATAGCATTAATATTATACTCAGCTAAGACAGTGTCAAAGAATCAGCAGCATCAAGAGCATATAGCGACACCGACAAGACAAAGGATTATCAGTTTACAAATGTAAGGAGAAAGAGTAAAAATTTGACGTTCACGTGTAATCAGCAGTAATACTCTGATATAGCAAACTGTGAAGTCAGGCTGAATGGAAGTGCGTGTGCAAAGCACGCTTAAAATGGGTTTTACCGGAACATGATTTAATGTTCAAAGGCAATGAGTTCCAGACAAAACTACCCGAAAATAGAAGGCTTTACTTGTAGAGATCTATCCTGGGTCGGGGTAAATGAAGCAAGCCATGTCTCGTGTGTAGCTGATGCCTAGGGCTGAAGTTAAATAGCATGCACAGATATTCGGGGACTTAATAATGAAATATTTTGTGCATGAGGACGCATTTGTTAAATTTGAGTTGATCTGTCAGTGGAAGCAGGCCAAGAGCTTTTATTTTTTTCGTCAGTGGAAGTAGGGTTTGGAATAATTATTTTAACTGAACGACGATATAGCGATTTGATTTTTTTAATGTGACGTTCGCTGCATTCGTCACACAAAGAGGACGCATAGTCACAGTGGCTCTTAATGTGTACGTGAAAGAACAATGCACAGCACTTTGTACTAAGAATATGTCTAAGTTTAGAGAGCAGAAATACATTCCTGGACAAGGTTTTGCACAAACTGTGCGACGACCAATAGAGCTGGTCGTCAATTACAACTCCCAGTAGGCGGTGCTTGGATACCTGTTGGATAGGTTTATCGCCAAGTGAAAGTATCAAAGGGGCAGGATGTAGCTGATGTGCTTTTGGCGGGTTGTTATCAACATGCTTTTGCTTTTAGAAGTACTGAGTAGCATGCGATTATGTGTACACCAATCTGACACTTCATCAAGACTTTGCTGGAGGATACAGTTTAGCGTCGTGACACGATTGTCTGATGTATGCAGCGTTGAATCGTCAGCAGAGAGTTCGCATTTTACCTTAGGATTTGAGATGGAAAGAGGCAGGTCATTGATGAATACAGAAAATAAAAGAGGCCCTAGGATAGATCCTTGGGGAACTCCGTGCCTCACTGTACCTTCTTTCGAATACCTTCCGTTCGAGTGCACCTTTTGTCGGCGGCGACTTAGGTAGGAGGAGAAAAACGCTATAGAGTTCGAATCAAACTTATATACTGAAAGTTTCTTTAAAAGAATGGTGTGATCGACTAAATCAAATGCTTTGGTTAGGTCCAGAAAAACTGCAGCATTTAATTTGGAATTGTTGATTGATGAGAGCCAAGAGTCAACGATGTGAACGAGTGCAGTATGACACGAGTGTTTAGGTCGAAAACCGGACTGAAGTGATATGAGTAGGCGTTGATTCTCCAAGAATTGGAGTAGGTGCTTGTGAACGTGTCTTTCTATTGGCTTCGACAATATTGATAACACTGAAATAGGACGGAAATCTTTTGGACTTTTGGGATCTTTACATTTGGGAATGGGGACAACTTTAGTATCCTTCATGGCATCTGGAAAAATACCTTCCGTGATAGAAAGGTTGAAGATAAATGTCAAGGATTCAGCTGTGTATGGAAGTGACAATTTCAGTACCATGTTATTTATTCCATCCAGGCCACACGATTTACTGGTTAGAGTAGAAATATATTTACCAACTTCAAACACTGTCATAAGAGGTATGGAGAAGGACGCACCTGCTGCAGACTCACAGTGTGTGCGCAGTTTAGCAGAACAACTGTAACTATCACTGCTAGCGGAAAAAGACTGTACAAGGGACTCAGCGATATTTAAAAAATGGGAATTGAAATCGTCTGGATCCATGCCTGGAGAGGTAGCAGCGGGGATGGAACTTTTCCGCTTTGTAAACAAATTGATTGCATTCCAGACACTTCGGGTATCTTTACCCTCTGCGATAAGAGAGAGAGAGAGAGAGAGAGAGAGAGAGAGAGAGAGAGAGAGAGAGAGAGAGAGAGAGAGAGAGAGAGAGAGAGAGAGAGAGAATCAATGAATCAATGAATCTTTATTTTACAACGGTGAAGATATTAACACAGTCAGTGACTATATCATTTTTCGTACCTGCCGTTGCTAAAACTACGACTAACTAAGTACAAAATATACATAAAACAGGGACATCAAAGCACAGTGATACAAAATATACAGTCCACTAAACACACGCATGCACGCACAAACGCACACGCGCGTGCGCGTGTGCACACACACACACACACATGCATACACACAAACATACATACACGCGCACATACATATGATAGTTAGAATATACACGTACATTCGTGTGTCTACGTTTAACTAGATATTATTTAAGTGATGTCAGGTATCTATAAAGACTTGTCTTGAAACGAGATAATGTCGGCGTGGCTTTAACGTCATGTGGGAGTGAGTTCCACAGTGTGGAACCCGCAAATGACAAAGTGGATTTAAATAAATCTATTCGGGGTTTTGGAACAATATAAAGACCCCTCATATTCCCATAGCAGGAATCTGATTTTTTAAACAGATCTATTAAATATTCTGGAGCGATATGGTTCCACACTTTAAACATCAGTACCCCTTTGTTAAATTTAAAGTGATTTTGAAGGGGTAGGAGTCCATTTTTTTGAGTTTTTCCTCGGTTGTCAAGTGCAGGTCGGGAAGAATTAATTTTGCCATTCTCCTATGTAGAGAATTTAATCTTTTTAAGTGGACATCACTGCAACAATCCCACACCGTCGATGCGTAGTTTATATGTGACATGATGTGTGCATTGCTGAACAATTTTCTGGTTTCACTATCTGTGAAATACTTTAATTTCGATAACATAAAGACATTTCTAGAGACCGTTTTACATACATTGTCAATGTGCATCTGCCACCTGAGCTGATTATCAATTGTAATCCCCAATAGACGATGTTCGGCTACCTGTTCTATGATGTCGTCGCCGAGTGATAGATTAAGCTTTATTGGTTTCAACTGATGCTTTTGGCGTGTTGCAATAATCATAGATTTTGTTTTAGTAGGATGCGGAGTCATAGAGTTGACTTTACACCATGCTGCTATATCATCGAGACTTTGTTGAAGGCCGTTTTCAACTACAATTATGTCTTTGTTAGCTGTGTGGATTGAGGTATCATCGGCGAACATATCACACTGTGCTGCTTCGCAGGTTAGACTTAGAGGTAGGTCATTGATGTAAATACAAAATAAAAGAGGACATAAGATTGACCCCTGCGGAACTCCCAGTTTTACATCTTTAGTAGAAGAGTAGGCTCCATTTACAATTACTTTCTGCTTCCTGTTTTCGAGGTATGACGTAAACAACGAAACAGCCATGTCATTTCGAAGATAATGCTTAAGTTTAGAAATCAATATTGTATGGTTCACTAAGTCGAAAGCCTTTTTAAAGTCAAGATAAATTATACCTGTCAGCTGCGAATTATTCATATTTGAAAGCCATGTGTCAGAGCCGTTTGACAGAGAGAGAGAGAGAGAGAGAGAGAGAGAGAGAGAGAGAGAGAGAGAGAGAGAGAGAGAGAGAGAATGAATGAATGAATGAATGAATGAATGAATGAATGAATGAATGATACTTTATTTATTTATTCTCAAGGATGGAAACAATAGGCGCACAGGCCTCTTTTCATGTTTGTCCTTGCTAAACTACAACATTAAAAGCAACATTAAAACAATATGTTAACAGCACAAAACAAGCGGCTACACACACAGGTCACTTGTGTTACATTCCGATACAAGTTCCAAAGTCGCTGAAGATTACACACACGCACAACAAAATGACAGGGTCTTGGGGGGGGGGGGGGGGTGCGATGTAAAGTGTGTTTATAGAAAGCGACTGCACACTTATGATACAGCTACTCATGTGTAGGAATTTAGTGAGCAGGCAAAACACCACGATAAAGAGAGATATTATGTAAAAGCTAACAAGTGAAAAACAGAGGACCACAGGAAATCATTGACATGACTCTTTTGGATATATCATCTACGTTTCTTTCAAGTTTGCTCAGAAATGTATTTAAAAACTTTCGTCCTAAACAATGGAAGATGTCTCGTTTGCTGTATATGTGGAGGAAGTGAGTTCCATAAATAGGCACCCGCGTAAGAAAGGCTGGATTTAAACAAGTCATTTCGGGGCCGTTCAATGACGAGACTGTTCCTCACAGTGCTGTAAACCCTTTCGCTCTCGGTGAAAAGCTTAGCCAGGTAGAGGGGGGCTTTCACGTTCAGTGCTTTGTGCATAAGTACGCACTTATTAAACGTAAGGTGTTGATGTAAAGGAAGGAGTCCTGTTGCCTGAAGCTTTTCCTCCAAAGTTAGAGAGGGGATTGGGAGGATCAGTTTAACTGCGCGATTGTATAGAGAATTAATCCGCTTAAGGTTAGCCTTACTACAGCCGTCCCAAATAAGTACAGCCGTCCCGAGCTGTCCGGAGGAAGGCTGTAGAGATCACCACAGATCAAACACATCCTCTTCATGACCAGTTCCAACTGCTGCCCTCGGGACGCCGGTACAAAGTGCCGCTGGCGCGAAGAAATGTGTACAAACGATCCTTCGTGCCATCGGCTGTCACTGTGATAAGCTCTGATAGCGTTAAGAGATGAGGCCTGATGTTATCTATGCACTGACAAATAAGAATGCGGTTTTATGTATTACTTTTTCTTTTATTAATTATTTTAAATCCATCCCATTATAATGTGTGTGTGTGTGTGTGCGTGCGTGCGTGCGTGCGTGCGTGCGTGCGTGCGTGTGTGTGTGTGTGTGTGTGTGTGTGTGTGTGTGTGTGTGTGTGTGTGTGTGTGTGTGTGTGTGTGTGAGAGAGAGAGAGAGAGAGAGAGAGACCAGGAGCTGGGACCCTCATGAGCCGCCCTATTAGGGAGGCTGGTTACGGTCCTTTCCGATGACTGGAACCAAAAGCTGTGATAACTGAGTTGTGATAGCAAGGGATGGTACGGTGATAGAGGGAGTTGTGATAATGTGATTCAAGGGATCAATAGAATGTGATTCGGCAAGGATTTTAGATTCTAACAGGCGTGGGGAGGGATTTAATATAAATTATGTGTTTAATTGCTTGTTCATGTTTGTGAGCCAAAGACAAATTTCCATTTTATACATATATATTTAATGGACAATAAAGATTTTTGAATTTGAATTTTGAAATAGTAGATGCGTAGTCAATGTGAGGTTTAATGTAGGGGTTGAAAAATAGCTTTCGTGTCTTAGTATCAATGATAGATTTTAATCTTGACAGTAAAAATAGCTTCTTTGATAATGTTTTCCCTAGTTGTGTTAGATGAGGCAACTAGCACAGTTGGTCATCAACAATTACCCCGAGGAGGCGATAGAGAGAGAGAGAGAGAGAGAGAGAGAGAGAGAGAGAGAGAGAGAGAGAGAGAGAGAGAGAGAGAGAGAGAGAGAGAGAGAGAGAGAGAGAGAGAGAGAGAGAGAGCAGTTGTATAGTAGCTGGTTATCGCAAGAGGTAGTTGGATTGCTAATGAATGTTGATTGTTGTTGCTGTGGTGTTTTGGCGAATTTGACTGTGCGTGACAGTTGATGTGTGTAGGCATGAAACTGGACCATATGAGCGGCTTTATCAGCGAGTTAAAAAGCTTCACGACTTGTGACATCGACACTCTCGGCGCTGCTCAAGCCATCATACAGCTCAACATGGAACAAAAGTGGTATGATTAGGGGGTTTGGGGGACTTCCGCAACCACTCGTCATCTTTCACTGAAGCGTACAGCGGATCGTGAATATGAAGAATCGCTGTGCACCCGAGCGAAAACTGGCGGAAAGTTACGGAAGTCTTTACAAACAGCTGTACGCGCGAGCGAAAGTCCCACAGTATCACTTGTTCGCGGATCCATTTCTCAGTTATAAGTCCGTTTGATTTCTGACCATTGCCTGAGATTTGTCAGCGGTCTTTGAGATGCATTTGAGCCTGTGACAAAAGGTCGTTTGTGCCAAAAGTACCGACCAATAGAAATGTCTGAAAATAGGCTTATTTATATTTAAGGCACTGGTTTCTTTTGATGTATAGTCGAAGACGCTGAAGTCGAACCAGGGGGGAAATTGTTTTCCTTCGACTTATCCGGTGTTCGATGGGATAAGTTTAACCCTCTTCCCCACGGCCGCATTTCCAAACTTTTGGAGGCATTGTCTAAAGACTATATATATACTAGTTGTAGATGGATTGATCATGATAATTCAAGGGTAGTGCCAGATGAGCTTGGCGCCTGAAGGCGCCAAGCTCATCTGACACTACCCTTGAATTATCATGATCAATCCATCTCCTGCTGCAGGGTCCCGGGGCTAAAAGGGTTAAGCGTTGCTGTTTTTTCTACGGACCAAAATTATGTTCATAACACACAACATTGTTCTAAAACAGGAAAAAGATATACAAAGTCACGTTGAAACAGAAAAAAAAAGAACCGATAGAAGGTTTTAGGACAAAAGCACATCAGAATTTACTGACATCTAAAACGAATCTCTCAAATGCCGGGGTGATATGACAGACAGACAGACAGACAGAGTAATACACGAGACTTTCCGGCGCCGACATCTGTAACCACACGTATGAAAACAGCAATAAATCAGGATATGCATTTTTTGTTCTGTGGTAATTGTCTCATAGCCACGACTGAAGGAATTTACACCGAAATGATCAGCTTTCAGGACTCAATGTTCAACAAATTCAATGCATGTGGCTAAGATTTTAACATGTATTCCATCTTTTCATCCTAGTCAAGTCAGACACACCTTCTGTCCAAACATTGATATTACAGAGATGAGCCTACACTTCTTATTTCTATACCATCAGTAATGATCAAAAAAAAAAAAAAAAAAAAAAAAAAGAGAGAGAGAAGAGAGAAAACGCATAAGACGGACCGACCGACTCACTTTGTGGTCATTCTCCTCAGTTCGTTACGATTGTTACGTGTTTGGTTGTAAAACATATAATAAAACATATAAACACATGTAAAAAATACTAATGAAAAAGAAAAAAGAAAACACAGGAAGTATAACGCAATGGAGGCACTAAGGCAGCCTGCTCTAGGGTGGGCTTTGATTGATAAACGTACCTGATAAAACGGGTTCTCAATGTTGTCCTGATTCAGCGGCGACTTTTCTTTTCACAATCTATGTGAGTATGCACACGTAACAGAGATCTTCTAGTGGCCCCGGTAAACGTCGTTGGAACTCTCCTACGTACAAAAAAGAATTGAGGAGAGCAGAGACGTCTTTGTGACTGCGTGAGGCTGTGAATAGACCTGACGATGTTCACGTTTTGCCTTTTCATTTAAACTCATTCTACCCCAACACCGAAATCCCCAAATTTTGCCATTGTTCTCTGAAGACTGCATTGCAGTGTAGGACACAGATCGACCATGATGGTTCAAGGGTGATGCCAGAATAGCTTGGCGCCCGTACGCGCCAAGATATTCTGGCATCACCCTTGAACTATCATGGTCGATCCTTATCTTGCTGTGGTGTGTCTGGGGTAGAATGAGTTAAGTTCATTCAGCAGATCTTATATTATGCGCGCGTGTGTGTTATTTGCATGTGAGTGTTGGCGTGATTAAAATAGGGTCTCATTACCCAATCATTTATCATTTTTTTAAAAATAGTTCGACTTAACCGAAGTTCGACTAAAGCGACTTCGAGTTATCCGTTGTAAAAGTAGGCATAGAAAGAACAGCTTTGGCCGGGCTTTTTTGTTTGTTTGTTTGTTTGTTTGTTTGTTTGTTTTGTTTGTTTTTGTTTTGCTCGACTTAAGCGTTTTTCGACTTACATGTTCTTAGATATGGAAGTATGAAAAGCATTTTATTCCTTTTAAAATTAAGTTTACTTTATTCATTTTAAAAATGTTTTCTTTTAAATTAAAAAAAAAATCTTTGTTTGACTACCACTTTTTACCCCCAAAAATATTTGTTCTTCAAATAGTCATTGAACTAAAGGCACTAGATCAGCAGTTATTACTCTTCGAATTGATAGACCTTAAAAAATGGCTAACATTCAGGTCCTTGGAAAACATCACTTTCAACTTGTCGGTCTGCGGCTGTGTTTCCTATTTTAGTATGAAATGTTTGGTTTTCTGCTCACATGCGATTGTGCCAGTAGTCTGTTGTTGGTCTTCTGTCATCCGTGGTAAAACTTTATTATTGGCAATTTTCGGACTCTAATCAAGCTATAATCTTCAAACGTGGCCCAAGGGAACTTTGTGGAAAGACCTATCTAAACATATCAATTTCAGTGACCTTGCTTAAAAGTCAAGGTCACAGGGGGTCCAGAAATAAGTCAACTGTAGGCATATTGAGGTATATGGATTGATTGATCGTACATTGCTTAACGTCCCGACAGCAACAAGACTTTCTCAGGACGTGCCTGCACTCCTTGTGAAAAAAAACCAACCTAAACAGAATATTAAATGTATGTCGCCAGCCGGTCTAATACGCTAAATAAACCTAGAACCATTTATCAACACACATCCAATATCAAGAGCTACAGGCAGCGCAGACGGTAGGGAGAGTTTAAAAAAGGAAAATACTGGGGAAAACCCACCCTGTGGGGCTGACCAGGGTGACCCTGGGAACTAAAACGTAGTTAACCCCACCCAAGTCCCCCAGGGGCAGACCCGGTTGCATATTGAGATATAGAAATAGATACCAATTAGCTTTATTTTCACAAAAAATGTATTTTCTCCAAAATTATTTTCAACTTTAAGCTGAAACTTGGTAAAGAGATACCTGATGGTAAAAAAATTCTATTCACACAACCTTTGCTGACCCCTCGCAAAGGTCAAAGGTCACAGGAGGTCCAGAAATGTGAAAAATATGAAGAAAAACAACAACAAAGCCCCGATATTTTCACAAGCATTATTTTTTTCTCTTCAAACCAAACTTGTTACAAAGATACTTTCTGTGCATGCTATTTTGGATGACCCCTCGGACAGGTAAAAGGTCAAAAGAGGTCGACAAATGTGTGAAAATGCTAATTTTCGGACAAGATTTTGTTTTTTTGGCTCAAGTGTGAAGCAAAAGTGAGTCTGTGTTTTGAGTCAGTGGTCGTCCGTCTGGAGGCGTCCGGGGTAAACGCATTTTCTCGGAGACTATTCAAGTCACAGTCTTCCAAACTTGGCCCAAGAATGTTTTTTGCCAAGACCTTTCTAAACATACCAATTCCAGGGACCATTCTCAATGGTCAAGGTCTCAGAGGATCAGGAAATAGGTCCCAAATATATCTATTTTGGCAAAACGTGTTTTTATTTTTATTATTATTTATTTTATTTTTTTTATTTATTTTTTTGAGGGGGGGAGAGGGTTGTTGACAGAATATTTTTTCTAAAATACTAATTACAACTTCAAACCCAAACTTGGTCCAGAAATACCTGATGGTAAGACCTGCCGGCCGAAAGGCCAAGGAGTGGGAAAGTTCAAGTCGCAACAGTCAGAACAGCTACGTGGATCGCTCATGCAGGTGAGCCTTAGGGGCTTTGCCATACTTGTCATCAAAGTTATGGATTTGTCATACACATGAGCCATAAGGGCTTTGCCGATCATAAAATACTGACTCCGAAAGGTACTTTGGCTTTTTGTATCAGCATCTCCGACCTTCGCCGTGCAAACAACACAGCTAATAAATAATCCAGACCACAAAGGTGACTGCCAAGCGTGTAAAATGCAAAGAAGTACCCAACAGAGAAGAAACACGCTTAGAAAAGACGGGTACAACACAATTTATTAATATTTCGGGTAAATACCCTTTCTCAAAATAGACAAAATTCTCTCTCTCTCTCTCTCTCTCTCTCTCTCTCTCTCTCTCTCTCTCTCTCTCTCTCTCTCTCTCTCTCTCTCTCGTCATTAAATAAATCGGAAATAACGGGAGCCGTGTTTTTGGACTTTAAAAAAGCTTTTGACCTAGTTAACCATGAAATCCTGATAAATAAGATTGAAAAATATATTTGTGGTTCCAGTACTGTATCATTTTTTCGATCCTACCTGAGCAACAGACATCAACGGGTGTTATTAAACGGTACCTATTCGTTCCCAGGCATTGTCAAACATGGAGTGCCTCAGGGCTCTGTCCTCGGGCCTCTGCTGTTTTGTTTATTTATTAATGACTTGCCGCTTTATCTCAGCAGCCCAGAGACAATGTGCGACATGTTTGCCGACGACACAACTCTCCACACAGCCGCTAAAGACTTAGTTACCATTAATGCACGGCTACAGCAGAGTCTGCAAGAAGTTTCTGAGTGGTGTGAGACCAACGTTATGGCACTTAACCCAGTCAAAACAAAAGACATGGTAATTGCTACACGCTAGAAGCATCAACTTAAACCGCTTTCTCTCAGCTTGTCTCTTAATGACAATGTCATAGAACAGGTCGCGCAGCATAAATTGCTGGGAGTGATTATAGACGATCAAATGAAGTGGCAGCCCCACATAAACACCGTCTGTAAACGTGTCTCTAAGAACATGTACATGCTGTCTAAGCTTAAACTTATCACTGACGTTGCCACTCGTACGTTATTCTACAACGCTCATATCAAATCTCACATCGACTATGCATCAACAGTGTGGGATGGTTCAAGCGAAGTGCATTTGAAGAGGCTAAACTCCCTACATCGGAGAGCTGCCAAATTAATACTTCCGGTTCCCCATCTCTCAACTGATAAAAAAACTCTTGTCACTGTACATGCTCCCCCTAAAGCAACACTTTCTTTTCAACAAGGGTATCTTCATGTTTAAGTTGCACAAACAGTCATGTCCAGCGTACCTTAACACTTTCTTTTCGGAAAGTGTGTCTGACGTTTCTACATTTGGCCCACAATATCGAGCTCCCCGCCCGCGTATTGACATCTTTAAATCAAGCCTGTCTTTCGCAGGAAGCTCATTATGGAATTCTTTGCCACTTAACATAAGATGTGCGCAGACGCTGTCGTCCTTCAGGATTAGCCTCTTCAAGCACCTCAAATCATGTTTATAAGGCATCGTTGATCATGTCGGTGCCTCTAGGGCATCGAATGGCTCAAGTTATCAGCTTTGTGATCAGTCTTCCGACTGCATTTATCGCTGTACACTGTCCTAGGCGAGTGGTAACATTTTGTTTGTACGTGTGTGCACGTGTTTCCGTGGTTGTGTGAGTGCGAGCATAAGTATATGCGTGCGTGTGAATCGTGGACCTGCTTTATTGTATGTATGCTATATTTAGTCATTTGCTTAGATTAATGCTTATAATAGCTATGACTTCAGGCACGTACCTCACCTGCTGTCGCACTCGATTTACTATTGCTGATCAGGGAAGTCGAGGGAGACAAACAGTTTGGCAAGCACTAGTTATCAAGGGGAGAGGGAAGGGGGTAGAATGTGGGGACGTCGATAGAAAGTTGTGTTAAAAATTCTAAAAATTGATGACTTTTGTTGTTGTTGTTACTGTTGTTATTTGTTTTGTCTGGTCTTTTTTTTTTTTTTTTTTTTTTTTTGTTTATTATGTGCATTTTGATTTCCCGCTTTTTTTTAACTTTAGGTGTTTCAATGCTCCTTGCGCGCATTTTTATTTTATTTATTTTATTTAAAAATTTTTTTTTTATTCACATCTGTGTGTGTGTGTGTGTGTGTGTGTGTGTGTGAGAGAGAGAGAGAGAGAGAGAGAGAGAGAGAGAGAGAGAGAGAGAGAGAGAGCGTGAGTTTATTTTTTTGTGTTTGTGCGTATGTGTGCATAGAGTCATATTTGTGTGGTATGCATCTATATAGTTTCATTTTGTGTTAGGCTTGATTCTGTATTTCTTTTAGTTTTCCTGTTTTGACACGGATGTTTATTTTTTAATCTTTATGATGTGCGTTGTATGACTATGAACTGTATGCGGGCTGTGTAGTATGTGTGTGTGTGTGTGTGTATATGTGTGTGTGTGCGTTCCTGTGTGTGTGTGCGTGCGTTGGTGTGTGTGTGTGTGTGTGTGTGTGTGTGTGTGTGTATGTGTGTGTGTGTGTGTGTGTGTGTGTGTGTGATGTAGAGAATGTTTGAGCCTGTGTGCTTTTATTTACTTTTGTGTGAAAGCGTTGTTTTGTTTCTGATAGTGTTTAATGGTAGTTCTTAGCTTAATGGTAGTAACGGCAAGTTTGAAAATTGGTTCTGTCACCAAATACTTTTACCGTTATAAAATAAAGGTTCATTGTCAT
>BTPG01000002.1:126760861-126958144 GCA_036245525.1 Semisulcospira habei | reverse complement strand
TCTCTCTCTCTCTCTCTCTCTCTCTCTCTCTCTCTCTCTCTCTCTCTCTCTCTCTGGTTTTAAATGCAAAGAGATCTCTTTTCGATAAAGTAGTTAAACAAAGCAAAGACTCATCTACTGTATGGCGTGCCATTAATTTAGTAACTAGAGGTACAAATAAAAATAGTGCGCCTTTATCATCCCACCTCACTGCAAATAGGTTTAATGACCACTTTACCTCTATAGCCGAATCGTTAATCCCAACAGGAACTAACTCATGTGAGTATGTTTGTCCAAACGCGCTAGTACACCACTGTAACCGGGAAAATACGGACAAAGAACCATTCACGATACCGCCTATAGCAGTCCACGAAGTGGGTAAATTAATTTCCTCGATGGAAAATAAAAAGTCATCCGGGCCTGATGAGATCAGCTCAAAAATACTCAAGATATCTCTTCCATATATCGTCGAAAGTATTACATATATTTACAATCTCTGTATAAACCAAAACTCTTTTCCAGACGCATTTAAAGACGCAAAAGTGATCCCCCTACCAAAATCAAAAGATCTGAGTGAAATCAACAACTTTCGCCCCATATCTCTATTACCTGTTTTGTCGAAGCCTTTAGAGCGGCACATCCAGAAGCATCTATCTGAATACTTAGAAAACCAAAATCTCATCTATTCACTGCAGTCAGGCTTCAGACCAAACCATTCCTGTCACACTGCCTTGATAAGGATGGCAGATACCTGGTTATCATCTATTAATAAGTCATCATTCATAAGGGTATCTTCAAACTGTATTTTGTGTTGGCATCACTGACCAACTTTATAATGAATTTCAAAAATTAAAATTTCCAGCAACACATGTCTGTGCATCACCATAGTGTGTGTAATACTGATTCCAAAACGGTAACCTCAAGCCAGTAGAGCATGTTACTACGTACAGTTTGCTAGTAGCAGTGTAGTGATTCAAAACGGGCTATTTTAAGCCCAAAATATATGAGTATTTGGTTCATAGTACTATATATGTGTGTGCATACGTGTTCGCGTGTTTGGTTGTAATAAAGGAAGTATACAACACATGCTTGTATTGTCTACATAAGAGAGAGAGAGTAATTGAGAAAGGGAATGCATGCCTTTCTGTCTTCCATGTTTCAATCAAGAAATAAAAAGAACCCAACAATTTTACACTTAGAATGCATTTTAAATTCTGTAAAGTCCACTCACCGAGTGTCTCCATTTGGTTTCATCAGCACCTCTCTGTCGATGTGAAGGTTGTGGTCCAGTGCTGCCAGCTGGGTTCTCACTCGGTACCCTGGGGGTGAATAGGCAAATCGTTTCCCACAGTACATAAGTATGTGCTGATGAAACTATTCCAGGACGGCAGTGCTCCTGCAAATATACAAACACGTACATTAATTACTTGAATTTGTAAATTATAAAATTTTCTTCAAAAGATTGACATGTTCTATGAAGTTGTTCTCTCATTTTTCAGGCATCCCAGACAAAACCAATGCTGACATATATATGTTGTTCACATATGCCTCAACCAAATGTGCATCAATATATTGCATGACACACCATTTCTACTTTTAAAAAAATATGTATATCAATAACATTGGCACAATCAACAATACACTTTAGCCTGCAGAACATCTCTGAAGATTTTTAAAGAAAATATGCATGCAAAATCACTTATGGCTCAAACGCTGGACGAATATAAATTTCTGCCTTGTTTGTCAAGCAAGTGTAAAATGTGTTGCCACACTTGCAACTAAAAGGTCTCTGCACAAAGTATCTCCGAGTCTTGTTTAACCCATTTAGCCCTGATGCCCTACAGCAGGAGATGGATTGACCATGATGCCTCAAAGATAGTGGCAATTTAGCTTGGTACCATCAGGTGCCAAGCTAATCTGTCGCTACCCTTGAATTATCCTGCAGGCATGGAAATTGTCCACCTAAAGGCAAATTTCCGCCAAAATGATATTGCTCAGCCGGCGAATAAAAAATTGTCCGCCCCCCCAAAAAAATTGGGGTGCAAAAACTAACTGAGCACCGGTCATTATACACTGCGAGGCATTCGTTCAAGTGATATGCTGCCCGCTAGAGTTACGCGTCACCTATTGTGGCTGTAACGCAGTCGTTGCTTTACCGTGCAAGTGGGCAATACAACACTGGATGCACTCTTTTCATGCTTGCTTCCTGTCTTGCGCACTGTACGTGTGGGGAAAATGGTGGTATTGCACAGATTTTAATCTAGATTTTAAAATTTCCCGGGGGGTGGGGGGGGGGGGGGCCCCTAGTTTCAGACTTTTTTTCACTTTTCTAATTCCCACGCCTGATTCTGGTCGAGCCATCTATGCAACTAATACAATAGTCATTAGGTGACATGCTAAATTTGTGAAATGTGGATGTGGGGTTATACAGATTAAAGTCTTTTGGGTCATCCCTGAGAACATGTCTTTTACCGCAGATGACCAACAGGACACAGTATGTTAGCTTTTGCCATTGCATGTGAAAAAAACATGAATTTAACTGATACAGATTAAGGCCTGTGACTGATAGAGACTGTGACGGGGAAATTTGTGTGTGCGTGTGGCTCGCGTGATGGAGGACCTGAAAAAACGACTGGAGTTTGACAACCCTTACATACAAGACCAGGTAGGCAGCTTTGTTTCTGATTGTTGTGCATGAAGGTGTTTTTCCACACCCTGACCTGTTATCTGTGAAAAAAGATATAATCAGCTTTTGGGTGTAATCTGAAATGTCATTCCTTTAAGCCATTTAGCCCCAAATCCCTACAGCAGGAGATGGATGGTCGGTCCATCTCCTGCAACAAGTACATAGTCCTTAACTAGCACCTCCAAAATTTGGGAACTGTGGTCTTGGGGTTAAATGGGTTAACCTGCTTGTGCATGCAGCCAAGTGCTGTGAACAGAACCAGTGGCAGCATGTGCAAGGGGTTTAATTACATTTATGGTCAGAGAAGAGTGATTTGTTGCACATTATCTCTAGATCAATTTCACCCGGTCACTGCTGGAGCACAGCAAAAGCACCCAAATGCAAGAGCCATAGATCCTCATGAGCAGCCAGAGATGTGGGGGCTCATGAGGATCTCTGCCTCTCTGCCTCTTGCTGAGGTCATTCATATATGTGTGTATCAGAGAGCAGTGTTGTGTCTGTGATGGTTCAAAAGTGCAGTTTCAAGAGCCTTTCAAGGAAGCATTTACTGCTGCTGACGATAATGTATTGTCGGTGGCCGTCAAGTGGTTAAATTTAGTCGCCGTTTCCTGAACTCTACAGTGTCTTTGCAGGTTGAGTTCAGCGCCTCTCTAACTGCCTTCCACTGCTGCTCTGTGGTGACCGCCTCCTCTTCATTTACTAGCTTCTGTAGCGCTTGAAACTGGTTGGACACCACCCGTTTGAACTCTTCTCTCACTCCAGTCTCTCTCAGGAGGCCTACATTATAGCGCTGTCTTCTTGTTGTCTCTGTGCAGCTTTTCTTTAACTTGAGCTTTATTTTTAAGGTAATCAGATGGTGGTCTGAGGCGACATCTGCTCCCCTCCTCGCTCGAACATCTTGAAGGGATCTTCTAAATTTCTTGCTAATGCAGATATAGTCTATTTGGTTCTCTGTAGTATGGTCAGGTGAGACCCAAGTTGCTTTGTGTATTCTGTGTGGGAAGATGCTGCCTCCAATGACAAGTCTGTTTAGAGCACAAAAGTCTACAAACCTCTCCCCATTCTCACTCATCTCCCCTAGTCCCTGTCTCCCCATCACCTCTTCATATCTGGTGTTGTCCTCCCCTATTTTGGCATTAAAATCGCCCATGATGATGGTGATGTCTCGCTCCGCACATTTGTCCACAGTACTCTGGAGTCATGTGAAAGGCTGTCACTATCAACAGGTAGGAAGTGACTTACAGCTTTTGTGTATAGGCAGACAAGAGATCGACTCAAATCACGTGTCATTAGTGAAGCAATGTGATTTTCATATTTAGAATGTAGTTTAATTAGCTCATCAGCAGTAAGGGATTCTATGTCTTCTGTCATGTATTGTTTACCGAGAAAAGCTTTTGATTTGCCGGACACAACTACAGATAGAAGCCGCTGTTTTTTTTTGGTCTAAGTCTTTGTTCTCTACAGCACAGATATCGCTTAGAAGAAGTAATTCGTCTTGGTTCATTTTAAAACGTAATATAATAATTTTGTTTAAAGAAGCCAATGGCAGCATTAATAATTTGGGTTGGGTGGGGGATCTGGCTTGGTAGTCACGGGTTGGTGGCTGATCAGGGAGCGTGGCTTGAATGATTTCTGGAGTGGAACTGGGGTGGCTGGGCGGTTAGGGTATTGGGTGTATTGGGTGGCGTTGGGTTTGTCTGGGTGGCTGGTTGATTGCAATGGTTGGTTGATCGATGTGGCATTTGTCGATTTGATTGGTTTTCAAGTCTTGTGTTCTCATTCTGGAATTGATTGTTCTGGGAGTGAGAGTGTGAGAGCCCCGGCCTGCCCCTCCCCCAAGCGTGGCTTGAATGATTTCTGGAGTGGAACTGGGGTGGCTGGGTGGTAAGGGTATTGGATGTCTTTGTTGACGTGGGCTTGCTTAGTTGCCGTGTTGATTAGAATAAATGTGTTGTTTGGGGGAGGGGTGGGCTGGGGCTCTCATATTCTCATTCTCTGGTGTTTGCCTGAACGTTTGACCGTTTTCTTAGGCAGCGCTAATGGTTTGCGTGTACTGCATACCACGGGACATAGACGACCCCGCCCTCCACGAGTCGCCTGCTGCCTTGCAGGCCTGGCCGCTTGGCTGCGGAAAGGCTAAGGGAGGAAACCCCTGACATCAAAGCCCCCGTGTCTCCGGGGAAGGCTTTTGAGCCAGAGACTAGGACAAGGACAGTCTGATATAAAACCTACGACCCGAGGACCTCGATGCCATCGTCCCAGCTTGCTAGGCCATGGCAGATGAACCAAGGGTTTAAAGGGTGGGGCCAGTACTGCGCACACTGCACTCCACCAAAAAGCTCCACCGCGCAGGCTTTAGGAAACGTCCACGGACCATGACACTGACCATTCCAAGTCCTGTAGCGACGGGCGAGGGGCGAAACGGCAGGTGAAAGATGTCACTGGAAGCCGCAGTCTCAAACCTGCATGCAGGCGGTTCAGGATATTGGTCGCCTGATGTTGACCTGGGGATGACAACATCACTCGGCACACCCTGAACGACCAAGCAGCCTTCTCTAGGGACAGCACTGCTTGCTCCACACGGAGAGGGGCCTAGAAAAGGTGGCCTAACCAAAGCTCGTCCCCTCGCAACCCCAGTTGGCTAGCCGCGGTCAACGGGCATCTTCTCCTGCGGTCAAAAAACAAGAAAGAATAACAGATCCACTCTCATGACGACCACGACCGGACTCAACGTAGCATGCTGGAACGTCCGAACCATGCTCGACAAAGCAGACAGCGGACGCCCTGAGCGTCGCTCCGCCCTCATTGCCCATGAATTGCGGAGGTTAAACATCGACATCGCCGCGCTCAGCGAAGTACGCCTTCCGGACGAAGGCAGCCTCCAAGAACTTGGTGCTGGGTACACCCTCTACTGGTCAGGCAGGCCTGCATCAGAAAGACGGCTTTCAGGCGTGGGTTTCATGGTCAAGACATCCATTGCGACTAAGCTGGAAAACCTACCAACGGGCCACTCAGACCGCATCATGTCCATGCGCCTCCCACTGAGACACCAGCAGCACGTCACCCTTCTCAGTGTGTACTCCCCAACCCTCCTGGCAGAGCCTGCTGAAAAGGACAAGTTTTACACTGACCTGCGCAGCCTCCTACAGAGTACCCCTACAGACGACAAAGTCATCATCCTTGGCGACTTCAACGCCAGAGTGGGCCAGGACTCTGAAGCCTGGAAAGGAGTCCTCGGCAAGCATGGCGTGGGGAACTGCAATGACAATGGCCGCCTACTGTTGGAGTTCTGTGCGGAGCAGCAACTGGTCATCACCAACACTACTTTTCAGCAAAAGGACAGTCGAAAGACCACCTGGATGCATCCTCGCTCCAAACACTGGCACCTTATCGACTATGTCCTAGTGCGTCAGAGGGACCGCAGTGACGTCCTCCTCACCAGAGTGATGCCCAGCGCAGAGTGCCACACTGACCACCGCCTTGTCCGCTGCAAACTCAGGCTCCACTTCAAGCCAAAACCCAAGAAATGGGGGCCCCCCAAGAAAAAGCTTGACGTTGCCAGCCTTCAGCGTGACGATGTGAAAGCTGCGTTTCAGACAGATTTACAGCGCAGGCTCAAAGACACAGCGGACCCAGTAGACTCCTCCCCTGAAACACTTTGGGAACAACTGAAAACTGCTATTGCAAAATCCTCTGCAGAAGTCTTGGGTTTCGCCAGAAAGAAGAACAAAGACTGGTTTGACGAAAACGATGTAGAGATCCAGGAACACCTAGCCAAAAAAAGAGCCGCCCATCAGGCCCACCTAGCCCAGCCTTCCTGCCCTGTGAAGAAGTCTGCCTTCCGCCTCGTCTGCAGCAGTCTCCAGCGCAAGCTCAGAGATCTCCAGAATGAGTGGTGGACCAGACTTGCACAGAGGACCCAGCTTTGTGCTGACAATGGTGACTACAGGGGCTTCTACGAAGCACTGAAAGCAGTGTATGGTCCCAGGCACCTGGTACAAAGTCCCCTGCGAAGCGCGAATGGCCAGGCACTCCTCACAGATAATACCTCCATCTTGAACCGCTGGTCGGAATACTTTCAGAGCCTCTTCAGCGCTGAGCGCACTGTTCAAGAAGCAGTCGTCCTACAAATCCCACACCTCCCAGTAAAGGTTGAATTGGACGAACCGCCCACCGCTGAAGAGACCCTCACAGCCATCCACCAGCTCAAGAGTGGCAAAGCAGCAGGCATTGATGGAATACCGCCAGAGATCTGGAAACATGGAGGCACAGCACTGCACAACAAGCTCCATGACCTCTTTCTCTGCTGCTGGGAGGAAGGAACACTACCAAAAGATCTCCGTGATGCAGTCGTTATCACCCTGTACAAGAACAAAGGCGAGAAGTCTGACTGTTCCAACTATCGGGGAATTACCCTGCTGTCCATTGCTGGGAAAATCCTTGCAAGGCTGCTCCTGAATCGGCTGGTACCTGCCATCGCTGAAGACCAACTCCCAGAGGGCCAGTGTGGCTTCAGAGCAAACAGGAGCACCACCGATATGGTCTTTGTGCTGAGACAGCTACAGGAGAAGTGCCGCGAGCAGAACAAAGGGCTGTACGTAACATTTGTCGACCTAACAAAAGCGTTCGACACTGTAAGCAGGCAAGGCATGTGGCAGATCCTGGAGCGACTTGGCTGTCCCCCAAAGTTCCTCAACATGATTGTCCAGCTACACGAGGACCAGCAAGGCCAGGTCAGACTCAACAATGACCTCTCAGAACCATTCCCTATTCTCAACGGCGTAAAGCAGGGCTGCGTGCTGGCACCGACCCTCTTCACCATCTTTTTTAGCATGATGTTGAAGCAGGCCACAGTGGACCTCGACGATGACGATGCAGTGTACATCAGGTATCGTCTCGATGGCAGCCTGTTCAACCTCAGACGACTGCAGGCCCACACGAAAACCCTAGACCAACTGATTCGTGAGCTGCTTTTTGCTGATGATGCTGCCCTCGTTGCACACACAGAGAGAGCCCTGCAGCGCATCACGTCTTGCTTCGCAGATGCTGCCCAGCTCTTTGGACTCGAGGTCAGTCTGAAAAAGACAGAGGTCCTCCATCAGCCGGCACCCAAGACAGTGTATCGCCCTCCTCACATCACCATTGGCGAGTCTGAACTAAAGTCAGTGCACCAGTTTACTTACCTTGGCTGCATTATCACGTCGGACGCCAAGCTGGACAAGGAGCTTGACAGCAGGCTGGCAAAAGCGAACAGCGCTTTCGGGCGACTTTTCAAGCGGGTGTGGCACAATCAACAGCTGAAAACAGGCACCAAGATCAGCGTGTACAGAGCTGTGGTCCTCACCACCCTGCTGTATGGTTCCGAGTCCTGGGCCCTCTACCGCAGCCAACTACGACTCCTCGAACGCTTCCACCAGCGCTGCCTGCGTACCATCCTGGGCATTCACTGGAGTGACTATGTCACCAACGTCGAGGTCCTTGAACAGGCTGAAACTGTGAGCATCGAGGCTTTGCTGCTGCGGACACAGCTCCGCTGGGCGGGGCATGTCTCCAGGATGGAGGATCATCGCCTACCAAAGATCACCCTGTTCGGCGAGCTTGCTACTGGACACCGTGACAGAGGGGCACCAAAGAAGAGATACAAAGACTGTCTCAAGAAGTCACTTAGTGCCTGCCAAATCGACCACCACCAGTGGTCTTCGCTTGCTGCGGACCGTGACACCTGGCGCTCCACCATTTACAAGGCAGCTGTCTCCTTTGAGGACTCTCACAGAGCTAGCCTTAAGGACAAGCGGCTCAGGAGAAAAAACAGAGATGCCGCAGCTCAGAACCCTGGCCATACCTTCCCCTGCAGCCACTGCGGTCGAACCTGCCTGTCTCGGATTGGCCTCCGCAGCCACGAACAAGCCTGCAGACGTCGTGGGCAACTCCTATAAAATCTTCGTTCGCGAAGTCAAGCCAAGAAGATCTATTAATGATTCCAAACTAACAGGTGTAGTTTTCTTAGACTTCCGGAAAGCCTTTGACATGGTGAACCATGACATACTTATAAAGAAAATATCCTTATATACTAAAAGCGCAGCCGTGTTTTTCAAATCCTACCTAGAAAACAGAAGACAAAAAGTTCTCCTTAATGGTACATATTCTAGTCACTGCAAAGTAAAGCATGGCGTGCCCCAGGGCTCTATTTTAGGCCCTCTTTTATTCTGTTTGTTCATTAACGACCTTCCACTCACAATTAGTGATGATAGTGTTGCATGCGATATGTTCGCTGATGATGCTGCGATACACACTCCCGATAAGGATTTGTCAGTAATTGACACGCGCCTACAAAACACATTACAGGACATTAACAGCTGGTGCAGTAACAATTCCATGATCTTAAACCCTGCAAAGACTGAATGTATGGTTGTAAGTACCCGCCAAAAGCACCAGCTCGGCACTCTCTCACTCAGCTTGTCCCTTCAAGGCAAATCTATCAGCCAGGTAACAGAACATCGTCTTCTCGGCGTTACAGTTTAAATGGCAATGCCATCTTAGTAATATATGTAAGACAATATCAAAGAAACTGTTTATTTTATCCAAGTTAAAACATATAGCTAATGTAAAAACACGAAAACAGTTCTTCAACGCCCACATCAGGTCACATATAGATTATGCTTCTACGGTGTGGGATGGCGCAAGCGAGGTCCAGTTAAAGAGACTGAACTCTCTTCATCGTAGAGCCGCAAAGCTTATCCTTTCAGACCCTAACTCAACAACGGATAATAAACTGAAAACTTTAGAAATTCTCCCCTTGAAAAAACATTTATTATACAATAAGGGAATAACGATGTTCAAAGTATTGAATAACAGACTCCCCGAGTATATAAAAAAAATGTTTTCCCTCCCGGCATCAACATACTCCAGATCAAGGCAGTCCATTACTGTGCCACGACCTAGAATCGATCTCTATAAGACAAGTTTAGCGTTCTCAGGTGCTAGCATGTGGAACACATTGCCCAAACATGTTACAACATCAACAACGCTTTCGTCTTTTAAAACCGCTCTCTTCAAGTACCTCACCTCAGCATCGTAAGATTTTCACAGCAACCTGCGCTTGCAGTGTACGATTTTCCCCTTTCTAACTCTTCAATTCAGTTATATCTTCAGTTAATACAAGATGCTAATGCTGCATGTATTGTGTGTGTGTGTGTGTGTGTGTGTGTGTGTGTGTGTGTGTGTGTGTTTTGTGCTTGTGCTTGTGTTTATGAATGTAAGTATGAAGATTTATACCTTTACAATTGTGTGTATGTGTGAGATTTTTTATGTTTATTTCCGCGTTTTCAATGATTTCTTTTTTTAAAAACTTTATATTTCAATTTTTTATTAGTTATATATTTAGTTTTTCCCAATTTAATAATAGTATTTTTGTGATTTGTGCATTATATGTAAAGTAGATTAGCAACGGCAAGTTGGAAAAATGGTTTCACCAAAACTTTCACCGTTGTAAAATAAAGAATCATTGTCATTGTCATTCTCTCTCTCTCTCTCTCTCTCTCTCTCTCTCTCTCTCTCTCTCTCTCTCTCTCTCTCTCTCTCTCTTGCAGGACAGTTTGGAAGATAGGCATTGCTATGCCTAAAACTTTTTATCCTGAATAAAACGTTTCATCATCATCATCATCATCATCTCTCTGTCTCTGTCTCCCCTCGTCAGGCTGTCAATCAATGTAAAGCCTGGCCCGCCTTTTTGGCGCCTGCATCTCCGCTCCACTACACTATGCATGGCCGTCTGCTAGAGGTATAGGTCATGTTACATATTCCAATTTGGCAGTTGAGGCAGTAAGAAAACCGGTGTTTTTAAAAATAAGTTTTGCCTTGTTTGAAAATTTGTAGTAGGGCTGAATGTTGGAATTTGCTGGAAATTTCTGGTTAGATGAGTGGAGACATGTTTGGTGCTTTGATTCATACCTCTTGGCTTGACTTCGCGAACGAAGATTTTATAGGAGTTGCCCACGACGTCTGCAGGCTTGTTCGTGGTTGCCCCCACCCGGGTCTGCCCTGGGGGACTTGGGTGGGGTTAGGTATTTTTTAGTTCCCAGGGTCACCCTGGTCAGCCCCACAGGGTGGGTTTTTCTCTCTATTCTGGGGCATGTGTTTCTGTCTACCCTTTGTCCATTCACCTGTATTTGCCTTTTTAAAACTCTCCCTACTGTCTGCACTGCCTGTAGCTCTTGATATTGGATGTGTGTTGCTAAATGGTCTTAGCTTTATTTAGGCCCCATGTGTTAGGTTTATTTAATGTATTTGACCGGCTGGCGACATACATTCAATGTTCTGTTTTTTTTTTGTTTTTTTTTCACAAGCAGTGCAGGCACGTCCTGAGAAAGCCTTGTTGCTGTCGGGACGTTAAGCAATGTACAATCAATCATTGTTCGTGGTTGCGGAGGCCAATCCGGGACAGGCAGGTTCGACCGCAGTGGCTGCAGGGGAAGGTATGGCCAGGGTTCTGAGTTGCGGCATCTCTGTTTTTTCTCCTGAGCCGCTTGTCCTTAAGGCTAGCTCTGCGAGAGTCCTCAAAGGAGACAGCTGCCTTGTAAGTGGTGGAGCGCCAGGTGTCACGGTCCACAGCAAGCGAAGACCACTGGTGGTGGTCGATTTGGCAGGCACTAAGTGACTTCTTGAGACAGTCTTTGTATCTCTTCTTTGGTGCCCCTCTGTCACGGTGTCCAGTAGCAAGCTCGCCGAACAGGGTGATCTTTGGTAGGCGATGATCCTCCATCCTGGAGACATGCCCCGCCCAGCGGAGCTGTGTCCGCAGCAGCAAAGCCTCGATGCTCACTGTCAAGGACCTCGACGTTGGTGACATAGTCACTCCAGTGAATGCTCAGGATGGTACGCAGGCAGCGCTGGTGGAAGCGTTCGAGGAGTCGTAGTTGGCTGCGGTAGAGGGCCCAGGACTCGGAACCATACAGCAGGGTGGTGAGGACCACAGCTCTGTACACGCTGATCTTGGTGCCTGTTTTCAGCTGTTGATTGTGCCACACCCGCTTGAAAAGTCGCCCGAAAGCGCTGTTCGCTTTTGCCAGCCTGCTGTCAAGCTCCTTGTCCAGCTTGGCGTCCGACGTGATAATGCAGCCAAGGTAAGTAAACTGGTGCACTGACTTTAGTTCAGATTCGCCAATGGTGATGTGAGGAGGGCGATACACTGTCTTGGGTGCCGGCTGATGGGGGACCTCTGTCTTTTTCAGACTGACCTCGAGTCCAAAGAGCTGGGCAGCGTCTGCGAAGCAGGACGTGATGCGCTGCAGGGCTCTCTCTGTGTGTGCAACGAGGGCAGCGTCATCAGCAAAAAGCAGCTCACGAATCAGTTGGTCTAGGGTTTTCGTGTGGGCCTGCAGTCGTCTGAGGTTGAACAGGCTGCCATCGAGACGATACCTGATGTACACTGCATCGTCATCATCGAGGTCTACTGTGGCCTGCTTCAACATCATCCCCCACCAGGTCTGCCCTAGGGGGCCTTGGTGGGGTTGTCTACTTTTTAGTTCCTAGGGTCACCTTGTCTAACCCTGCAAGGTGGGTTCTACTCTTTTGGGGGTTTGTATTTCTGTCTTTCTGGTCCATTCATCTGTATTTTTCTTTTGAAATTCTCCCTCCTGTCTGCGCTTCTTGCAGTTATTTCTTCATTTAGCGCAGGCACGTCCTGAGAAGGCCTTTGTCGCTTGCGGGACGTAAAGCAATCTATACTCACTCGCTCACTCGTTGCTTCAACATCATGCTAAAAAAGATGGTGAAGAGGGTCGGTGCCAGCACGCAGCCCTGCTTTACGCCGTTGAGAATAGGGAATGGTTCTGAGAGGACATTGTTGAGTCTGACCTGGCCTTGCTGGTCCTCGTGTAGCTGGACAATCATGCTGAGGAACTTTGGGGGACAGCCAAGTCGCTCCAGGATCTGGCACATGCCTTGCCTGCTCACAGTGTCGAACGCTTTTGTTAGGTCGACAAACACGTTACGTACAGCCCTTTGTTCTGCTCGCGGCACTTCTCCTGAAGCTGTCTCAGCACAAAGACCATATCGGTGGTGCTCCTGTTTGCTCTGAAGCCACACTGGCCCTCTGGGAGGAGGTGGTTTTCAGCGATGGCAGGTACCAGCCGATTCAGGAGCAGCCTTGCAAGAATTTTCCCAGCAATGGACAGCAGGGTAATTCCCCGATAGTTGGAACAGTCAGACTTCTCGCCTTTGTTCTTGTACAGGGTGATAACGACAGCATCACGGAGATCCTTTGGTAGTGTTCCTTCCTTCCAGCAGCAGAGAAAGAGGTCATGGAGCTTGTTGTGCAGTGCTGTGCCTCCATGTTTCCAGATCTCTGGCGGTATTTTATCAATGCCTGCTGCTTTGCCACTCTTGAGCTGGTGGATGGCTGTGAGGGTCTCTTCAGCGGTGGGCGGTTCGTCCAATTCAACCTTTACTGGGAGTTGTGGGATTTGTAGGACGACTGCTTCTTGAACAGTGCGCTCAGCGCTGAAGAGGCTCTGAAAGTACTCCGACCAGCTGTTCAAGATGGAGGTATTATCTGTGAGGAGTGCCTGGCCATTCGCGCTTCGCAGGGGACTTTGTACCAGGTGTCTGGGGCCATACACTGCTTTCAGTGCTTCGTAGAAGCCCCTGCAGTCACCATTGTCAGCGCAAAGCTGGGTCCTCTGTGCAAGTCTGATCCACCACTCATTCTGGAGATCTCTGAGCTTGCGCTGAAGACTGCTGCAGACGAGGCGGAAGGCAGACTTCTTCACAGGGCAGGAAGGCTGGGCTAGGTGGGCGTGATGGGCGGCTCTTTTTTTTTTGCTAGGTGTTCCTGGATCTCTACATCGTTCTCGTCAAACCAGTCTTTGTTCTTCTTTCTAGCGAAACCCAGGATTTCTGCAGAGGATTTTGCAATAGCAGTTTTCAGTTGTTCCCAAAGTGTTTCAGGGGAGGAGTCTGCTGGGTCCGCTGTGTCTTTGAGCCTGCGCTGTAAATCTGTCTGAAAGGCAGCTTTCACGTCGTCACGCTGAAGGCTGGCAACATCAGGCTTTTTCTTGGGGGGCCCCCATTTCTTGGGTTTTGGCTTGACATGGAGCCTGAGTTTGCAGCGGACAAGACGGTGGTCAGTGTGGCACTCTGCGCTGGGCATCACTCTGGTAAGGAGGACGTCACTGCGGTCCCTCTGACGCACTAGGACATAGTCGATAAGGTGCCAGTGTTTGGAGCGAGGATGCATCCAGGTGGTCTTTCGACTGTCCTTTTGCTGAAATGTAGTGTTGGTGATGACCAGTTGATGCTCTGCACAGAACTCCAACAGTAGGCGGCCATTGTCATTGCAGTTCCCGACGCCATGCTTGCCGAGGACTCCTTTCCAGGCTTCAGAGTCCTGGCCCACTGTGGCGTTGAAGTCGCCAAGGATGATGACTTTGTCGTCTGCAGGGGTGCTCTGTATGAGGCTGCGCAGGTCAGTGTAAAACTTGTCCTTTTCAGCAGGCTCTGCCAGGAGGGTTGGGGAGTACACACTGAGAAGGGTGACGTGTTGCTGGTGTCTCAGTGGGAGGCGCATGGACATGATGCGGTCTGAGTGACCCGTTGGTAGGTTTTCCAGCTTAGTCGCAATGGAGGTCTTGACCATGAAACCCACGCCTGAGAGCCGTCTTTCTGATTCAGGCCTGCCTGACCAGTAGAGGGTGTACCCAGCGCCAAGTTCTTGGAGGCTGCCTTCATCCGGAAAACGTACTTCACTGAGCGCGGCGATGTCGATGTTTAACCTCCGCAATTCATGGGCAATGAGGGCGGAGCGACGTTCAGGGCGTCCGCTGTCTTTGTCGAGCATGGTTCGGATGTTCCAGCATGCTACGTTGAGTCCGGTCGTGGTCGTCATGAGAGTGGATCCGTTATTCTTTCTTGTTTTTTGACCGCAGGAGAAGATGCCCGTTGACCGCGGCTAGCCAGCTGGGGTTGCGAGGGGACGAGCTTTGGTTAGGCCACCTTTTCTAGGCCCCTCTCCGTGTGGAGCAAGCAGTGCTGTCCCTAGAGAAGGCTGCTTGGTCTTTCAGGGTGTGCCGAGTGATGTCATCCCCAGGTCAACATCAGGCGACCAATATCCTGAACCGCCTGCATGCAGGTTTGAGACTGCGGCTTCCAGTGACATCTTTCACCTGCCGTTTCGCCCCTCGCCCGTCGCTACAGGACTTGGAATGGTCAGTGTCATGGTCCGTGGACGTTTTCTAAAGCCTGCGCGGTGGAGCTTTTTGGTGGAGTGCAGTGTGTGCATACCATCCTGAGCTTATCCAGTGGACAATTGTGGGCCTATGTTGAGTTGCCGTTGACGTAGTGATTTGAGAGGCACGCTGATTTTAACTGTGCTTGGGTGTGGGGTTGGTAAGGAATCAGGTTCATGGCCAAGAAATGAGACTGTCAATGTGCTGTTTTTTTGTTTTTGTTATTTTGTGCATGGCAAATGTGCAGCTGGTGGGCTGTAGTGTTTTTTTTTAGGGGATTGAAATATTTAGAGGATGCCTGGGACTGACTATGGCTAGGAGACTGGACAGTACGGAAACGGCACTGTGTTCCGTGGCCTGTCAGGGGCACCACATGCCATATGTGACATAGATCAGAAGCTGGTTTAATGTAACCATATCATTGAGTTTGGACTTTTGCAGTTGGAAAACTGAGAAAATCATGACAAATTTCAATTTTGCCCCAAAATCTCTGCGATTGCAGTTTTATAGGCGTTTTTGAATGTTTTGCGTCGCAACACCCTGTTTACCTGCACTGTGAGCTATGGTTAGTGTGTTTGTTCATTTATTTTTTGTCTTACAGGTAGTCATGAGTCTGACCTTCGACCTTGAGCTGTGACCTTTGACCTTGACCTTGAAAGGGGTGGGGTTTGGGGCGTTCAGTTTGATAAATGCGTTAAAAAAATGCACTCCTTTAGTTATTGAAGTTGTGGGGTGAGGTGGGGTGGGATAGTGAGGTTGGGGGGGTGGGGTTGGAGGTGGGGGGAGGGGGGGGGGGCTTAAGGTCAAAGGTTCATAGGCTTGAGAAAACGGTGGCAAAACTAGAACTTCACGGTACAATTTCAGTCTTGCTATAATTTGTGTGAAAGCAGGTTGACTTTACCTGCATGCTCTTCGGAAAGCGCGTCAATGTGTGTGTGCGTATTAGTAGTGCGTGCGTGTGCGCGCGCGCGCGCTCCAAACATCTCCAAGTGGTCTAGATCCTCATGCGCCAATCTATTCCTCCTGGAGATGAGCGCATGTTTGAGAGAGAGAGAACAATGAACAATGAACCTTATTTTCCAACGGTAGAAGTTATTGGTAACAGGACCAGTTTTCAAACTTGCCGTTGCTACATCTACTACATAAATGACATAGACGTGTAAACATACACATACCACACACTGACGCATGTATGCACTCGCTCACGCACGCACGCCCGCACATACGCACGCACACGCACGCTCTCACACACACACACACAAACACAAACTTGCACACGCACGCACTTAGACACACACGCACACATACACACACACGCTCTCGGACACGCACTCCAGACATACGTACGCGCATAACGCGTACGCACAAAAATATAAAATGAGTAAAAATGCAAAGTAAAGCAATACACAGAAAATCATTAAGTACATTAGAATTCATACAGCAAAGGCAAATATGTATATATGTGCTCTCTCTCTCTCTCTCTCTCTCTCTCTCTCTCTCTCTCTCTCTCTCTCTCTCTCTCTCTCTCTTTCTCTCTCTCTCTGTGTCTTACACACACACACACACACACACACACACACACACACACACACATACACACACACACACATACACACACACACACACACACACACGTGAACGCGCGCCCAAAAATATCGCGTACACATTATATGAAGGCAAAAACATTATACATAGAACATGCAGTATTCAATGTACTCTTGACACTCAGATATTATGGTCCACTGTATATTATATATAAAAAAGAAAAAAAAAAGAAAAAAGAGACGCTCTCTCTCTCTCTGTCTCTCTCACTCTCACACACACACACACACACACACACACACACACACACACACACACACACACACACACACACACACACACACACACACAAACATTCTCACACACACAAACATTCACACATCTGAACACAGGCGCAAGTTATCCCTGTACTGTAATGATTAGATTACGTCAGAGATTCTAGGTGTTTAAAAAGGCTGACCCTAAATGAGGTGAGCGTCTTTGCGTTTCTGATTTTTGCAGGAATAGAATTCCAGAATGAACTTCCCGAGAATGACAAACTGGTTTTGAATAAATCAATACGCGGCAGGGGTACTTTAAAATGGTGTCCATGTCTAGAAGCTACAGATATCCGTTCTGAGAAAAAAGAACTCAAGTACAGTGGACATGATTGCTTGTACAGCTTGTACATCAATACACCTTTATTGAACTGAAAGTGATGGGATAGAGGGAGCATTTTTAAAGTTTTAAGCTTTTCGTCAGTTGAGAGTTCGGGATCGGGAAATATAAGCTTAGCAGCTCTCCTATGTAGGGAGTTCAGCCTCTTCAAATGTACATCACTAGAACCATCCCACACTGTTGATGCATAGTCTATGTGCGATTTGACATGAGCATTGTAGAAAAGAAGACGCGCATCTGTGTCAGTAATTGTTTTCAATTTTGACAACATATACAGGCCGCTGGAAACCCTTTTGCACACATTATTAATATGCAGTTGCCATTTAAGCTGATCATCTATAGTGACCCCCAAGAGGCGGTGGTGTGATACTTGCTCAAATGGGCTGCCGTTTATACACAGACTAAGAGAGAGCGGGCATAGCTGGTGCTTTTGACGTGTGGTTATAACCATACATTCTGTTTTTGACGGATTCAGGGACATGGAGTTGGAATGACACCAGTCGGTGACCTCATGCAAGCTTTCCTGCAGACGCGTGCTAATTGCAGCTACATCTTTGTGAGGAGTATGTAGTGTGCAGTCGTCAGCAAACATGTCACAAGAAATATCGCGGCAGCTAATATGCAGTGGAAGGTCATTGATAAATATGCAGAACAGCAATGGCCCGAGGACAGAGCCCTGAGGCAGTCCGCTTTTGACGAGACCATACGAGGAGCAGCAACTGGTCATCACCAACACTACTTTTCAGCAAAAGGACAGTCGAAAGACCACCTGGATGCATCCTCGCTCCAAACACTGGCACCTTATCGACTATGTCCTAGTGCGTCAGAGGGACCGCAGTGACGTCCTCCTCACCAGAGTGATGCCCAGCGCAGAGTGCCACACTGACCACCGCCTTGTCCGCTGCAAACTCAGGCTCCACTTCAAGCCAAAACCCAAGAAATGGGGGCCCCCCAAGAAAAAGATTGATGTTGCCAGCCTTCAGCGTGACGATGTGAAAGCCGCCTTTCAGACAGATTTACAGCGCAGGCTCAAAGACACAGCGGACCCAGTAGACTCCTCCCCTGAAACACTTTGGGAACAACTGAAAACTGCTATTGCAAAATCCTCTGCAGAAGTCTTGGGTTTCGCCAGAAAGAAGAACAAAGACTGGTTTGACGAAAACGATGTAGAGATCCAGGAACACCTAGCCAAAAAAAGAGCCGCCCATCAGGCCCACCTAGCCCAGCCTTCCTGCCCTGTGAAGAAGTCTGCCTTCCGCCTCGTCTGCAGCAGTCTCCAGCGCAAGCTCAGAGATCTCCAGAATGAGTGGTGGACCAGACTTGCACAGAGGACCCAGCTTTGTGCTGACAATGGTGACTACAGGGGCTTCTACGAAGCACTGAAAGCAGTGTATGGCCCCAGGCACCTGGTACAAAGTCCCCTGCGAAGCACGAATGGCCAGGCACTCCTCACAGATAATACCTCCATCTTGAACCGCTGGTCGGAATACTTTCAGAGCCTCTTCAGCGCTGAGCGCACTGTTCAAGAAGCAGTCGTCCTACAAATCCCACACCTCCCAGTAAAGGTTGAATTGGACGAACCGCCCACCGCTGAAGAGACCCTCACAGCCATCCACCAGCTCAAGAGTGGCAAAGCAGCAGGCATTGATGGAATACCGCCAGAGATCTGGAAACATGGAGGCACAGCACTGCACAACAAGCTCCATGACCTCTTTCTCTGCTGCTGGGAGGAAGGAACACTACCAAAAGATCTCCGTGGTGCAGTCGTTATCACCCTGTACAAGAACAAAGGCGAGAAGTCTGACTGTTCCAACTATCGGGGAATTACCCTGCTGTCCATTGCTGGGAAAATCCTTGCAAGGCTGCTCCTGAATCGGCTGGTACCTGCCATCGCTGAAGGCCAACTCCCAGAGGGCCAGTGTGGCTTCAGAGCAAACAGGAGCACCACCGATATGGTCTTTGTGCTGAGACAGCTACAGGAGAAGTTCCGCGAGCAGAACAAAGGGCTGTACGTAACATTTGTCGACCTAACAAAAGCGTTCGACACTGTGAGCAGGCAAGGCATGTGGCAGATCCTGGAGCGACTTGGCTGTCCCCAAAGTTCCTCAACATGATTGTCCAGCTACACGAGGACCAGCAAGGCCAGGTCAGACTCAACAATGACCTCTCAGAACCATTCCCTATTCTCAACGGCGTAAAGCAGGGCTGCGTGCTGGCACCGACCCTCTTCACCATCTTTTTTAGCATGATGTTGAAGCAGGCCACAGTGGACCTCGATGATGACGATGCAGTGTACATCAGGTATCGTCTCGATGGCAGCTTGTTCAACCTCAGACGACTGCAGGCCCACACGAAAACCCTAGACCAACTGATTCGTGAGCTGCTTTTTGCTGATGATGCTGCCCTCGTTGCGCACACAGAGAGAGCCCTGCAGCGCATCACGTCTTGCTTCGCAGATGCTGCCCAGCTCTTTGGACTCGAGGTCAGTCTGAAAAAGACAGAGGTCCTCCATCAGCCGGCACCCAAGACAGTGTATCGCCCTCCTCACATCACCATTGGCGAGTCTGAACTAAAGTCAGTGCACCAGTTTACTTACCTTGGCTGCATTATCACGTCGGACGCCAAGCTGGACAAGGAGCTTGACAGCAGGCTGGCAAAAGCGAACAGCGCTTTCGGGCGACTTTTCAAGCGGGTGTGGCACAATCAACAGCTGAAAACAGGCACCAAGATCAGCGTGTACAGAGCTGTGGTCCTCACCACCCTGCTGTATGGTTCCGAGTCCTGGGCCCTCTACCGCAGCCAACTACGACTCCTCGAACGCTTCCACCAGCGCTGCCTGCGTACCATCCTGGGCATTCACTGGAGTGACTATGTCACCAACGTCGAGGTCCTTGAACAGGCTGAAACTGTGAGCATCGAGGCTTTGCTGCTGCGGACACAGCTCCGCTGGGCGGGGCATGTCTCCAGGATGGAGGATCATCGCCTACCAAAGATCACCCTGTTCGGCGAGCTTGCTACTGGACACCGTGACAGAGGGGCACCAAAGAAGAGATACAAAGACTGTCTCAAGAAGTCACTTAGTGCCTGCCAAATCGACCACCACCAGTGGTCTTCGCTTGCTGCGGACCGTGACACCTGGCGCTCCACCATTTACAAGGCAGCTGTCTCCTTTGAGGACTCTCACAGAGCTAGCCTTAAGGACAAGCGGCTCAGGAGAAAAAACAGAGATGCCGCAACTCAGAACCCTGGCCATACCTTCCCCTGCAGCCACTGCGGTCGAACCTGCCTGTCTCGGATTGGCCTCCGCAGCCACGAACAAGCCTGCAGACGTCGTGGGCAACTCCTATAAAATCTTCGTTCGCGAAGTCAAGCCAAGAGAGAGAGACGAGGAGTAGGATCTATTTATCAGTACTCTTTGCTTCCTTCCGCTTAAATATGAAGTAAACAATGAGACAGCACCTGCATTGCAGAGATATGCTTGAAGTTTTGACAAAAGAATGTTATGATTTACAAGGTCAAAAGATTTCTTAAAATCAATAAAGATCGACCCAGTTATTTGGGAGTTATTCATGGATGCTAGCCACGCATCAATAAGTCTTGTCAGTGCCGTGTGGCAAGAATGCTTGGGGCGAAAGCCGGACTGAAATACGTGCAAAAGACTGCGACTCTCCAAATATTGATAAAGGTGTTTGTGCACGTGTCTTTCAAGAGGTTTGGAAAGGCTGGATAATATTGAAATGGGTCTATAGTTATTAACATCAGACAGATCTTTCGATTTAGGCAAAGGGATAACCTTGGCTTGCTTCAGTTCTGATGGAAACGTATTTTGTTGGATGCATAAGTTATAAATATACGTTAACGATTCTACTGTATAGGGAAGGACAGTTTCAGTATTTTAGGGCTGATCTCGTCAGGTCCCGATGATTTTTTGTTTTTCAATGACCCGATCAGTTTTCCTACTTCATACACAGCTAGAGGCGGTATAGAGAAGGGGGGTTTGTCCTTAGTCTTCTGCTTACAGAAGTTAAGCAGGGCCTCCGGGCATGTGTAAGACACGTTACCGCTTGAGGGTATGATTGACTCGGCAACAGACAGAAAATGTTCATTAAAAGTGTCTGCAGTAATACTAGAAGGAATGGCTGACGATTTCTTGCTGTTACCTCGGGTGACGAGATTAACCGCGCGCCAGAGTGCAGCAGTATCTCTGTCTTCTTTAATCATTCGTTCAAAGAGAGACTTTTGAGCCCTGCGTACCATAGACTTGACACGGTTACATTGTTTTTTGTATTCGCTAAATAGCTTGTGTCTCCTTAAGTCATTTCTCAATCTCATAGCTTCGATTATTTCTTGGTTTAACCAAGGCGGTAACGTGTGGTTTTTTACCCGCTTTTGCCGCAAAGGGGTGGGGAGAGAGAGAGAGAGAGAGAGAGAGAGAGAGAGAGAGAGAGAGAGAGAGAGAGAGAGAGAGAGAGAGAGAGAGAGAGAGAGAGAGAGAGAGAGAACAATGAACAATGAACAATGAACCTTTATTTTCCAACGGTAGATGTTATTGGTAACAGGACCAATTTTCAAACTTGCCGTTAGAGAGAGAGAGAGAGAGAGAGAGAGAGAGAGAGAGAGAGAGAGAGAGAGAGAGAGAGAGAGAGAGAGCGAGAGATGATGATGATGATGATGATGATGATAATGATAATGATGAAACTTTATTTATCATCGGTAAAAGGTTTTGACAAAAACAAATCGTCATTTATTAAACTTGCCGTTGCTAACATCTACAAACATAAAATAGGTTAAAAAAAACCCAGTAAGATAATAAATACATTATACTTACACACATTATTTCATGAAACAATAATTTAAAAGAAAATAGAAACAAAATAATAACAAAATTTAAAAGAATTATATACACATAATAATAGCAACACTCAACATTCATCTTATACCACACACACACACACACACACACGCACGCACGCACGCACGCACGCACACACACACACACACACACACACACACACACACACACACACACACACACACACACACACACACACACACACACACTCACTCTACATAAATGCATGTGGTACAGACAAACTGAATGTGTTTTACAGCAGATTTGACAAGCAAAATGACCACCCCCCTGTGCTGCATACACTCAGTGACGAGGACACTCAGCCTTTTGTTTATGAACACGATGTCAAGCAAATGCTTGAGAGGTTGAGTGTCCGCAAAGCTGCAGGCCCGGATGAAATTTCGCCCAGCCTGCTCCGTCACTGTGCTAGCCAGCTCTCAAACGTTTTCACAGACATCTTTAACTGGTTCTTCAGAATCTGTAAAGTTCCACTATGCTTCAAAAAATCTGTTATCATTCCGGTCCCGAAAAAGTCCACAGTTTCCTCCCTCAACGATTACAGGCCTGTTGCCCTTACGTCTGTCATTATGAAAACGTTTGAGCGTCTGGTTCTGCAACACATTATAACTGTTATCCCACCCACCTTAGATCCCTAACAGTTTGCCTATCGGGCGAATCGGTCAGTGGAAGATGCCGTATTCCTGGGTCTGCATCGTGCACTGGAACATCTTGAGAAGGCCAACACGTATGTTAGGGTGTTATTTGTGGACTACAGCTCCGCATTCAGTACTATTGTGCCACCCAAGCTCTATGAGAAACTGATCCAGCTAGGGTTTGACAGTTCACTATGCCAGTGGATCAACGATTTTTTGTCAGGTAGACCTCAGGTAGTCAGAGTTGGTCCGTGCAGTCAGCATTCAGACCCAGGAAGTCGACAGTCAGGTGGATGTAACCACTCGTCTGGATCATGTAGTCGCGTTTCTAAGCCCGTCACACTGAGCACGGGTGCACCCCAAGGTTGTGTTTTGTCCCCTATGTTATACTCTCTTTTTACCCATGATTGTACATCAACGGATGATAACTCCCTTACATTTAAATTTGCTGACGACACCACTGTTGAAGGTTTTATTTTAAACAACAATGAAACAGCATATATATAGAGAGAGAGAGAGTAGATGAATTTGTTGGCTGGTGTTCTGACAATAACCTTGACCTGAATGTGCCCAAAACGAGAGATGGTCATGGATTTCAGGAAAATCAAAAGTGACGTTGTTCTCCTCACTATTCATGGTAGTCATGTTGAAATTGTTGATTGTTTCAGGTTTCTCGGCACCCACATAACAAACGATCTTAAATGGGAGAAAAACGTTGATTCTTTAGTGAAAAAATCACAGCAAAGACTGATTCTCAGACGTCTTAAAACGTTTGGCGTCAGCAGACAAATTTTGACCAACTTCTACCGGGCAGTTATTGAAAGTCTTTTGACCTTCTCCCTGACCGTTTGGTTTGGCAGCACCACACAGAAAGAGCGATCCAAATTAAACAGAGTTGTAAACACTGCATCGAAAATCATAGGTATCGATTTGCCCTCGTTAGAGTCCCTCTTCCACGAAAGAATACTAAAAAAGGCTAGATCCATCCTCCGACATGTTTCCCACCCAGCCCATGATTTGTTTGAGATGTTGCCATCAGGGTGCCGTTACAGAGTGATCGGAACACGCACGAGTCGTTTTAAAAACAGTTTTTACCCAACTGCTGTCCAGGCTTTTAATGATGCAAACAAACGCCAAAGCTCACCCATCCATTCCACTGATCCAAACTAATGTGTAAGCCTGGAAATAGGACTAACTGCACTGCTGTGTCTATGATGCAAGTGATGTGTTCAGTTTTATATTACGATATGTCCTATGTAATTTGTGTTAATGTGAAATCGTGTTTATTGCCTTTATGTTTAGACCACAATAGTTACTAACGGCATACGGTGTGTGTGTGTGTGTGTGTGTGTGTGTGTGTGTGTGTGTGTGTGTGTGTGTGTGTGTGTGTGTGTGTGTGCACGTGAGTAGCTTAATTATATTTTAATGTGTTTAATGTTCTTCCTTTTATGTTGCGCGGCACCGCAACGATTTCCTAATGTATTGTTACATATGGCAATAAACTTCTATCAATCAATCAATCAATGAAAGTATTAACCATCAGGGTTTGTTTAAATAAATGCCCACTGATATTATGTTTGGCTCATCAGGTAATCGAAAAGTTTCGATTTAAAGATTCCAAGTGAGGCTATAGTCTTCAAATGCAAAATGTGCAGGAATAGTGTTCCATACAAACGGTCCAGAAAATGATAAACTAGTTTTAATGAGGTCAATTCTAGGCAGAGGTAGGGGTATAAATTTGGCATAAATTTGGTGGTTAGATGCTGCGGAGTCATGGTATTTAATATCTTGTGCATGAGGATACATTTGTTGAAACTACGTTGTTGACGCAGGCCGAGAATGTTTAGATGTCTAAATTTGTCTGTGTTAGGAATGGGCCGCGTATCTATCATTTTGACAGCTCTTTTATGTATATATAATTTTTCATTAAATTCTGAGAATGCTCTTGCTACGCTAATGCCATGGAATTCCAGGCTGGTAAGCTTGCATTGTGTCATCAGGACATCAGCTGTCCTTTTTGTGACTGCATCGCCTACTAGTTCTAGAAAGGAGGGTTAGTGGGAGAGAAGGAACGACACACCTATCATTTTAAGCCTTCCACTGAACACCCGCTACATAAAGTAGTAGGGACTACCCCCAGGCGCCCCGCAACCCTCTGGAGAGTATCCAGTCCTCCCCCCGAGAGGAGAGGCTAGTGCATGAATATTCCCAAACAGATCTTGGACTTGCTGGATAGATTTAAGTTTTTGCCGCCTACAACCGGTTTCGCCCCAAGGGGGTAGGGGGTTGGGGGGGGGGGGGGCTTGCAAACACAACGCATGCCGAGAATGTTTAGATGTCTAAATTTGTCTGTGTTAGGAATGGGCCGCGTATCTATCATTTTGACAGCTCTTTTATGTATATATAATTTTTCATTAAATTCTGAGAATGCTCTTGCTACGCTAATGCCATGGAATTCCAGGCTGGTAAGCTTGCATTGTGTCATCAGGACATCAGCTGTCCTTTTTGTGACTGCATCGCCCACTAGTTCCAGAAAGGAGAGGGTTAGTGGGAGAGAAGGAATGACAAAGCTATCATTTTAAGCCTTCCACTGAACACCTTAAAATGATAGGTCTGTCATTCCTTCTCTCCCACTAACCCTCTCCTTTCTAGAACTAGTAGGCGATGCAGTCACAAAAGGACAGCTGATGTCCTGATGACACAATGCAAGCTTACCAGCCTGGAATTCCATGGCATTAGCGTAGCAAGAGCATTCTCAGAATTTAATGAAAAATTACGTCCCTTGAGCTATTCTGATTGAGTGCATTTTTTGGCTTTGGGCGACGCCTTTGTTAAAAGAGTATATATATATATATATATATATATATATATATATATATATATATATATATATATATATATATATATATATATATATAATATATATATATATATATATATATATATATATATATATATATATATAATATATATATATATATATATATATATATATATATATATATATATATATAAAGTAGTCTGGCGGTTTCGGAAAGTCGGAAACTATTTGAGGGACGATGGCGAACAGACGCTTATTTATTGATACTAAAGTGTTAACTCTGTTTTAAAGAAACAACATTCACATCCAAAGACAGACTTACCTATGATATACTGGCTTGGAATCAAGAATTGGGAACCGTCACAATTGTTTAAATCCTTCATGTGGTCATGGGGAAACCAATCAATTAGTAAACAAACTCGCCTTTCTGTAGTTAGAAGATTACAACATGTCAGAGTTGAAGATCGTTTGTTGTAGATGAGACTTGCGAAACAAAATTAAAAAAGAGATATAATCCATGAAGAAACGTTCATCACAAAAGCTTTGCATCTCCTGAATCAACTTTGACAGCAGACGTTTGTGTTGCACGGGATTTTTGAAGCACATTGGTTCTTAATAATAAAAATAATGGTTACTTATATAGCGTTTATACTAAAATAAGCTCATAGCGCTTTACAAATAAAGAGTGGGAGTGGAGGAGGTCAGAAAGCCAGATGAACAAAGGATTCTGCAATACACACGCATACACAGAGACAAACACACAGGTATATAACGGCCACTGACGAAGAACTGCGCGCGAGCTACATTGGGTATCGAACAGGGCAGATTTAAAGGCAGTGAATGAGGGAGAATGTCTAATATCTATGGGTAGAGAGTTCCGGCCTCGCGCTGGGACCATACGGCGTTGAGGCGCGTCCCCTGGGTGGTGGATAGGGGGTCCCTCGTGAGAGGGGTGCACCGAATGAAATAAGGTGCCGTGAACCAACATGGTCTAAGGGAAGGTGACCCCGACAGAAAACCCCTGGTCCTCCTAGTAAGGGGGTTGGGCGTGGGGGTAGCTTCCCCACCCTGCAAAAAAGGAAATAGCTACAAAAACGCCGACGAAAAGACTAACAGTAATTCCTTTCCTGGAGGAGGAAGGTTCTTCTACTAGAAGACTTAACTCCTGGCGTCGAGACCTCCAAGCAGACATCAAGAGACTGGGAACCACCTGGAGTAGAATCGAAGGAGAAGCACAGGACAGGAGTTGCTGGAGGTCTCTCGTCGACGGCCTATACCCGGGTAGGGGTGACAGGCGTAAGTAAGTAAGTAAGAGAGTTCCAGACAACACTGAGGTCCAACGTGCGCAAAACAACGGTCACCTCTGTTTGCAGAGAGGGACTCTGAGAAGGCGCGCCGTGTGACTACTTGAACGGAAGGAGTGGGAGGGAGTGTATAGTTGACGAAAGATCAGCGAGATAGGCAGGGGTAAAGTAGTTAATAGTTTTGTAGCACAGACAGGCGATTTTGTACGAGACTCGTTGTTTGACTGGCAGCCAATGAAGTTGTCTCAGGATAGGAGTGATGGGCTGATGCTGTCAGGCGTGGACGATAAGACGTGCAGCACAATTCTGAACTCGCTGAAATTTCTGAATGAGAGACCGAGGGAGGCCAGCTAAGTAATCAATTGCAGTAATCAATGCGGGACAAGACTAAAATGACGACCAGTTTGGTGGCAGATTCAGTGGTGAGGTACTGACGGATAGAACTGATACGTCTTAATTCCAGAAAAAGCAATTTTGCAGACATGATTTACATGGTCCTTCATTTGAAGACCTTTATCAAGAAAAACGCCAAATTGCGAACTGAATCAGAAAATGGAATAGGTGCGTCAATCAGGGTTGAAGATGTAGATGTGGTTCTAACGGGGGGGGTTTTAACTAACTGTTCTAAACCGAATAGTGCTGTTGTTGACACCCATGCAGCATGGGACCCTTTAGATTTAGAATGATCGATATTAAAATCGCCCAAAAGAACGTCAGCTTTATTTTGATTTACGCTATCCATCATTGTTACGAAGTCATCATACCAGTCCCAGCTGGCTGCCGGATTTATATAAATAAAGCCAATGAGGACGGTGGGTGATTTAGATGTTTTCACTTCTATAATAATAATAATAATAATAAGCGCATTAAATAGGCGCTTTATCCCAATTGAAAATCGGCTCAAAGCGCCGCCGCGAACTGAACCCAACAAGCACGCTCACGTGAAACACGCGCATTCACTCACACACTGTACATAAACGCAGAACATTCACGTGGTGCTAAGGGCAAGCTCAAGCGAGCTACTGTAGTTTTTGGAAATTCAAAAGTCGTTTGTATTTGAAATTTGATTAAGTGGGCTGAAACTGATACCCACAAGCTTTCCACTTGAGCTGACTCTAAGTCTTGTCGCCGTTTGACGTTACCAAGTATTGAATTATGTATATATATACTGCTATTCCAGTGTGTTGAGGGCTTGAGGCATCTCTGCGGAGTACTGAGATGTTTGGGACAGAACTGTAATTATCCCTTATTGAACTTTTCAATTTTAAGCCTTGACTCGGACACATAAAAAATATGGAAATGTAAGGGCGTGTTTATGAACACAGATAAATCGTACACCTTGTTAACTAGATGGTATATGTTAAGATGGCCAATTCTCCGTTCGTCTGTTCGTTTCGGAACAGTATTTAGATTACGATTTTACATGTCGGTAACAACGCAAATGTAGCGAGAGATATAATACAAATATGGTCACAAATATAATCCCCACCAAAAGTTAAAAATAAACTAATATCAATATCTATAGGATGCTGAAAGAAAAAGCTCAGTAAGAATCACAATGTTTATCACGCGATTAGTCTGAGTTCAGCAGTGTGATGAAACTCTATGCGCACGCATAGGGTTCACACAGTGGGTTTAATACCGTACAGTTTTTGTTAGCGGTTTGTTTTGTGTCGATATTCCGTGAGGCACGTGGTCCACGTGGAATCTTTAAGAAACGTTTAGCACGGGGAGTTTTAGTGAGCTCAGGCGAACAGAGCTGTAGGGTCAGTACGGGGCTTTACTGTCAGTGTGGACAGACGTGTGTGAGATACCTTAGCCCGTATTCCAAGACTCTGAAACCTAGAATTCAGGTATGTTTCTATATGTATTATTGGTGTTTATTGCGTTAAAGATAGTATGCGTTAGTAGGAGTTAATTCGGTTGTGTAGTGTTGACTGGTTTGGTTCAGTTATGTTGGTTTGGAATTCATTGAGGCAATCGGTGTTTTCTATGTAGTTATTTACCGAGATGGCTAATTAAGGAATGCGAGGTGTGTAGGCCTAAGGCGATATAAAGGTAGTTGTTACGTGGTGGAGTTGTAGTCGTAGTATGATAAACACACCAGACACACACACGTAGAGTTCCTTAAAATAAACCTCGTTCAGCTGCAATCCGTCACACGTGGCTTAAGGATGTAGACAATACTGGAGTAACAGTTCCAACAATATTTAATTCAGCGATGCGATATCCACACAGTAATGCACTTTCAAATGCACAAACTACTGATACAAAGTCTCTTCTGCAATGTCCACACTGCGACACAAAGTTTCTCATACACAGCGTCTCTCGCACTAAACTACGTGTCTCTACAACTGACAAAGCAAGACAATGTACTAACGGGCTTTCCTAGCGCCCTCCTTATATATACTACGAAAATCCAGAATCTTCTACGGAAATCATACAACGCAACCAATCAGAACGAAACACGCAGCCGAAGCTCATTAAAATAAACTTTCCAGAAAACTATAACAGGCTACAAAAACTCGGCTGCTAACTTCAGCTCTAAATTCTAGCGTATAATTAAGTCACATAAAAGTATGGTATCCCTATCACCACGTTCTATGATAGCTCAAAAAGGTACGAGAACATTCCAAAACCAAATAAAGGCTGCTCAATCCACGCGCACAGGAAAACAAAAAGTAGCGAAAAATGTAGCGAAGTGTTGCCAACTACCCGACGTGACACTTACGATGTCACTAGACAGTGCGACCTTTCTAGAACGTTCCGGACTAAACTTAACAAAACGAAATCGGCTCTACTCACGAATAAAAGAAAATCTTACTAAACAGGCACGTGAATCGTAGCCGTGATAGCTAAAAAAAAATCGGATCGTTACCTACGATCAACACACGCACGCTCTCACAGGATAACACAACCACAATCGTAACAGTAGTATGTAGTTAAGTATATTCTTTTCCAGTGTATGAAAGAACGTATAGTGAGAGTGCTAGGTTATAGTCTGTTTCAAGATAGTGACAGAGACATGGGGTGTTACGAAAGTAGTCGGGTTATGAAGCACGTGTGTGTGTGTGAATGAACGTGTGAGTTATTTGTATCAGCCAGGTTACGTAATGTATCTCATATCCAATATGTGTGTGTTTAGCAAGTGTTATGATTTAGGACCTTATTATTTATTCAGAGTGCTTGTGGTGGAGCGGAGCGACGTGACGCCGAGGCGTCAGTCAACAGAAGCTACCGCCGAGGAACCTACAGGGAGATCATTTCTTCTTCACTCAGGGAGTGAGCGACCGGTGCCGAGACACCCTGGTCACAGCAAGGACTGCCCTACAGAGCGAGTTACGAGGACGTCCACGGTACGAGAGACGGGACTACTCGGGAGCGTACGAGGAAGGACTTGCACGCCTAAACGGGAAAGGGACAGAACGTAACCAGGCGAGAACACCAAACAGGTTGGATTGTGAGAGACAACTACCTAGCCTGGCATTTACATTGTGTGTGTGTGTGTGTGTGTGTGTGTGTGTGTGTGTGTGTGTGTGTGTGTGTGTGTGTGTGTGTGTGTGTGTGTGTATGCGGGTTTGAGGTGCTGGTAGTGGGGAAGGTGTGGTGTACATAGTTGTGATAATCTTTTGAGTGCTTTCTTTGTTTATCTGTTATAAAGGTTTATTTTAGAGAAAGAGAGCTAGTGAGTTGTGTTTACCGCGTGAATGCGCCCGTCTGAGTCAGTGGCGGTGTATGCGTCTGTTGTGCGAGAGTCTGTACGTGCGACTGGGGGAAAGTCTGCGTGCGTTACAAGCAGAATGTTTACGGTTTTCTTGCTTGGTTATGTCAACAAAAAATAACAAAGTCGGCAACTGTAAAAGAAAAAAAAAGAGAAGTAACTTGTCAAAGAAACTATGCACGTTCACCTGCGACAAAGTTCGTAATACACAGAGCTATTTTGACGACTTGAAAATAAGGAAAAACAAAAAACAAGAACGAATTTAAAGTCTAAGAAATGTGCAACTATAAATAATTTCAAAAATCGCTAAGTGAAAAAAAAGTATATTTAAATCGGGAAATGATAATAGCAATAGATTTGGAATTACTGTCAATAATTGGTCCACAAAACGCGCACAGTGGAACTTTATCGAAGAAGAAGAAACTGATGCAAATCACGACTCGAACAAACGCTGTCAAAATGAGAAGGGCGTGTCCTACTAATATTCATACACTGTCGAAATGGCTATCACCTAGGGACGCTTGTCCTAATTTCCGGCGCGTGGCCTGAACTTTTGAAGCAGTGAAAACAAGGCGGCACAGTCACTCTAACTAAACTGCGGCACTCCAGGGGGTGGGGTAAGGGACAGTTGGGGGGTTGAGGTAGGGGTACACAGGTTGACCGCCTGCCATGTAGGAAGGGGCGNCCATGAGTGTTGAGGTGCGATCATAGCCGGGCTACTGTGGCTTGTGTTCTGGAGCAGCCCCGGCCTTTGATCCACCGCCATACGCAGAAGGCGCTGGTGTACGGTCAGCATGGTTCCGATCGTGCTGACTGGAGTCTTGCGAAAGCTTGCTCTTGGTGGAATCGGGGCACCAGGCTGAAGACTCGTTACAGCTGCTCCTGGCGGAATCGGGGCGCCAGGCTGGAACTTGCTGCGTGCTGAGGGCGCTGACTGTGTTTAGGCCCTTGGTCTCTTGGGCCGGGATGCCCGTTTTTACCGCCATGCCCGGGTACACTTAGCTGTCCGTGGCGGCGTGGGTTTTGGTGTTCAGCCTCAGTGGGGCGGGTTGCGTTGTTGGAGGTACGGCCAGAGTACGCCCGCTTGATGTTTACAGCGAGAGCACTGGTGCCCCGTTTGTTCGGATGGATGGCGTCTCTAAACCACCCGCTCTTTACCTCGCCGGTCCTTGTGTAGAACACTTGGTCGTTGTCAATAAAGTTGACCTTCAGCGAGTGGCACACCTCCCTGAGAAAAAGGTTGGTGTCTGTGACGCATGGATCCGGCTGCCTTGGGGAAGACTCGCCTGGCAGCAGAAATCACATCGTTCCAGCCCATCTTGCCGATGACGAACCCACGCTTACAGTCATTGATGCCGACATGCATGACGACTGTGGTGACTGCATTCGTGGGGTCGGCATCGTGAAGGCGCTGGAGCATGCCGGCTCTGTCGAGGCCTGACACTGACACGACCTGCGCCTTTTCTGTGCCAGTGACAGACATCAGGTCTCAATGAAGGCTGCGTAGTATCGAATCGCCGAGAAGTAGCGTCTGGGTGCCGGGCTTGGGGTTTTGGAGTCCAGAAAGGTCGGTGGCTTTGTCGGTATCTGAAGATGGTCGTTTTGGTGCTGGCTCTTTGCGCTCGGAGGTTAGCGGAGATGCAATCGGAGGCTCAGAAGTTGTCGTTGAGGTTGGCGACTTTTCCAGCGCTTGCTTGGGCCGAGTGTTGGACGGGGGTGATGGGTTCTTCTTGCCACTTTTCCTGGCGCTTCTCTGGCCCTGCTTCTCCCCTCCTTCTCTCTGGCCCTCCTTCTCAACGGCGGATCGGAGAGCCGATATCTCCGCCATCAGCCGCTCAACAGCCAGGGGTCAGGGTCAAGTACTACGGGGCAGATTGTCTGGCACGCAGACTCAGTGGACACTGCAGCAACAGGAGCAGATGGATGAGTGCCAGCGCCGCCGGCGTCTGTTGTACTGGCAGCTGGAACACTGCTGTCACGGTCGCTGGTGGTGATGCTGGTACTAGTACTGCCGGTGTTAAACGTATTGGCAGCACCAGCACTGTTGACGCTGTCGCTGATGGTGCCAGTGCTGCCGATGTCAGACGTATTGGCAGCACCAGCACTGTTGACGCTGTTGCTGATGGTGGTGCCAGTGCTGCCGACGTCAGACGTATTAGCAGCACCAGCACCGTTGACGCTGTCGCTGATGGTGGTGCCAGTGCTGCCGACGTCAGACGTAATGGCAGCACCAGCACTGTTGACGCTGTCGCTGACAGTGGTGCCAGTGCTGCCGGGGTCAGACGTACTGGCAGCACCAGCACCGTTGACGCTGTCGCTGATGGTGGTGCCAGTGCTGCCGACGTCAGACGTATTGGCAGCACCAGCACCGTTTATGCTGTCGCTGATGGTGGTGCCAGTGCTGCCGACGTCAGAGGTATTGGCAGCACCAGCACTGTTGACGCTGTCACTGATGGTGGTGCCAGTGCTGCCGACGTCAGACGTATTGGCAGCACCAGCACTGTTGACGCTGTTGCTGATGGTGGCGCCAGTGCTGACGATGTCAGACATATTGGCAGCACCAGCACTGTTGACGCGGTCGCTGATGGTGGCGCCAGTGCTGCCGATGTCAGACGTATTGGCAGCACTAGCACTGTTGACGTTGGCGGCGATGCCAGTGCTACCAAGGTCGGAGGTATCGGCAGCACTAGCACTGTCGACGTTGTCACTGGTTGTGATGGTGGTGGGATTATCGATGATGCCAACGTCAGAAGTACCAGTACTGATGATGCTGTCGCTGGTCTTGATGGTGGTGCTGCTGTCGCTGACGAGAGTTGTGATGGCAGCGCGAGCACGGCTGCCGCTGGTGGCGTTGTCCTTGCTGGTGGGGCTGACGGTGTCGTCCATCTTGGTGTTGGTCAAGGACATGGTCCACTGGCAGTGCAGAGTCGACTCTAGACGGCAGCGCCTACTGACTGTGTCGAGACTGGGCGACCAAGGCGTTTACGATATTTCTCAGTGCCGCAAACTCCCTGTCCACCCACTGGCGGCAGGACCGGCCCTGCACCAGGAAACTTGCTGTTGTGTAATACACATGGATGACAAGTAGTTGCCGCGTACGTCTTTCAGCCGTATAGTTGAATGCACAAGGTCGTTGGGCAGACTACTCAGATCTGGCTCAATTAGGTGTTCATAGATGGTATGGTGTTCTCCATAATCCTCCCAGGTTGTTGTGACACCTTGAGGCCGAAATTCGTCAACGTAGCGTAGATTTAACACCTTTCGCCACACTGGTAGCTTCACATGATCCGTATGGTAAGTGATCTGAATGGGGTCCAGAGTACGTCTTATCTCTTCTACATTTGTCTGCGTGAACCCTAGCTTGGACCGTGTGGTCGGGCCCATCTTGCCATCACTCTAGCTGACATCACACAAGGACTAATCAACTACAGACAACGCACAGATTAGCACACACCTGGCCTGACAATACACGGTCGGTCACAGGTGGCAAAACCTGGTGTAAGGAGGGGGTCTGTTGTATAGTATTGTCGCCGTCCCTAAGTCGCCACGCCAGCTGTCGACACGTGCCCGCTAGCCCCTGAAGATGCAAGTTGTATTATCTGAAGGTGCACCGGTGAGGCGCTGTTGAAGAGATATTCAGTGGCCGACAATGATTTGCACTGGGTTGTTTTCGGCGGCCAATTTTGACAAACCCAGGGCTCCACGAGAGTTGTGGGTGTCGGTGTTTAAAAAAAGACCCATTCCAGGCATCGGCCCGGTAAAAATTTGGGCCTGTCCGAAACTCTTATTTCTCCTATCTCTGCTTTTATGTTTGACAGATATAGAGGTGGTCGGATGATGAGGCCAGACCCCTGACGCCTGGGCCAGGTATCTGCGCGGATAGGCGATGGGTGTGTTTACACATTGTTGTGACTATGATGACAGGCGTAGGCAGATCTGACACTCCCTGTTCACGAAACACTCGGGCCCTTATGAGTCATGTGCACAAAATTGGAAAATTGCGTGCGCGCGCGCGAGAGAGAAAGAGAGAGAGAGAGAATGACGTCATATTTATAGTATTATGTCAGTGTTTGCATGTTGACAGAGTTGCCTCTTTTACGTCACCGCCACTGTCTGACTTTCTCTAGAAGTAAAGATTTTTTAAAGTGTTTTTATTCTTTTCTGAAAATAATTAATTTTTACTGAAAAATTTGAAAGCTGGCTAACAAACTCATCCAATGTCTTTCTCCAAACTAGCTATATGCAAAAGTTCAAGTAATTATGACAAAAAGTACGGACTCTAATCTGGGTCAACCGACTTCCTATAAACGGTTGTTAATGTCTTCAATGAGACATTCAATTACAATATGCTCGGAGGTTCTCTTAGCCACCCACTTATGAATGCTTGTGTGTACTGAAATATCGGAGATTCTCTTGTTTACACACACACACACACACACACACACACACACACACACACACACACACACACACACACACACACACACGCGCGCGCGCATATAGTAAATATGAGAGGTCAAGCCCACCCCTTTCATAAACAAAAGGTTACTCGAGCTAAGTAACCATTCACGCTATAGCTAACCAACTCCCATCATTGCAATCACCTCTTTGTTTTTCTATGTTTATTAGGTCTATTTAAAAAAAATCATTGAAGCAACGTATTTTTATCAGCTGTCAACCCGCAATTATAAAGGCAGATCCCCCAACCCCACCTAAATTATTAATACCAAATTGTCTTCTTTAAAAAGACTAATTAATCTACCAACGTTTACAATGGGATTAATATTAACATCAAAATTATTATATTACATTTTAAAATGAATCAAGACGAATTACTTCTTTTAAGCGATATTTGTGATGTAGAGAACAAAGACTTAGACTCTAAGAAAACGTCTTCTCTCTGTAGTTGTTTCTGGAAAATCAAAAGGCTTTTCATGGAAAACAATATATGACAGAAGATATAGAATCTGTCACCGCTGACGAGCTAATTAAGCTACATGCTAAATATGAAAATCACATTGCTTCACTAATGACCTGTGACTTGAGTCGATCTCTTGTCTGCCTATATACAAAAGTTGTGAGTCACTTCCTGCCTGTTGATAGTGACAGTCTATCACTCGATCTCGAAAGCAACCCTATTGTTTCAAGTTAAATCGGTAAATTAGCATGCCTTTTGTTTTACAATTTTGGAAATTATCTTGCGCCTGTGGTAACCTTGCTTGTTATTGGGAGTCATATCGATTTTTCTAAAATTAATTTTAGAGCAGAAGAAAATGGATGACACCCCGACGACTCCACAACCGAGCCCTGTCTTGACACAGGTTCAAACGGTAACTAAGGTTAAAAGCCCTGGCAGGGTTGAGGCTGGAAGAAGATTAGCTGAATATAACAGACAAAAATATTACAGCTTCAAACGTTAACAGAAAAGGCTTATGTAACTGACCTGCCGTCAGAACTGTCAGGGCTGTCAGGGCCGCCAGCACCAGCCCCAGCACCGGTGCCACCCCCAACACCATCACTCCCTCAGCGAAGTGAGAGGTTAACAACTGAGTCTAAGCCTGAAATAACAAAGTATATAGTTGCCGGGTTTGTCGTTGGATTTGGTTACGCAGGTTACCAATTATACAAAAAATACAAACCAAACACTTAAACAGTGTCCCAAAAATCAGACACTCCAAAACCAAAACCAGAAGTCGCCACATTACCAGCAGCACCAAAACTTATTGATCCATTTCTTATGCAGTGAATAAAATTAATATTTTTATTTTTGTGGCATAAGAAAACGAGTGACACAAAGAATATAATGAACCTTGTCTATCACTCTGCCGTAATAAGTGGACTAGCAGTAGCTTACACTATGCTAGGGCGGAGTCTTCTCAAAATGAGATTGGCAGACTTTGGGAAAACTAGATTTTGAAGACAGTGCTAAATTAGTTTCAGTTGTCACAGCATCAATCGTCACAAAAGACTTTCTCATCAAGCAAGGAATTATTCCAGAAAATGTATTTATGTAAATAAAATATGGCAACTTTGGCTGTTATGATTGGTGGTGCTGTTGTTAATGCAATTGCATTAGCGGATCAAACTTTCTCTTTTCAAAAGTGGGTAGAGAGGAATCTGCAGAAGAAACGAGGCAACACAATGAGGTATCTGAAAAATTTGCACAAGCTCAGCAGGAGTATGAAAAGCAAAGAATAGAGAAACTTGATTTCATCAATGAAAAACTCAGGCTGGAAGGTCACGCACAGCGTACATTTTCAAATGTTGATGACGCTATCAAAGAATACTACCTTGTTACTGGCAAAGACATGACCATCCCACAGCCAAAACTTAGCGACTATTACCAACCAAGCACACAACAAAGAAATGGTGAAATAATATTTGTTCTAGTAAGAATGACATTTGAATATTTTAGAGGAGTTTTTATTGCTCGAAAAAATTACAGACGCCGGAGCCGGAACTAGGCTATCAAAAATATATTACTTTCCTGTTGGCTACTGGAAAGGAAAAACCGCAATAGAAAAATTATATGCCGCTGTTGGCGGTGATGTCACACTCGAGCAAATAAGACAGTGCCTGCAAAAACAGGCTATTTGGCAAATATATTTACCTGCCCCAAGAAAAATAATAAGACCTCATTTTGAAAGCACTACCCCAAATGACACCCATCAAATGGATCTTTTGTTTTTGCCACACAATACAATAAAAAAGAAACGATACAAGTATGCATTAATTGTTGTTGAATAGCTTCAAGTTACTAGGATGCCGAGCCCATAACTGACAAGAATGCTACCATGGTAGCCACTGTGTTAACAAAGATATATAGCTGAGGCCCTTTAAAATACCCTAGGCTTGTGCAAGTCGATGATGGATCTGAATTTAAAGGCGCCTTTAATCAATTATTTGCAAAGCATGGTGTGTTAGTGCGGAGAGGCATACCGAGCGTGCACAGATCACAGGCAATTGTTGAGAACTTTAACAAGCAATTATCGGAGAGACTTTTCAGCTATCAGTATTCCAAAGAACTCATGCATGACACACGTAACACTGAGTGGGTTAAGAGATTACCATCTGTGATAAAAGCAATGAATAACGAGGGCCAGCCTAAGCCTGCTGATGCTATTAAATAAAAAACAATACTGTCACCATCAGGGCCACCAGGGCCAGGGCTAAAAACAATAGCTCCAGACACAGGTTTATTTACAAAACAGGTGAGATATCTATATCAACCTTGTGAGGCTGAGAATGACGTTGGACGCAGGGCAACTGATCCAATTTGGTCCACATCCATTCACAATATTAAAAAAAATAGTCCCTGGCAATCCATTGATATATTATCTATATGAGCCTGCCCCACAGAGGGCATTTGTCAGAGAAGAATTACAGATTATTACCCCAGACCCTGTTACTCATTTCATCAACTAAATTCATAGATTAGTTCATCAACTAATTCATCAGCTATTTCTTCAGATAACATAAGCCTGTAATGTCCAGGCGCATAAGCCTTTTCTTTAGTGTGAAACACACGTTTTGTGTCCCCTACTGCAAGTGACTTCTTATGTGTTTGGATCATTTCAAGATTATGTTTGCTTGATCTCAGTGACTTGTTTAGATAATCAGGCATTAGTGCTCCATCTAAAACTTGCTTGTAATGTTCATGGCGGATGTCTTTTTTTTATCGCTGGTTTTTTGATACCTTTGACTTTAGACTGACGGCCTTTCTGATGCAGTATATAATACATTTTTTACCTCAGCCCAACATACTCAACTATCCATTTAGTTCATCTTTAAACTTCCCAGGCACTTTCTTGTTTTGTGTGCTATACAGCGGGTGGTCCATAGGATAATCAGACGTGTCATACATATGCAACTCTGTTTTCATGTCTTCATAAAAGTCTTCAGTAGGCACATCTATAATCATAGAGTCAGTGTCAGTGTATAACAGACGGCATTCAGGATACTTTGGTTTAAAGTAATCATAGTAGAATTCAAGCATTAATAATTTTGATAACTCAAGAATTGACATACCAATGAATACTGGCCTGTCCAGTTTAACAATCTTTTTTTTTTTTTTGAGTGTCACTGCATACAATGACGGATGAAACTCTTTATACCCTGTGTATTGTGGCTTGCCTGTAAGCTTAATTGCCCCTGATTCAGTTGTGATCAGTCTCACATCTTTGTGGTGATGTGCATTTCCATCGTCTTACCAAAACAGGCATTGTTCATAAGCTTAAAGAAGTCTTTGTCAAATGCAGTGTTGCCGTCCCTTGCACAAAGGGTTGTGTTTTTTTTAATTATGTAATCTTTCATGAAAGCACTCTGATCAAATTCAATGCCTCGGTGAACTTTCTTTAGTACTAACCCATGCCTGATGTAAAACTGAAGTAGGCGATAGTGACAAACGTAATTAAATTTATCATTTAAATTTGGCACAAGTTTGGTGTCTTCTTTTTCCCGGTCAAACTCATTTCTCAACTGCTAATGGATAATCATTATGGTAATCATGTAGGTGGTGTGGGTACTCCAGGTCGACTTCAAAGATCCAACCTTTTGCATCATTCCGATCATGAGTCATAATACAGTTTGTTAAGTATGTTATATCACACTGTGACAAATCATGCAGACAAAAGTTTTTCAAGGGCAATAACTCACACATCGCAAATCTGTACAAATTATTGGCGTCAAGATAGGTAATGAATGACCCTGACCTTGAGGGTCAAAGGCAAGGTCATCAAGATATTTGTTGTTGGCTTTGGCATAGTTATTTGCAGCTATACTAATGCCTCCTCTCAATCCGCATTCCACCATTTCACCCATCCTACGATCATACAACATGTCTATATATATATATCTTACTGGATTTTAAAAATGCATCCCATGTCATGCCAGGACTAGTTATATAGCTAGCCAGGTCAAGACTGTAGTGCAACAGACCCTTTTCATGATAACTTTCAAATATGTCTGCTAGCAAGCAAACGTCAGGCTTTCAAGTACTGGTCATGGTAATCACCAATCGTTTCACACTCTAGTTTATCCCAAACATCAAGAGCATGTTGGTATTCAGAGTCGGAAATACCTTTGCCATTTAGTGTAGAATAAAATGCATCTTTTGGTGGCAGACTCCTTTCCTCAAACACAAACCAGTGATTAATATGCTCATAACTCCTTTTTTGATCAGCTCTGGCTCAAAATATTTACTTGTTATTGGAAACTCAGTGAGACCTGCCAGACTAGCAAGCCTTAAAGATAAATGTTGCATTGAGTCATGAAACACTAATTTGTTGTCCAGCCTAAAAGTCAAATACTTCTCAGTTGTCTGGGCAATGCAACTAATGTTTTTGTAAGACTCTACAGCACGCATGATAATGTGCGAATCATACCTCTTGAGATTGTGAGAAAAGATAGACAACTTATATGCCTTGGGATCTATTTTTAGTTTCAAGTTACATGCACCATGTGCAGCACCTTTGTAACACCCATTTATGTGGTCATGATCACAAACTTTATCACCTTGCTCCCAGCACTGCTGTATCAAAATTCAGTTTATCCTCTTCTGTCATCACCATAGGCATCTGACAGTTTTTCAGATAATGTACTACGTTACTGTACAGTTGTCTCATTTCTGTTAAAAACTCAGCTGCTGCATTTTCACCTCTGTAGATAACTGGTTTGGTATGCTGATCATTTGACCTAACAAGAATGTATCCGAAAGAACACATTACTTGGTCACTCAATTTTACAGTCTTTGGTAATGATTCTGGAACAGGACCCTCATATGGTACAACCAGTGATTCAAAATCAGCATACACAACAAATGACAGCTTTTGCTGATTCCCATAGGTTTTTAAATATACCTGACTACCTGGATCTGGATACCTAAGTACTGTTTGAATGTCATCAGGTGACCTGCAATGTTTAACATGTTTGTGTGCTACTTCAATAGAAGAAAACCTTTGTAAACATCTTTTACACACTTCCTGTTTGCCATTGCATTTTATTGTATGTCTGTGAATTAGACGTGACATACTCCTGATAATTGTGTAGTGAAAGTTATCACCGGAGCTTATTAATAACATGTCAACATGCTTATCTTCCGTCTGTCCATAGGTTGGGGCAAGTAGTGATACTGGTTCTAACTTGTTAGGAGACTCATAATGCCATACATACTCATTCACAGATATGCCAGGATTTAATTCTTTAAACAAGTCTATATCCTCTACCTTAACAGGAAAATCTATGCCACTGAAGTTGAGTTCATTTTCAAATTTGGTGTAGTTAGATACACGATCAGGGTGTGTTTTTGCAGGGTGAAGTTTGGCAAGCACACACCACATGAAACAATAGTGATCATTGTTCTTAATATTGATGACAGCCTTTTTGTTTGCAACTTCAGTTGGTAGTTCCAACCATGATTTTCCTAATATAAGATGATACCTTGACTGTTTTAATTGTAGTTCATGTACATGACTTTCATGCCAACCAGACCCCTTCATTTTTGCTCTGTCAATTGCTTTGATAAAGTCAGGTAACACTTTGTCTCTAAACACTTCTCCAATTCCCCTTTTGAATTAACTGTGTGTTGTTTGGTTGAGATAAACGATTTTATCTCATCACCGTCTACCCTGCGGAATTCTATTTCGACAACAACCTGAATCTTTACACTACCAGCAAGAAGATTATCTTGTATGACAGAAAAAGAGTTTTCTATTGATTCATAGACATTGTAAGTGTTGGATATAGGCAAGTTTGTTGTGTGAAACACGTTTTGTAAGCTTGAAGGGCTTGGAGTGCTTTGTGCATTGTCTGTCATTTTTATTTGTCCGACAAAATAATAAATAGTAAAAAATTACACCTTGTGTAATACTACTTTATTGACTGTAACACCTACAATAAACAGATTAGGTTTGCATAGTTGTCTAAATATTTGTTCACATACAGTCTCAAACCACTGATCATCAACTTCAAAGGTACGTGTCTTAAGATCAACAGGCATGTACTCTACAAATGGTAGCTCCTCAAATACTTCTAATATCATTTGATATGACACATATATCATTGTTGGTGGGGCTGTTGATATTGATGTTATGTCCGGTTGGTTAAAATTTGATCTTAACTGATCAAAGCGCTGGATATATCTAAAGCAGTCTGTTACATCGATCATGTTGTCCATCATTTTTATTTGTCAGACAAAATAATAATATAAAAATATTACCACCAACATAGCTGACGCCTCTGACGCTGCTCATGCTGTATGTGTAATGACACCTTATTAACAGTAACAAATTCAATATAATCATGTAGTTTACTTAGTTGGCGGAATGTGTTCACACAGTGCCTCAAACCAGTCACAATAAGCATCATTAACTCTAATGGTATGTGTCTTAAGATCAACAGTCTCGTTCTCAGAACATGGTGGACCATCAGAATATCCCAAACTCGCATTATATGTCATGTATATCACTGTTGGTGTTGAGAGTTGTATGCTAGGCTCAAACGGATGTTTAACACATGTTTTTAAGACATAAAAGCGCTCAACATCTTTGAAGCTCTCTGTGATATCAATGGTTTGTCCATCTGTCATTTTTATGACCAAAACAAAAGTATAAATTAATTCACTAATCTATACCCAGTGGGCTGAACCATCTTTAAAATAAGCTTTAGATGTTTAGTCGATTTCAGTTTGTTTTTTTATATCGGCTGGTTTAAGTTTGTCGAGTATGACATTTTCTCTGAGGCAGTCTTCAAAGCTGTCACGATCCTTACAGTAAAACAAACAGATAAACTTTAGTTGCTCTCGAAAATCTTTCAGTACAGCATTATATTTTTGAGTGAGAATCCATACACTGATGTTTGCATGCCTTCCACTGAAGGCAAGTTCTGCTAGTGTTTCTCTTCTTAACAATGTCTCTCTCTCTGCAGAGCAGTCATCAACAATAAACAAAGTTGGCTGTCCTTCAAATTGTTTGTAAAAATACTGCAGGTAGTCATTCAGTTTTTTCTCAGGGTCGACTAAGTAAATGTTGCGATCAGTCCAAATAAATAAACGGTTGTGATAAGCTTTATTGTGTTTAATCGTAGGACAGAATATCACAATATTTCCGAAATGATAGATGTATCTTGTTTGTAAGAGGTTAAGAACAAATTCAGGTTTTCCACAGCCTGTGGCACCACAAAACAAACCACAGTGTGGGTCGAGTGTCATCAAGTTCATTTTAAAACACAATATAATTTTAATACACATGACCACTTAGTCTGCTTTCTTGAATATTCAGTTGTGCATCATAAATCAGATGCAAATATATTTATTTTTTGCTCCGGCGGTTTCAGTCATTTTTTGCATCTGAATTATAATTCCGTCACTGCCATTTTGAACAGTACACCTGACCCATGTAGGTAGTCGTCATCTGTACTACGTACATAGGTCTAGCCAAAGTGCATATTTATTTGTCAGGTATTGACCAATCCTTACGTCATACATATGTAGATCTTTGCGTGCCATGTTTGCTGGTTTTTCTCTAAGTCTTCCACCTGACCATTTTACGATCTCATCATAGTACTGGTAAAGCAGCCTATCCGAAGCATACACCTGATTTGGACACCCTTCAATAGTGCAGGATAAATGTGTAATCTTTGGATTGTAGAATTGTTCTGACTCCTTTTTGTATGGACTTCCTGGTTCAATAAACAACATAAGAATGCCTTTCAGTGACATAGCAGGTGTACTTAGGATGATATTCCACATTGGATCGCTTTTGTCTTTGTGCATTAAACTGTGTCTTTTCACACGGTCATAATAAATTGGAAATCTTGACTGGTACTGATTTTGAATTAGAGTAGCTAGATGAGCATGTTTGACAATTTCATATTTCTGGGAAATGTTTGAGATCTTGTATGTTGCATTTAGATCAGATGATTTGATAACTTTGGAGTAGTCATTGAAGGTTAGTTCAAAGCTTAGATGGTCATTCAGTGCTTCTTGATAATAAGGTAAATGCACTGTTAGGATTTCAAATTCCAGTGGGATGTAAAATCTATTTCCATATGTTTCTGCCACGATAACATCCTTGACTGCGGTGGTTGTTTTGTCTTTTGCATCAATTCTGAGATTGGCAGTGTTATCAGCCTGTATCCCTTGATAAATACGGTCTTCTCTTTCTTCTTGAGTGAGCCACAGATCTTTGTAGCAGTAAAACACATCAGCATCATCAAGACTAAACACTTCCTGACCTTCAAGTTTAACTTTAATAGTTCTAATAATTGCTCTACATAGGTTGTCAACTAATGTTCTGTTTGCCTCTGAATCTGATAAAAGTTCGATATTAAAAGTAAGTCATGCAGTACTGGGAACAATAACATCACTGGGACCTAGGTTAAGAAACTTGACAATAAGAGTTTGGTTTTGATCTATGGTGCTATGATTGTTTGTGATGACAATTGATTGCCTATTACCCTTAACACCTAGAGGTTCACATAGTTTTCTGTATGGCTCTAATTTCGATCTGTAGGACGATGTCATTTTATTATGCAAAAATCAAAAAAAAAATTAATAAAAACAATGGCAGAGGGAGGATTTGACCATGATATTGGAATGGATGACATAAATGACTATGATAATAATAAAACAGATATGCCTGGTACAAGAAATACTTCTAGTTTATGTCAAGAACTTTTAGAAAGCAAATTGAAGTCATTTTATGATCCTTATGGTGGCCGCCCAGACTACATAGATCCTAATCATTTTTAACTTGATGGTAAGGACCATTTATATTTAAATACTGTTGACAAAGGTAAAGTATATCTAACTCATTAAAAACTACCCTGCTAAGTTTAGAGCTTTAAGTACAATTAAAGGTGAAGTAGATGGTAAGGCAGCACTGCAGCGTTACCTTGGTTATCTAACTCATTAAAAACAACCCTGCTAAGTTTAGAGCTTTAAGTACAATTAAAGGTGAAGTAGGTGGTGAGGCAGCACTGCAGCATTACCTTGGTGTTGGTAGTAATGTTAGTAATGTACCACCTCGACTTGTTAGTGCTCTTCATGATGTGCAAACAAGATTGCTGATGGGGCAAGAAATTGAAATGACACAAGTAAAAAGCCTGCTAGAAATAGCAAACAAGGTAATACAAGAAACCTCATTTACAGAAGGGCAACTAAATGAGGCTATAAATACAATGGGTGACTCTCCTTAAACCATGTTTTCCACGTGTGAAATAATGGGCTTGGATAAATCACTGCAAACAATCAGAGGTGAGATGGTGAATAATGTAGCCAAATTAGGGGAGATTGATAATCACATAGAAATGAAAAAAAAAAAAAAAAACTGGATAAAGCTGATGACGAGAATTATGACACAAAAATAAAAGAAAGAATACAACACAGATTAAATGATTTGCAGATAGATCAGCGCGGATAGAAATGATTGAAGATGGAAAAGAAAAACTCAAATAACAGGTCAACAGGATTAGAGAACTATTCAGAAAATACTTCAGGAAGACACAACTTTGGCTGAGAGATTGAAAACACTTTTTAGAGAGCAAGGTATTACTATTGCAAGTTTAATTACTGCTCTTGGATTTATCATCAGTACTGTAGTGTTAGCTGTAACCGGAAGACCAGGGGGTGGTGGTCCGCCTCCAGCTCCGGCTCCTCCGGCTCCGACTGACCCAAAAAAACTTGCAGTTGTGGGTTTAAAAACTGTCACATATTTCAGACTTGCTTAAGAAATTGGCTGTGAAAGCAATGGATGCTTTGCCTAGTATATAATAGGTAGTGTTGTCAGTTGGCTGATCAGTACAGCAGTAAAGGTAGTAGGGTTTATGGCAGAGCATGTGTGGGTCTTCTTGGTGACAGTAGGAGGGTTAATAGTGGGTTATTTAATGAAACAGATAAAGAAGTAATATCCCTAATCTATTACCAATGCAGTTCTCTCTGACTCATGTGTGTTTACTGGGACAGGGACTGGTGTTACTGTCTGTATGGGGGCCGTGCCAATGCCAGTGCCAGGGCCGGGGCTGTTACTGTCTGCACGGGTGAAGGTGTGACTGGTGTGACTAGCATTACTGGTGTTATTAATGGTTTTAGTGGCTGTAGGTGTGTGGTTGTTGGGCCCAAGTTTACAGATTGATTGAGTCCTAATTTCTGATCACCCCTACAACAATTATTTCATTATTATAATTTTTTATTGTCCCAATTTGGAGTTGAATGTCGGATGGTAACATGTATAACCCAATGCAAACTACAAAGTCAACTTTTGATCTGGCATATCTGAGAACGTCTTGGTAGTGTTGTATGCTTGATGGGAGATCTACTACTGAATTGATCTAGTCTTCCAGGTTTGCAAGAAACTGTTTTTGTGCTTCAAATTTGCCACTCCCATTTAAGATGTTTGATTTTGTTTGCGCTTGTGCTCCTAGTATACACCACACATACGTTCTGATAGACTCGTTAATGCGTTCGACTCCTGCTAAACCCGTCACTCCTGTCTAAGATAAATGTGGTACAGGCATTAGACTGTTTCTGTTCTATTGAGCCTAACCAGACTTCAGATTTTGATGAGAATGAAGAGTAGGGAGGCCAGTAATCTTGAGGGTATTGTCTGTGACTGATAGCATAATACAATGTACCCATACCGTGGTGATCATCAATTTTTTGTGTAAAGTCATACTTCGTACTGATGTTAAATTCATTACATATGCATTCAAATGCTTTTTTATCCATGGGGTTGTTAACTGGTTAAAACTGGATTCAGTGGGCAGAAGGGTATGCAGTTCTGACAGTATTCTTCTTAGCTGATAATACGTGTGAAAACGATATACAGATCTAATCAGTTTGTTTTAGTGATTCAAATGGTCTGTAAAAGACCCCACCCCTTAGTTGAACATAGTATAGCAAACTCTGCTCCCTATTATGAGAGTGTGGTTGCCAGATTTCCTAATTTAAAGCTTAAGAAATTAGGTTCTAGTTTTTTAGAATCACTGTGTTTTTCTGTAACTAATCAGGATGACAAATCAGTTCAGATGCATGATTTTAGTGTTGTGTTGGAAGTTAAATTTTAAAAAAATTTGTTGAATAAAAATGAGTGCTGGTCCAAAGTCGAGAATTATACCAGTTGTGTGTCCAGTAATAGAGTTGAGAGATTTGGCTGATGTTCAAGGTTTTGATAAAGAAGGTGAGGTGGGAGAAGTGTATGGCCTTGAACTCGATTCTTTTGGATTGTACAAGCGGAAAGTAATTGACGATGTGAAAGGAGATGCAGGAGGACGGTTTCTTAAACTTGCTCAACTTTGTGATGTTACTGTACCAACTAGCCCTGTAAATAATGTGCTCTACAACTTAACACATGTGGGTAATAAGTGGGTAGTTGTTCACGCTCCTACACCTGCACCAACAATTGACTGGGACATAAAGTTTAAATTTATTAGTTCATATGTATATACTGATGAAGGAGCCTTAGTGTTTATGAAAGTTATTAACTCTGGTACTCACAAACCAGATAGGTGAGGCTTGCGCTGGCAGAATTGTACAACAAACCAAGGGGAATTACTCAGCGCTAGACAGATTCGTGAAGATGCAAATGATTGTCTTATTTTATACCTGCGTATTTCTCTGTGGGCTGGCGATTGGGTGCCTGATAGGAGGGGCAGGGGATCTAACTGTTCGTCTGTCCAGCGCTGAGTAATTCCCCTTGGTGTGTATTAACTCTGGGCCGTTGCTTGTGAGTCTTGTTCCAAGCTTTGCTGAAGACAACAATAGCAGAGATAAACTAAAAGTGCAAGAGTATGAGAAACAAAGGTATCTTCTTACAAATAGAAAGAATAGAACAGATACTTCTGTTGTGTTTGTACCAATAAACTTTACCATAGCAAGAGAAGCGACAATAGTTTTTGAAATTATCATGAAATCTTTGGCCGATGCCAAAAAAAGCAGATATCGCACAGGGAATCAATCATACGTGGGATGACTCAGTAGCAGAGTCAACAAAGGTCTTTACTGCTATTAGAAAAGGTGTGGATATAGAAGTATCGAGCAGTAACCCTGCTGTTAAAGTAGTGATCGATAAAACAACTCTAGTGTATCTAAGTTACATAAGCCTGGAACACATAGATCTGGTTTCGTTTTATTACTCTAGCAAATTATATACTTTTGAAGAGTTGCAAAATGTAATCTCTTATTAAATTAAAAAAAAATTGTCATAAAAAATGATGAACTTCTATCCGCAAATACCACCTGAGCCGCCTGAGCCTTTTATGCCTGATAAAACATTACAGGCAGACTTGTTTCATTTAATAAGTATTACAGACACGTTGAAGTATTTGGAAGGTGAAGAGGAAAAATACTCCAGGTGTAAAAGACGGTACAGTCAGATCAGAAAATACCTCACCACCGAAGCTGCCACCAAACTTGCTGTCTCTCTCACCTTATCTCGCATCCACTATTGCAACTCTCTCCGTTCCGGCCCGCCTCACTCCACCACTTTCAATCTCCAGCACGTCCAGAACAATGCTGCCCACCTCATCCTCAGAAAGAAAAAATCCGACCACATCACTCCCATGCTCAAACTCCTTAACTGGCTTCCCATCCCCCAATGCATCCAATACAAGATTCTGTCTCTCTGCTACAAATCCCTTAACAACTACGCTCCTACCTATCTCTCCAACTTACTTCACCCCTACACTCTTTCCCGATCCCTCCGACCCTCTCCGCCTCCACATCCCCCGCACCAAACTCAGCACTTTTGGCCCCCACTCCTTCTCCGTCTACGGTCCATCCACCTGGAACACTCTCCCACTCTCTCTCCGTCAGAAACACTCTCTCCTCCTTCCAGTCCGCCCTCAAACTCACCTCTTTCAACAGTTCTAGCACTATATCACCACACTCCCTAAGCTGACTGTTGTAATGTATTTGTAGTATGTGAGTCATTGTCTAAAGCATGTGCATGCATGCATGAGTTGTGAGTGCGCGCTTAGAGTTATAATTATTATAAGATAAGTGCATTATAAATACCGTTATTATTATTATTATTATTATTATTATTATATTATTATTATTATTATTATAGCACGTTTTTCAATTCTATACAAAATACATCAATGGCGGCCGGTGCTGTTGCTGGTGGTTTATCTGCTGGTGGTAATGCCCCTGGAGTGGGGAGTGCCATAGGACTTGCTCTTGAAGGTGTCAGTGGTTTTGCATGGCTGGCATGCTTTGGTTTGGAAGCCCTTAACAAAAGATTTCATAAAAAGTTACAGAAGCATGAAGCATTGCGCACACTCGCTGGTGCAAAGCTGAGCAGTATGAAACTTATTATCAGCAAAGCCTTACAGGACAATAAAATTGACGATGATGAATTCAAGATGATTTAAGCAATTACAAACAACAGAAGTCTGAAATTCAGAATAAGATGCGCAGTCAACCCGTGAATGTTGAAGAACTAAAGGCTATTTTTTTAGAACAAGGAAAACAGCTCGGGATAAAAGAAACAATGGGAAAAGTTCAAGGTCTTTTAAGTAAGTAAAAATCAGTTTTGGTAATCGTTCATTATTTTTGTCATACACTTCACAGAGAGATGACGCACCACACATACCTGTCTATTTGACGCCCATTTGCCACCAGAATATTACTGAGAAAAAAAGATTTTTTTGTTGTCCTTGTAACTTGTCAAATCTTTCCGAGTATCTTGTTGACTTGGATCAAGAACTTACAAGTTGTTATGTTTAGGTTCTTATAAGTTCTTATTTTAAGTTATTTATAAAAAACTTATGACAACTAACTTCAAAGTTACTTGTAAGTTGTAGGTAACTTTGAAATTTGTTATCAAGTAAGATCACATTATTGTAGAAAGTTTCATGACCAGTAACTTCATAAGTTTACCTCCACTCAGCTATATAAACAGTAACTTTTTAAGTTTACCCCACTCAGTCATTGAAAGACGTCACTTATTCTTCCACACATTGATTTTTGTAATTCCCTTTTGGCTGGTGTTCCTCAGAATCTTCTTGATAAACCTCAAAGAGTTATGAAGTGCTCTGCCCGACTAATTTACAGAGTACCGAAACGTGAGCACATAACACCCTTACTTGTTGACCAGCACTGGCTGCTTGCATTTCAAAGAATTGTGTACAAGGTCTCTGTCATTTGTTACAATGCTATTACGGTTCTGCTCCCCCCCCCCCCCCCCCCCATATTTGTCGGACCTGGTTCATATTTACACGCCTTCAAGATCCCTCCGTTCAGCATCAGACACATGTATTTTCATGGTTCCTAGGCGAAAGAAGTCTAGCCAGGGCCAGCGTGCCTTTTCTTATTTTGGTCCAGTCACTGTGAACGACCTTCCAGCCCATGTCAGACATGCCCCAACTCTGTCTGCGTTTAAATCACTGCTCAAGACCTATCTGTTTTCTTATGCATACAGTTAGATGCATTTTCAGTGCGTTAGCAATCTTTAGCAGTAACTGTTTTTGTAACGGTGTGTGTGTATGTGTGAGTGTGAGCTTTTGATATGTGTCACTTTAGTTTTTGTAACATTTATTGTAGCGTTTTATTTCTTGTACTTTTTGTTCTGCGATTTTTGATCTTGTAAAGCGCTTAGAGCACCATTCATTTGGAGGTTAAGCGCTATAGAAATGGGCATTATTATTATTATTATTATTATTATTATTATTATTATTATTATTATTATTATTATTATGTCAAAGGCGGGCAGGCTAAACCTCTAATAATTGAGGTAACAATATAAACATTACGTCATGTCTAGTTACGCTAACCTCGCTGCTGAACGTACATTTGGCGCGAAGCGCCGTATGTGCGTATGTATGTGTGTGCGTATGTATGTCAACAAGAGAATCTCCGATATTTCTGTACACACAAGCTTGAAACTTGGCGAAATACTTTCTTAAGTGGGTGGCTAAGAGAATCTCCGAGCATATTGTAATTGAATGTCTCATTGAAGACATAAACGACCGTTTATAGGAAGTCGGTTGACCCAGATTAGTCCGAAAATTTTGGTCATATTTAAAATAATTACGGTATTTATAATGCGCTTATCTTATAATAATTATAACTCTAAGTGCGCACTCACAACTCGCGCACACATGAGCGATTTTGACAATGACTCACGTACCACAAATAAATTACGACAGTCAGCTTGGGGTGGGGAGTGTGGTGATGTTATAGTGTTAGAACTGTTGAAACAGGTGAGTTTTGAGGGCGGACTGGAAGGAGGAGAGAGAACTTGAACTTTTGCATATAGCTAGTTTGGAGAAAGACATTGGATGAGCTCGTTAGCCAGCTTCGTATCTTTTCAACTTCTTTAGTAAAAATTAATTATTTTCAGAAAAAACAGTTAAAAAAAAAAAAAAAAAAAAAAAAAAAAAAAAAAAAGCACCTTGACTTCTAGAGAAAGTCAGACAGTGGCGGTGACGTAAAAGAAACAACTCCGTCACCAGTCAGACATACTCTAAATATGACGTAATTCTCTTTCTTTCTCGCTCGCTCTTTTTCACACATATGCGCGCATCTCCAAGAGGCATAGATCCTCATGTTCCCGGAGGGCGCATGAACATCTATGCCTCTTGAGGATGTTTGGAGCGCGCGCATGCACTCACGCACACGCACACGCATTCACACACATCGACGCGTTTTCAGAAGAACATGCAGGTGTACTTAGTATAGCATGTAGCTAGGTAAGTCAACCTGATTTCACACAAATTATAGCAAGATCGAAATTGTACCGTGAAATTCTAGTTTTGTCACCATTTTCCCAAGTCTTGAAACGAAAGCGAATCGCATATCACCTTAAATATAAAATTACATAAACACAAAAAACACGTCATGACAAATGACGATTGACAAACCAACGACGCCTATGCACTGCGCGCGCCCCTTATAGAGTTCACTATGACGCATTGGCACATCTGCGAGGCTTTTTCAAAAGGAGACATTTGAACATGAGAATCAAGTCAATGACAACAGGTAGGCAAACTTAACAGCGAAGACAGCTCTCATAGAAGGGACTTTGTGGGTTATGGTTCATCCCATCTTGTTATCTTGTTACTTCAATTGTTAGAGGTTTAGCCTCCCCGCCTTTGACATGGATATGCTATTAAATTCGCATACTCACAAACCAGATAGGTGAGGCTAGCGCTGGCAGAATTGTACAACAAACCAAGGGGAATTACTCAGCGCTGGACAACAGTTAGATCCCCTGCCCCCGCCTATCAGGCACCCAATCGCCAGCCCACAGAGAAATACGCAGGTATAGAATAAGACGATCATTTGCATCTTCAATAAAAGATGCATCAGGTCTCTTATATAACCCATGTCTTTCTCCGGTGGACAACAGTTAGATCCCCTGCCCCCGCCTATCAGGCACTGGACAACAGTTAGATCCCCTGCCCCCGCCTATCAGGCACAAAGAAAGACATGGGTTATATAAGAGACCTGATGCATCTTTTATTGAAGATGCAAATGATCGTCTTATTCTATACCTGCGTATTTCTCTGTGGGCTGGCGATTGGGTGCCTGATAGGCGGGGGCAGGGGATCTAACTGTTGTCCAGCGCTGAGTAATTCCCCTTGGTTTGTTGTATTAAATTCGCCCCACCGCGACCGGTCCTAAAAAGTCCCTTTTATAAATAGAATGGACTTAAAAACAAAAACATTTTTAAAAAACGCAGTAATGTTCTCTCTCTCTCTCTCTCTCTCTCTCTCTCTCTCTCTCTCTCTCTCTCTCTCTCTCTCTCTCTCTCTCTCTCTCTCTCTCTCTCTCTCTCTCTCTCCCCCCCCCCCACACACACACACACACACACAAATCACATACACGCGCACCCCGTGCTCGTAGTCGTACATCGAATTGAGTCCGAAAAGTACATGCACTGTTGATTAAAAGAAACAGAGGCCTATACAGCAAATAATGCTGCATAATAGTGCATTGGTCTTATGATCACAGGATACTCGCTGGCACACCAGTCAGTAATAATAAAAACGGTTCAGTGATCATACCGGTACTGATCAAAGCAGATACCGCCTTTCACTTCCGCCGATCACCGTTAACAAAACATAATCGTCTCAGCACTTTACTTCCGATCGCTGTTAACGGCAAGCTAAAAGCAACACAATTCATGAAAAGGCTCATTAATCCTGCAACCCGCCATCTGTGCCCCGGCGACACACTGTGACAGTTCAATGTTAAATTTATCTTGTCTTTGCAAGATCTGAGCCATCAAAGAAACGGCGCCGTCAGCTATTGTTTTGCCTATAAAACTTACTGACAGACCCTGGGACACGAAAATGGACTGTCGTTATCTAACTTGATTGTTGTGCAACTAGAGAATACTGATCACTGATCTCGGATTTACATATCTTCGGTGTCACTGTCACAGAAAGAACTGCACAAAGATGAGAACACAAAAGAGTTAAGAGATGTATTATCTTTCACCCCTCCCTCCCCCTCCCCTTTTTAATTTTTTTTTTTTAGTATCGTGCCCGTTTTTATGAGTGAAGTGCCCCTCCTCTGAGCTGATGCCCTTTTTGACCTGGCCAGCGTCCTGCCTGTCTGAGTTTCTAGCTAGGGGTCTGCAGTAGGAGGAGAATAAATTGCTAGCATTTCCTGATCGTCTAAGGAACTCAGCTTCATTAACTCATTTGAGACGTGCTGACTTCGGACACGCGGCGTATGCCGCGTATCCGGAGGCGGCACGTCTCGGATGGTCGGAGTTGAAAATACAGAATGAAAATTAGCTTACCGTGTATCAATTGTCTCGTAAACATTCACCGTACTTATCGCAACATGTAATCAAGTGCCTGTGGTGTTCATTGGGACACTTTTTGACTAAATGTCCGGACGGCTTCGAAAAGTACTGATCATAAATGACCGAACGGCCAAATACCAGCCTCCCACACGCACGATTAAAGGTAGGAGAGCATTTTAAACTTTGGTTACCGATAAAATTTACAGTCACCGCCATTGATACAATTGACGCACTTATTGCTAGAGGCTGTATACATGTGTGTTGCAGGTTTGACGAGTACCGTCAGATGCTACCCTCCCCGTACATGTTAAGCTCAGATGGAATGGGGCCTGACTATGACAGGGGGTCTCTATTCGGAGCCGTCATGTCGCAACATCTAGAAGATCTGACCACCTGGTCGCTGTTTAACTACAGCGACTCCTTCTGTCAGGACACTCGGTTCCTCATGCCCAGCCCATACAAGCAGGGGCAGCAGCAGATACGCCGAATGGAAGAATGCGACGTGGACCAGACGGAGGAGAGCGAGGAAGAGGAGGAGGAGGGGGAGGAGGAGGAGTCCCGTGACACTGATGATCCTTGCCCTGCCGACGACGACCAATCGGACCAGTCCGAGATGGATCTTACCATCAGCCCCGGCCGCGCTGAACAATCTAAAATGGCCATGATACTGAAAAGTGCGCTGAGTTGCTTTGGCAAGAAAATGCCCAGTCTGACCAGGGAACTGGAGTTCAAGAGAGTCGGCCCCTTGTCGCGATCATCGTCCAAACTTCGCACCTCCAGCGTGGTGCCCGGTGTACCTCGTTCACCAGAGAAACTCGGAGTGGAGTCCACTAGTAGGTCATCCCGCAGATCATCCGAACGCGCTGTCCCCTTGAAAAAACCCAGCCAGAAAACGCCTACCGCAGCTGACAAGGGATTCATCGAGAGACGAAGCATTCTGTCTCCCCGAGGATCATCCCAGTCCACTCGATCCGCCCGCCAAAGATCATCCGATAGAGTCAGTGCGCATATTCTGGACCCCCAGCTGCAAAGGTCTTCAGCCCAGCCGCCTTCAGCCCTGTCCCCATCCTCCCCATCCGTCCCGGAAAACGCACTAGTACTGTCCAAGCCAGAAGGAGAAAAGCTTGCCCAACCCGTTCGCGCCTTACGACTCCAAGCTGAAGCATTGAATGACCGACAAGGATCTAGTTCAGGTTCAGCACCAGACTCCGAACTCCCCAAACCATTGACAGCAGATGAGTTGGAAAGGAAGGATGTCTTGGTAATTGCCTTGCGAATTAACACTTTTAGCTCTAATGTCGAAATTCCTGCGTTCGGGAATTGTCCTCGGGAAAATGCACTCGTCAGTATAATAATAATAATAATAATAATAATATTAATAATAATAATAATAATAATAATAATAATAATAATAATAATAATAATTTTTAAGGCGCCTATACTTTCGATAGATAAGCTCTATGCGCCGTACAAATGACATACTAAAATACATACATACACCTTGCATCCTACAACAAATATATATTCCCTAACATACACACTCGCGCAACAAGATATAAAAGGAAAATAAGCTTAGCAGAGTGAACACACCAACAAGAAATGCTCACACACACCAAGATATATTTGTGCCATAAACTAATAACGGATACACTAGGCAGCTGTCCACTGACAACGAAAAATTATAACGGTGAATGCACGTTTAAAGGAATAAATGCGTCTTTAAAGACAGCCGGAAACTATTGGCTGATTCAACATATCTGAGGGACTGTGGGAGTTTATTCCAAAGAAATGGTCCTTGGTATGAGAAAGACCTCTCGCCAAAAGACTTAGTTCTCACAGTCGGAAAGCGTAATAGTTTAATGTCTGCTGAGAAACGGAGCTGTCTTGAAGGTGTGTACAAACGAAGAAGCTCAGAAAGGTAGGGCCAGTAGAAGGAGACAGACAGGTATGACAGATGGACAGAATGTTGTATTGTACTCTAGATGTGATAGGCAACTAATGGAGTGAACGCAGGATGGGTGTGATGTGGTCTGACTTCTTTGCCTTGACAACAAGCCGTGCTGCTGAGTTCTGCACCCTCTGGAGCCAATCCAGGAGGCACAGAGGACAGCCGCACTGGAGTGCACTGCCGTAATCGAGTCGGGACAAGACAAAGGAGCAGGCCAGCGTTTTAATGGCTTCCGGTGTGAGAAGATGCCTGATGGAGCTAATGCGACGCAGTTCAATAAATGCAGATCTACAGGTATTCAAAACGTGTTGTTTTAGTGAGAGACTGCAGATTTATCACCTGAGCAGAAAAACTAATTTCAGTGTCTAGGATTGTGATGGACTGCGGTAAGGAAGAATATATTCTGGTAGAGGAAACTAGCATGGCTTCTGTTTTATCTTCATTCAGTTTTAGTTTGTTGGCTATCATTCATGTTCTAACATCAGAGACTGACTGTTGCACACACTGGATGATGGCATCGACCTGCTCAACATGGCCAGACTTACACAACTGCGTGTCATCAGAGTACGCGTGGTGAGAAATTGGGCTTGCAGCTATGACACCGGACAAGGGCTGCATATACATAATGAAAGCCCGAGGACTGAACCTTGAGGTATTCCAAAACACAGAGGGGCTGCGACTGAAAGATGACCACAGACAGAAACAGTCTGTGACCGGTTAAACAAATAGATGGATTCACGATGATAGTTTATGATCCAGAGTAGCTTGCATATAGAGAGCTGTCAAGTTCTAATACAACTCATGAAGTCTTGTCGATCCACCTACAGTTGATATGTATTAAGAATTTATGGGTTTATTGGGCAAGAGAGATGACGATAAGGAAGCTTTAGTTGGTTCAAAGCTAAGAGAAAGAGAGAGAAAGATTTAGACATTTGGTGACTGATTTCCATGAATCCTTCGGTGCAGCAGAGAATGATGACGATGATGATGCTAACAAATGTATAAGCAATCCAGACGAAAAAGGTGACTGCCAAGCGTGTAAAACGCAAAGAAGTACCCAACAGAGAAAGAAACACGCTTAGAAAAGACGGGTAAAACACAATTTATTAATATTTCGGGTAAATACCCTTTGTCAAAATAGACAAACATTCAGAGAGATCAGCCGCTCCTAATCTTCATTTGCAGAACGAATGTGGCAACTGAAGGAGGTGACGTAAAATAAAATAAAAGAAAGAACAAAAGTGCGAAAAAGGAAAAAATTACGTTAACGAAAAACTCATAAGAGAGAGACTCGGAGAGAAACTGAACACGAGAGACAAGAGTGTGTGTAAGCGCGCGCAGGAGCGAGCATGCGTGTGTGTGAGGCCAGAGAGAGAGAGAGAAAGAGAGAGAACGAACGGGGAGTACCCTTAGGCACGAAGTAGTCTGAGTGTCTAATACACAAAGCCTGCTAAACACCAACCCGAAGGCAAACTTTATATCACCTTCAAGTTGAGGGCTACCTCGGGGGGAAAACGGGAGGACCCCGGGAAGAAAAAAAAAACATCATTTAGCACGGTACACAACAATTAATAAGTCATTGAAACAAAGCAAATAATCTAATTCAGTAAGAGAATATAGGTATAAGTGGAGAGTAGGTAAAGAAGTACCCAACGGAGAAAGAAACACGCTTAGAAAAGACGGGTCAAACACAATTTATTAATATTTCGGGTAAATACCCAATATTCCCCACCCGGGTCTGCCCTGGGGGACTTGGGTGGGGTTAGGTATTTTTTAGTTCCCAGGGTCACCCTGGTCAGCCCCACAGGGTGGGTTTTTCTCTCTATTCTGGGGCATGTGTTTCTGTCTACCCTTTGTCCATTCACCTGTATTTGCCTTTTTAAAACTCTCCCTACTGTCTGCACTGCCTGTAGCTCTTGATATTGGATGTGTGTTGCTAAATGGTCTTAGCTTTATTTAGGCCCCATGTTGTAGGTTTATTTAACGTATTTGACCGGCTGGCGACATACATTCAATTTTCTGTTTAGTTTTTTTTCACAAGCAGTGCAGGCACGTCCTGAGAAAGCCTTGTTGCTGTCGGGACGTTAAGCAATGTACAATCATTTGTCAAAATAGACAAACAAACAAACAGAGAGATTAGCCGCTACTTATCTTCATTGGCACAAGGAATTGGCAGTCACCTTTTTGTTCTGGATTGGAGAGTAGGTAGTTGTGAAACCGTCTTCAAGGAAAAGTATGGGGGGGGGGGGGGGAGGGATAGACAACCAGCCAGAGCCACCAACCCCACCCAACAGGCACCCACCAGCCCACAGAAAAACACGCAGACACGCAACAAGACGACCACATACATCCCGAAGGGATGCACACGATCGCCCCGCCCACAACCGCGCACCACTCCGCGGGACGGCGACCGGGCGCCCGACAGGCAAGGGTAAGGGATCCAACCGATCGTTCGGCCAACGCTGAGAAAGTCCCCATGGGATGTGTACATTTCAACCAGCGCCAGCCTCACCTATCTGGTTAGTGAGTAATCAAACAGAAGCGACACAGTAAGGTAAAGGTACAGTTAGCAGATAAGAATGACACAGGCAAAGTAAAAAAAAAATGTTAATCTTTCATATTCATCCCGAGTGGCGTCACAGTGCCCAGTTTATTAATCAGAATTTTTTTCTCGGTCTTTCCTGGCCCAGACATTACTAGCTTGCATAAGCCAGAGGCCTTTAACCCGAATGTCCGAGACGGAGCGGTCGGCCTGGTTGAAATGTCCGACCAGTCTGTTGTACTGGTACTTGACCGACTGAAGATGTTCTTTGAAACGGTCGTTGATGGTTCTTTCCGTCTCTCCAACATAGAGTAGGCCGCATTTCACACAGGAGATGACATAAATCAAGTTGGTGGTTTGCCCCACCCGGGTCTGCCCTGGGGGACTTGGGTGGGGTTAGGTATTTTTTAGTTCCCAGGGTCACCCTGGTCAGCCCCACAGGGTGGGTTTTTCTCTCTATTCTGGGGCATGTGTTTCTGTCTACCCTTTGTCCATTCACCTGTATTTGCCTTTTTAAAACTCTCCCTACTGTCTGCACTGCCTGTAGCTCTTGATATTGGATGTGTGTTGCTAAATGGTCTTAGCTTTATTTAGGCCCCATGTGTTAGGTTTATTTAACGTATTTGACCGGCTGGCGACATACATTCAATGTTCTGTTTTGGTTTTTTTTTTCACAAGCAGTGCAGGCACGTCCTGAGAAAGCCTTGTTGCTGTCGGGACGTTAAGCAATGTACAATCAATCAAGTTGGTGGTTTGACACGTGAAGTATCTGTCTATGTTGAATTTGTAACGTGGACCATTCACCACGGTGGAAGGGCAAATAAAAGGACACGTCTTGCAATTAATATTAATAAATTGTGTTGTACCCGTATTTTCTAAGCGTGTTTCTTTCTCCGTTGGGTAATTCTTAACAAATGTATGCCTCATGCCTGCTAAAATTGGATTTAGCTGTTCTGCATACATGCGGGTGTTATTTCGGGTTAGATGGAGGGCAGCTTAGGTACATTTTGGGAAATGAAAGGGGGAAACAGGCGCCCATGTTCTTCACACGCCCATGCCATCGTCTGGCATTTTGTATACACGATGGATGCAACGAAAACCTGCTACATGCATGTCAGAATAAATGCTTCCATAATCCGGTTTGGACATGACTAAGCAGAGTAACGGACGTTGATTGTAAAATGATTTACTTTCAAGGTAATGTGATGCTATCGAAAAAAGAAATGTCGCAATAGTCAGGTTACGTTCACGTCAAACAAACCCAAGCAACGAACGAGAGCGGATTCATTAACCCTTTTAACCACAAGGCCCCATTTCCCAAATTTTGGAGTTGTCACCCGACAACTATGTACCTATTGCACGAGATGGATGGACCGTGATAATTCAAGGGTAGTGCTAGATTAGCTTGGCGCCTTTCAGGCGCCAAGCTAATCTGGCACTACCCTTGAATTATTACGGTCCATCCATCTCCTGAGGTAAGGTCGTGGGGCTAAATGAGTTAAGATAACCCGGCTTGTATCATTAGCATAGACAATAATCCGAACATCTGGAAGAGTCATAATTATACCCTTATGTCCCCCCAGCAAATTGGCGGGGAGAATCACGGAGATCTAGGTCTCTTCCCAGTGCGCAAAAGGGTTCCTGTCTCGAATTACACCTATGCTGTGCAGGCCCGGATCCAGGGGGGGGGGGCCGGGGGATCCCCCCCCCCCCCGGCGCCAAATTTGTTATTGAAATGCTAGCGTGGTGGAGGCCTTTTGCATGAGGTTCAAGGTCCCAAACAAGAAGTCCCCCCCCTACCCTCTGGAGCTAAGTGATCCGGCCCTGCTGTGTTTATACAGAATAATACCGTAATCTTGCTTTCCCCATGGAAGCAGTATAACAAGAAGAATGCACATTCAAAACTCCCAAACACCTGCAACGGACATTATCGGCATATGCCGGTTGACATCGGAGCGCACAAAGAGTAACCCCGCAAACGCACGCTTTTTCTATACCATTCTGAAAACAAATTATTATTTTGTTTCAGTTAATCTAATATAATCCAGATGATGATCTTATATTATAAGTTATTGGTAGCAGGGATTTGCTACACGGACTCTCGTAGGCCTGAGGGAAGTCAAAGGAACCATTATACCCCGAAGGCCGAATGGTTCCTTTGACCTCCCGAAGGCATACAAGGGTCCGTGCAGCATCCCCGTGCTGCCAATAACGTATTTGTTTTCATTCCTCTAATGTTTTCGTAAAAGAAATCAAGAAAAAATCTTCCGTCCTGGATCACGCCAGACATGACTGACGACAAAGGAATAAACATTTATACATAATAGAATTATGACGTAATTTAAAATATGTAATGACGTTGCCGTCTCCATTAGTGTGCCTGTTGTTTCGAACAACACTTAGCAGCTTTGTACTTTAGAACGTTTTGGTGATCTTATACAGAACAAAATTGGCATCCAAGACGCGTCAGAAAGAGGGCTACAAAAAGTCCGCCATTTGTCGCTACAAGGGTTTTTGTATCCGGGTCACATGGTACGCTTTGCGCTAAAGTAATTGGTTGTGTGACGTGGGGATGAAAACAATAACTTTAGAGCAAACCGTACCATGTGACTGAGCTACAAAACCCTTGTAACGACAAATGGCGGACTTCTTGTAGCCCTCTTTATGACGCATCTTGGATGCGAGTTTTGTTTTATAAAAGATCACCAAGTAAAACGTTGAATAGTGTTGTTCGAAACAACAAGCACATTCAGTACTGGAGACGGCAACGTCATGAAATATTTTAAATTACGTCATCAGTCTATTATGTATACATGTATATTTCTTTGACGTCAGTCATGTCTGGCGTGATCCAGGTCGGAAGGTGTCTTAATTTCTTTTAGGAAAAAAGTGGAGAAATGAAAACAAATACGTTATTGGTAGCAGAGGCTTGCTGCACGGTCCCTTGTAGGCCTTCGGGAGGTCAAAGGAACAATTGTACCCCTCAAGGCTTCGGGATATAATGGCTCCTTTGACCTTCCTCAGGCCTACAATGGTCCGTGTAGCAAACCCCTGCGACCAGTAACTAATATTGGCTCACGCGCGATAACAACAGTGAACTGTCAGTCGTCTGTCGTCCATGATAAACTTTAACGTTGGCATTTTTTTCGGAGACTATTCAAGCCTCATACTTCAAACTTGGCACAAGGGTACTTTGTGGAAAACCCTTTCTAAACATACCAATTTCAGTGACTTCTCTTATAGGGCAAGGACACAGGGGTCGAGAAAGGGGTCAATAATAGCAATATTTTGATACAAATTGTTTCTTCTCAGATACTATTTTCAACTTCAAGCCCAAACTTGGTCCAGAGATACCTGATGGTAAGTCCTTTATATGCATTCTAATTTGGATGACCCCTTGGAAAGTTCAAGGGTCACAGGAGGTCGGCAAATGTCTGAAAAATTCCAGTTTTTGATCAGATTATAGTTTTTATAAAAGTTTTTGCCACCTTTTCAGTCAGATTTGCCACAAACGTAGCTGATGTCACCTTCTATTGAGTGGTCCCCTCACAAAGGTCCAGGGTCATGGGGGCCAGAAATAGGTCCAAAATAGACATTTTTTGAACAAATTTCCACCCCTCAAATACAATGTTCAATTTCAAGTACAAACGTGATGCAGAGATACCTAATGATAAGGCCTTTCTAAGCATACTAATTTAGGTGACCCCCCGGAAAGATCAAGGGTCACAGAAGGTCAGCAATTGTGTGAAATATGCCAGTTTTTGAAAGAATCATAGATTTTATCAATGTTTTTGCAAACATTTCAAACAAACTTGGCAGCTGATGATAACACCTTTCTATGCATGCTAATTTAGTCGCCCCTCACAAATGTCAAGGGTCACGGAGGGTCGACAAATTTGTGGGAAAAAAATGCGTACATTTTGAGAAAACTCGGATTTCGCTGGTACAAAAACCAACCCTTATCAGGGGCGGATCTGGTGTTGGGGGGCGGGGGTGTTCCAGGGGGTTCAGTGACCTGTTGGAAAGATCAAGGTCACACAGGTCACACTTATTATTTTGATTGGTCATACACGTGAGCCATAAAGGCTTTGCCTTTCTTATTTTTACTTCTACGACTTACATCTTCTACGACTTGCTGATCTTGAGGGTGCGGTCGTAAAACTGGTTCAAAAGACAAGTACAAACCACTTTACTTTGCAATACCCTAATAGAGCCTCGGCGTGAAAGGATTTCAATATCAAGTCAGAGTTAGTTATTTGGGTTTAACGCCGAGCAGGCAAATAAAGCCATTTCATGGCGGGAAGGGGCGAGATGGTGGTGGAGGAGGGTTACAGGGGTTCTGAAACTCCCCTCCTGCCCGCAAATAATTTCAACTGCTATATAACATTATTTAATTATTTAAATGAGTGAATGATGATGCCACGTGTTGTATGGGCATACAGCGAATTTCCCCATGAGGGATTATTACAGTACTATTCACTTCTATTCTAAAAGTCCATGTTTGGCTCATGTGTGATAACAGAAGTGCGCAAAGGCCATTGGTCCGATGTCGGCGCGATGACCTTTCGCGCATTGAGTGGCGTCAGTCGTCTTTGGTGTGTCGTTTGTCTGTCCTCTGTGGTAAACTTTAACGTTGGTATTTTCTCGAAGACTATTGAAGCTACTGTCTTCAAATTTGACCCAGTGATACTTTGTGACAAAACCTTTCTAAATATACACATTTCAGTGACCTCTCGCAAAGGTGACAGTCACAGTATTACGATTGTGGTTGTGTTGTTTTGTGAGAGCATGCATACAGTGTTAATCGTAGGAAACGATACCGGGTATTTATTTGAGCTATCTTGGTTACGTATCACGTACCTTTTCAGTAAGATTCTTTATTGTTCGCGCAGATAGCGGTATTGGCTTTGTTATGATACGCTAAGTTTAGTCCGGAAGCTTCTAGCAAGGTCGCGCTGTCTAGTGACCTTACATGGGACGTCAAAGGTGTAGGCAACATTTCGCTACACAGTATTATGGACGCTCTATTTTTAGTCATAGTTGTTTCCTGTTCGCGTGAAGTTGGCAGCCGTTCTTTGCGTGTTATGAAAGGTCGTGAACGGTCTGCCATACTCTTATGTGATGTCATTACACACTGGGATTTGGGGCTGAGATGAGCAGTCGAATTTGTGTAGATTATTATTGTTTATTCTAGAAAGTTTTTTTTTTAAAATTAATATTTATGAGTTTCAGTTACGTGTTCCGTTCCGATTGGTTGCATTGTGTGATTTCGTTAGATTATTCTGGAAAGTCGTTTTACTATAGAAGTTGGTGTTGAAGTTGAAGCACGTGTGTACATTGTCATGCATTGTCAGTTGTAGGGACAGTTTATCGTAGGTACGTGGCCCGTATAGGTGTACATTGTGAGAGACGCAGCGTAACGGTGGTGTACGTTGTACGAGAAACGCATTTGTGTCACCAGTGTTGACATTTGCAGAAGAGACATTGTATCAGTGTTGGTGCATTTGGGAATGCATTGTATGGAGATCGCATCGCTGAAATAAAATCTTGTTGGAACTGTTACTCCAGTATTGTCTACAACCTTAAGCCACGTGTGACGGGTTGCAGCTGAATGAAGTTTATTTAAAAAGAACCTTACGTGCGTGCGTCTGGTGTGATATCATACTACGACTACGACTCAACACGTAACATTTTGGCACCTCCGACGGGACTTCTTCAGTTGGCTCAGTGGAAAGGGTAGCCGGAGAAAAACAGCCAGCAGTGAAACGCAGAGATGGCGACATCAAAAATGGAGACATTCCTGAAAATTGGAAAGGAATGTGGACTCGAAGGAGCTCAACTCCTCGAGTTCGTAAAGGAGAGAGAGGAGAAAGAAGAAAAGAGACGAGGGAGAGAAGAAAAAGAGAGATTGGAGAGAGAAGAAAGAGCTAAAGAACGTGAAATCAGGAAACTCAAAATTCAACGAGAAAAGAAACAGCGAGAAGAGGCAGAGAAACAGCGAAGAGAGGCAGAGAAACAACGAGAAAAGGAGCGAGAAGAGGCAGAGAGGCAACGTCAACATGAAATTCATCTAAAGCAGATGGAGATAGAGGCACAGAGCCAGAGAGCTACTGAAGCAACAGCATTAGCCAGCAGAGAGCAAACAGCCCGTGCGCCAAAGCTACCACCTTTCGCAGAAAATTCAGATAAGATGGACGCTTACCTAGAGTGATTCGAGCGCTTCGCAAGCAGCAACAACTGGACGCAAGAGACTTGGGTTATCAAGTTGAGTGCACTTCTAACTGGCAAAGCGCTTGAATTTTACACCCGCTTGTCAAGAAAAAAAAGCCGAAGATTATACGCAGTTGAGAGCCGCCCTGCTGAGACAGTACGACTTCACTGAAGAGGGTTACAGGCGACGATTTCGGAACTGTAAGCCTGAAGAAGGAGAAACACCCGGCCTATTCATTGAGAGAATCAGGAGCTACCTGGAGAAATGGATAGAGCTGGCTGGTTTAAACAAAGATTACCAGGACCTGTGTGACCTCATCATCAAAGAACAAGTCCTCAACGCATGTTCTAAGGACCTGGCCGCCCACCTCAGGGAGCAAAAAGACCAGTCCCTAAAGGCCCTGGCAGACTTCGCTCAAAGATACCTTGACGCCCACAACAGGAAGTTCGGGCCCAGTAAGCCGCGGCGTGTGTCTGCATCAGCAGAGGAAATCCACAATGTCAGAGACACCCCGAAATACAAGCCGGTGGAGAACCTGACATGTTTTCTATGTGGAAAGAAAGGTCACAAGGCGATACGGTGTCCTCCTAAAGATGTTCCCCGAGGCGACAACATCAGAAGATCCAACCAAGATCGCGGGATAGCAGGCAGAAGCAGCACCACGTCTCAACACAGAGCCGCCGCTGTATTAGCCAATGATGTGACGTCATCCAGTGACTTTGAATCTGGAGAAACGCGAGTGACACATGAGCTGATTGAATCTTTTATAAAGAATGGACGCATCCCAGTAGGAGATGGGGCTACATTCTTACCAGTCTCAAACATCGCGCTACCTGAGAATGAAGTGCCGAACATGCCGGTGGTGTCAGGATTCGTCGGAAACACACCAGTGAGAGTGCTGAGAGATACCGGTTGCAGTTGCATCATCGTGAGAGAGGACCTAGTAACTGAAGACCAGAAGCTACAGGAGTGAACCACCCTCATTTTGGCCGACGGAACTGTGAGGATTATTCCCCTTGCCAATGTGAGCGTCGACACCCCGTACCTGAGAGGAGAGGTTAAGGTGCTATGCGTAAAAACCCTTGTCTACGATCTTATCATCGGAAATATTGATGGTGCCAGAAACGCAGACGATCCAGATCCAGAGTGGAGACCTGAAACATGTGCTGTTACCACAAAAAGTCAAGCAAAGAAGAGTCATCTGACCATCCCTCTAAAAGTGGCGGACAACACGGAAGCAGCTGTGGTGAATAGGGAAAGGCTGGTGGAGCTACAGAAAGCCGACCCCAAGCTTGACAAGTTCCGAGGTGTGATGAAGCTCTATGCCCAAGCATAGTGCTCATACATTAGGGTTAGTACGGTACGGTTTTTGTTAACGGTTTGTTTGTGCCGATAGTCCGTGGGGCCTGCTGTCCACGTGTAATCTGTAAGACATGGTTAGCACGGAGTTTGGTGAGTTCTGTTTAGTGAGTTCTAGGCAAAAGCTGTGTCTGTCAGAGCAGCAATATATTAGTGCGGGGCTTGACTGTCATTCTGGACAGACCCCACCCGGGTATGCCCTGGGGGACTTGGGTGGGGTTAGGTATTTTTTAGTTCCCAGGGTCACCCTGGTCAGCCCCACAGGGGTGGGTTTTTCTCTCTATTCTGGGGCATGTGGTTCTGTCTACCCTTGGTCCATTCACCTGTATTTGCCTTTTTAAAACTCTCCCTACTGTCTGCACTGCCTGTAGCTCTTGATATTGGATGTGTGTTGCTAAATGGTCTTAGCTTTATTTAGGCCCCATGTGTTAGGTTTATTTAATGTATTTGACTGGCTGGCGACATACATTCAATGTTCTGTTTAGTTTTTTTTTTTTCACAAGCAGTGCAGGCACGTCCTGAGAAAGCCTTGTTGCTGTCGGGACGTTAAGCAATGTACAATCAATGTACAATCAATCATTCTGGACAGACGTTATACGAGATACCTTAGCCCGCATTCCAAGACTCTGAAGCCTAGATTTCAGGTATGTTTCTATATATGTAGTATTGATAGTTGCTTAGTTAAAGACAGTATGCGTTACTAAGAGTAATTTGCTCGTATAATAATAATAATAATAATAATGAGTATTTATATAGCGCTTAATCTTACTCAAAAGCTCTAAGCGCTTTACAATCTGTACACAAAAATAAAAATACAATGACATATGCACATAACAAACAAAGCACAATGCCCGAACACACCACTTTTACAATAAACTAAACAACAATACATACATAATAATTTATATTCTAATTAACATTCAGTCTAAACAAGGAGGATTGCAGAACTACAACTAAGGCATCAAACACTGGCAGTTATTCAAAGTAAAGCTTGAAGAGGTGAGTTTTCAACGACCTCTTGAAGTCAGAGACAGACTCACTGTTTCTGACCTCAAGAGGAAGTGTATTCCATAACACTGGGGCTTGATAAACAAAAGTGCGCTGACCAAATGTTTTAGTTTGGACAGAAGGTACACACAACTTCCGTTTATCAGAAGAGGAGCGGAGCTCACGAGAGGGTGTATACACATGCAGCAAAGAGGACAAGTATTCTGGGCTGGTGCCTGAAAGGCAGTTAAAACAGATTGACATAACTTTATATTGAATACGTGAGGACACAGGTAGCCAGTGAAGGGACTTCAAGATGGGTGTGACATGCTCAGTCTTACGGACTCTCACAACAAGCCGGGCTGCATTGTTCTGAATTTTTTGGAGGCGATCAATGAGATACTGAGGGCAGCCACAAAGCAAAGAGTTACAATAATCTAGCTTGGACAGCACAAATGCACAAACTAGTGCTTTAGTGGCTTCCACGGTCAGCAGATGACGAACTGAACTAATACGACGAAGTTACAGATAAGCGGATCTACACACTGCACTGACATGCTGTGACATAGATAACTCGCTGTCAAGTGTAACACCCAGGTTTCTCACACTCGCAGAGAAGCCAATGAGTGTTCCATCCACAGACAATGATGACGGTAAAGGCAGGGACGAAGATAATCTTGGATTAGCTACCAACATTGCTTCAGTTTTGCCATCATTTAACATCAGTTTGTCGGTGGTCATCCATGATTTGACATGGTCAATGCACTGGCTTATACTTTGGACGGCATTCACAGCTCGCTCGACAGTATCACTTTTGTACATCTGCGTATCATCTGCAAATGCATGATGGGAAATGGAGCAACTCGTATAGTGTTGACCGGTTTGGTTTAGTTATGTTGGTTTAGAATTCAGTGAAGTAACCGGTGTTTTCGTAGACAGTTGTTTACCGCGATATATAACTAAAGGAATGTGAGGTGTATGTGATGTGGATGCTGGGTGTGGGGAAAGGAGTGATGTATATAGCTTGATAGTTGTGAGCGTTTTTTTCGTATATTTATCTTGTATAAAAGTCACTTTAGAAAGGGAGCCCGTGTGTTTGTTTTACCGCATGAATGCGCCCGTCTGAGTCAGTGGCGGTGTATGCGTCTGTTGTGCGAGTCTGTGCGTACGACTGTGGGCAAGTCTGCGTGCGTTACAGTGGTGACCCTGTTTTAGCGGTATTTTAGAGTAGTGCGGGCGATAGTTGGGTAGTGGACGTAAAGTTTCTGTATTGCTAGGTGCGTGTTAGGTTGTTGATATTTTTGCCATTTATTTGAATTTTTACGTTTTCAAGTTTTGGGAAGTTGTGGTAGCAAATATGGAGGTAGACCCGGTAGAGGCTTATATTAAGCAAGGCGAAAGGCTAGGTCTTAAGGACGAGAAACCTTTTGATTATGTCGAGAAATGTAGGGATAGGGAGGATAGGGCGAGAGAAAGAGAAGCTCAGAGAGAGCGAGAAGAGAAAGAAAGAGTCCTAAAGGAGAAAGAGTTAGAAGCTCAGAGAGAGCGAGAAGAGAAAGAAAGAGTCTTAAAGGAGAAGGAGTTAGAAGTACAGAGAGAAGAGAGAGCGTTTCAGAGAGAGAAAGACGAGAAGTCTCTAGCGTTTCAGAGAGAGAAGGACGAGAGGGAACATGCGTTAAGAGAGAGAGAATTAGAGTACCAGAGAGAGAAAGAAGAGAAAGATAGGGATGTACAACTACAGTTAGCTCCGGATGCGGGGTCTAGAGCAGATAGTGATTCAGTAGGCCGGGGCATACGGAATTTTCCTAGACTGCCGATGTTTAAAGAGTCCGTGGACTCTATTGACGCTTTTTTGTGTCGTTTCGAGTCTCATGCGCAGGCGTTGAGTTGGCCTTCTGCCAACTGGCCCGTTTTGCTTTCGTCTGTGCTAGAGGGTCAGGCCTTGAGTCTTTACCATAGCTTGAACGTTTCGGGGAACATAGATTACGAGACTTTGAAAGAGTGTCTCTTGCAGAAGTTCCAGTGTAATTACTTACTTACGCCTGTCACCCCTACCCGGGTATAGGCCGTCGACGAGAGACCTCCAGCAACTCCTGTCCTGTGCTTCTTCTTCGATTCTACTCCAGGTGGTTCCCAGTCTCTTGATGTCTGCTTGGAGGTCTCGACGCCAGGAGTTTCTCGGCCTACCTCTTTTCCTCTTTCCCTGGGGGTTCCATGACAATGCCTGCCTAGTGATACTGAAAGCTGGCTTTCTCAGACTGTGACCGACCCATCCCCATCTTCTTCGCCCAATTTCATTCTCTGCTGTTATCTGCTCTGTTCTCTCCAAGAGTCTGACGTTGCTGATCTTCTCTGGCCAGTGGATTTTCAAAATTCTTCTAAGGCAACTGTTCATGAAGGTTTGTACTCTGTTGACTGTGGTTTTTGTCAATCTCCAAGTCTCTGCTCCATATAAGAGAACTGCTTTTACATTGGAGTTGAAAATCAAGGACTTTGGTGTGTTGTGACAGCTCTCTGGAGCTCCACACTTTTTTCAACTGGAGAAAGGCTGCTCTGGCTTTACCAATTCGTGCTCTGACATCTGCATCAGTGCCGCCTTTTTTGTCTATGATGCTCCCGAGATATGTGAAGGACTCCACCTCCTCCAACGGGGTGCCAGCAAGCAAGACTGGTTCTTCCCTGGTTGCGTTCAGCCTCATTGTCTTTGTTTTCTGTTTGTGAATGGTGAGGCCCACTTGGGACGAGATGTCAGCAAGCCTCGTGGTCTTGTCCTGCATTTGTTGATGAGCGTGGGACAGTAATGCCAAGTCGTCTGCAAAATCGAGGTCGTCAAGCTGTGTCCACAATGTCCACTGTATTCCACTTCGTCTGTGCTCTGTGGTCATCTTCATGACCCAGTCTATGGCCAGTAGGAAGAGGAACGGAGACAGCAGACACCCCTGCCTGACACCGGTTCTGACCTGGAGCTCCCTGGTGAACTGCCCTTCATGGATCACGCGACATGTCATGCCATCGTAGCTGCTCTTGATCAGGCGGACGAGCTTTGTGGGTACACCGTAGTGTCGTAGGAGTTTCCACAGAGTCTTTCGGTCCACACTGTCAAATGCTTTCTCATAATCCACAAAGGTGACGTACAGCGGGGAGCTCCACTCCAGAGACTGTTCCACGATGATGCGGAGAGTGGCGATCTGGTCTGTACATGATCGGTTCTTCCTGAATCCTGTTTGCTGGTCTCACAGCTGGGGGTCAACGGAGCTCTTCATTCTCTCCAGGATGATCCTGTTGAAGACCTTTCCTGGTACTGACAGCAAGGTGATTCCTCTGTAGTTGGAACACTTGCTGAGGTCGCCTTTCTTGGGAAGCTTGATTAGGTACCCCTCCTTCCAGTCAGCCGGCATCACCTCCTCTTCCCAGATCTTTCCAAACAGTGTGTACAGCATCTCCCCTGTTGTCTCTAGGTCTGCTTTCAGAGACTCCGCTGGGATGCCATCTGGGCCTGCTGCTTTGCCGTTCTTCAAGAATGCCACTGCTCTTCTGATCTCTTCCCGGCTGGGTCTGTCACAGCTGATGGGTAGGTCGGTCTCTGCCGGCTGGATGTCTGGTGGGTCGGGTGGGCTCGGTCTGTTCAGTAACTCTTCAAAATACTCGGCCCATCTGTAGAGTTGGTCTGCTCTGTCTGCAATAGGCTTGCCTTCTTTGTCTTTTACTGGTCTTTCTGTATGGCCATACTTGCCTGACAATCTTCTGGTAATGTCGTAGAGCTGTTTCATGTTGCCGCTGCCTGCTGCCTTTTCTGCCTCTGCTGCCAGGCTGTCTGTGTAGGCCCTCTTGTCTGCCCTGATACTACTCTTCACCTCGCGGTTGGCTTCCGAATATTCCCCCTGTGCCCTTACTTTGGCTGCTCTTGTGCGACTGTTGTTGACAGCTGCTTTCTTCTGCTTCCTCACTTCTATCTTCTTTAATGTCTGTGCCGCCAGCCAGTCCTTGTGATGGTGTTTCCTGAACCCTACAGTGTCTTTGCAGGTTGAGTTCAGCGCCTCTCTAACTGCCTTCCACTGCTGCTCTGTGGTGACTGCCTCCTCTTCATTTACTAGCTCCTGTAGCGCTTGAAACCGGTTGGACAGCACCAGTTTAAACTCTTCTTCCAGTGTAATGCGGAGGGTTTTAGAGAACGCTTGAGAGCTTGTCGGCCAGAGACAGGGGAATCGTTTGTGTCGTTTGGCAAACGATTGTCACATTTGCTCGTACGTTGGGTCGAACTGTCAAAGATCGACCACACGTACGAAGCATTGTTCGATCTCATGTTGGCTGAACAGTTCTTTGGTAGCGTTTCCAAGGATCTAGCGGTATTCTTGAGGGAGCGTAACCTCAAGACTACGGACGAGTTAGTACAGAACGCGGAGGCTTTTCGGATGGCGCATCCGACGAAAAACCTCGCGCGTAGGACCGAGACACCGCCAGTCGGGTTGGTCGCTGCTAACACGACTGGGGGTTACCGGGGCGTCAATACTTTACGTGGAGCCCAGCTGGTTAACGGTAGAGGTACTTTGCGTTTTCGACGCGGTGATCGAGGTATCGGCAGTAGCGGTCGCGATCCGTACGCACGAGGAGAGACATCTGGCCGTGGGTATGGTCGTGGTCGTATGGCGAATTCAGACACTCAGTGTTTTGCGTGTCATGCATACGGTCATTTTAGTCGCGAGTGTCCTAGCAGTAGTTCAGGGACTGTGTTTCACCTGTGAGGGGTACGGCCATCTGGCTCATCAATGTCCTAACAGTCCTGGTATGGTGGAGGGGGCGGAGCAGCCCACTCACGTAGCCAGTTTTGCGGTCCCAGTCGGGGAGGAACCACACAGCTGGGCGCAGTGTGTTCAGCTGAGGGAGGTGGTTGCGTACCGCTGGTGGACGGGGTTGTTAACGGATGTCTCGCTTCTGTTCTCCGTGACTCAGGTACAACGACCGCAGGGGTCAGACGTAGCCTTGTTAGACAAGATCAGTTCACGGGCGAGACGCAGAAAGTAGTTTCGTTCGGAGGGAAGGTAGAAGTTTTCCCTTTGGCTAGAATAGATGTTGACACGGAGTTTTTCTCGGGTAATCTGATGTCGTGTGTCATCGACGACCCAGTAGTTGATTTAGTCATAGGTAATATGAAGGGTGTGCAGCCAGTCGTTCATAGGGTCGGAGCGAGCTCAGGTTGATCGCAGTGCAGTCGCATCAGTGGCGACGAGAGCTAGCAGTAAGCGTAGTTGGGAACAGGGGGACCGTGTTATTTCCGTCCAGAATCAGGGGATCGGTCAGCGGGCTTGGCCCACCAGTCGGGTTGGCTGGAGACTGCATACTTCTGTTGCGGACAGAAATGCGCTCAGCACCCAATATTTAGGTAGATCGGAGACTGGGGTCTCGCGATTGTAGGTAGGTCGGAGACTGGGGTCTCGCGATCGTGTGGGCAGTCGTTGGATCGATTTCATTTCTGGAGGTTTTAGCGCGTTAGTTCTGTTTTTGCGTATGCAGTGCGATCCGAGAGTGTACGTTGAGGCTTAAGACTGTAATATTTTTTGCTTTCTTGTAGTCTAGTTAGTCAAAGTTAGTTCCTTCTTGTTAGGAAAGTATATTGCGTCGAGTAGTCTTAAAAAGAAACTCGGTCGTTTCTTTTTTTTCCCGAGGAAGGGGGAATTGTGATGAAGCTCTATGCCCAAGCATAGTGCTCATACATTAGGGTTAGTACGTTACTGTTTTTGTTAACGGTTTGTTTGTGCCGATAGTCCGTGGGGCCTGCTGTTCACGTGAAATCTGTAAGACATGGTTAGCACGGAGTTTGGTGAGTTCTGTTTAGCGAGTTCTAGGCAAAAGCTGTGTCTGTCAGAGCAGTAATATATTAGTGCGGGGCTTGACTGTCATTCTGGACAGACGTTATGCGAGATACCTTAGCCCGCATTCCAAGACTCTGAAGCCTAGATTTCAGGTATGTTTCTATATATGTAGTATTGATTTTGGCTTGACTTCGCGAACGAAGATTCTATAGGGCTTGCCCACGTCGTCTGCAGGCATTTTCGTGGCTGCGGAGGCCAATCCGGGACAGGCAGGTTCGACCGCAGTGGCTGCAGGGGAAGGTCTGGTCAGGGTTCTGAGTTACGACAACTCTGTTTTTTCTTCTGAGCCGCTTGTCCTTAAGGTTAGCTCTGCGAGAGTCCTCAAAGTCCTTGTTTCTATATATGTAGTATTGATGATAGTTGCTTAGTTAAAGACAGTATGCGTTACTAAGAGTAATTTGCTCGTATAGTGTTGACCGGTTTGGTTTAGTTATGTTGGTTTAGAATTCAGTGAAGTAACCGGTGTTTTCGTAGACAGTTGTTTACCGCGATATATAACTAAAGGAATGTGAGGTGTGTATGTCTATGCCGCTATGAAGATAGTACGTGGATGGTTAAGCATAGTCTTTTCCAGTGTATAGAGTAGTGTATAGCAAGAGTGTTAGGCTATAGTCTGTTTCAAGATAGTGACAGAGATATGGGTTGATTGATTGTACATTGCTTAACGTCCCGACAGCAACAAGGCTTTCTCAGGGACGTGCCTGCACTGCTTGTGAAAAAAAAAAAAAAACAGAACATTGAATGTATGTCGCCAGCCGGTCAAATACGTTAAATAAACCTAACACATGGGGCTAAATAAAGCTAAGACCATTTAGCAACACACATCCAATATCAAGAGCTACAGGCAGTGCAGACAGTAGGGAGAGTTTTTAAAAGGCAAATACAGGTGAATGGGCAAAGGGTAGACAGAAACACATGCCCCAGAATAGAGAGAAAAACCCACCCTGTGGGGCTGACCAGGGTGACCCTGGGAACTAAAAAGTACCTAACCCCACCCAAGTCCCCCAGGGCAGACCCGGGTGGGGTGACAGAGATATGGGGGTGTTACGGAAGTAGACAGTTTATGAAGCACGTGTGTGTGTGTGTGAATGAACGTGTGAGTTATTTGTATCGGCCAGGTTACGTGACGTTTCTCATTGATCCAATATGTTGTGTGTTTAGCAAGCGTTACGTTTGGATCCTTGTTGTTGTTGTGTTTAGAGTGCTTGTAAAGAGTGGAACGACGGACGCCGAGACGTCAGTCAAAGGTGGGACCTAACGTGAGGTCATCCCTCGAGCTCTTCGCTCAGAGTGAGTCTGATCGGGACCAAGATACCCGGATCACAGCGAGAACTGCGCTACGGTGCGAGTACAAGGACGTCCGTGTTACAGACAGGACGACAGGAAAGAGCATACAACGGACTTGCACGCCTAGACGTGAGAAGGACCAACGTAACCAGGCAATAACATCAAACAGGTTGGAGACAGTGTGAAACTAAAGCCTAGCCTGGCCGAGATAGTGTGTGAGGTGTATGTGATGTGGATGCTGGGTGTGGGGAAAGGAGTGATGTATATAGCTTGATAGTTGTGAGCGTTTGTTTCGTATATTTATCTTGTATAAAAGTCACTTTAGAAAGGGAGCCCGTGTGTTTGTTTTACCGCATGAATGCGCCCGTCTGAGTCAGTGGCGGTGTGTGCGTACGACTGTGGGCAAGTCTGCGTGCGTTACACGAGGTCAGACCGAGCCCGTAACGCGAAAGGGAAATGAGATAATCTTCGAGACCAGGACAAATATCCTGTACCGGATATTCAACAGCAATGGAGATAAACCTGTGCGTCAGGTAGTAGTTCCTGAACCTTTGAGAATGCAGGTGATGAAATTGGCCCATGATTCCATATTGGGAGAACACTTGGGAATCAACAAGACCCTCGATAGGATCCGAGCCGTCTTCTACTGGCCTGATATGGGAGGCGACGTCACCCGATTCTGCAGGTCATGCGACATATGCCAGAAGACAATCTCCAAGGGAAAGGTGCCCAAGGTTCCTCTAGAGAAAATGCCACTGATCGATATGCCTTTCAAGCGGGTAGCTGTGGACCTGGTGGGGCCAATATCCCCTCCAAGTGAAGATGGTCATCGCTACATTTTGACTCTGGTGGACTACGCTACACGTTATCCTGAGGCCATACCATTGAAGAAGATCGACACTCCAACAGTGGCAGAGGCATGTTCAGCCGTTTGGGGATTCCTGAGGAGATCCTGAGTGACCTAGGAACTCAGTTCGTCTCCGACTGCATGGAGGAAGTCAACCGGCTATTAAGCATCCGAAACCTTACTACCACCCCTTATCACCACATGTTTAACGGGCTGGTTGAAAAGTTTAATGGAACATTGAAGGCTATGCTGAAGAAACTGTGTGCTGAGCAGCCAAGGTTGTGGCATAGATATATCAATGCCTTGTTCTTCGCATACCGTGAAGTTCCTCAGGATTCGACAGGGTTTTCCCCTTTTGAATTACTGTACGGTAGGACTGTAAGGGGGCCCATGCACATCCTGAAGGAGCCGTGGACCAAGGATATCGACGCACCTGAGGTGAAGATCAGTTACCAGTACGCCTTCGACCTGAGAGAGAAGCTGGAAGATACCCACAAGATGGCTCGAGAAGAACTGGGGAAGGCGCAGAACAAGGGGAAGCATTACTATGATTGTAAAGCGAAACCTCGACGATTCCAGCCAGGTGACCAGGTATTGGTTCTTCTTCCTACCGACAACAACAAACTCCTGATGCAGTGGAAGGGACCCCACGTTGTCGACACGGGGTTGCCATCAACGACTACAGAGTCACGGTCAACAACAAGGTGAAGACTTACCATGCTAATCTGCTGAAGACGTATATTGAGAGAGGTCGTCAAGACAAAATACAACTGGCGGCATCGGTGCGTCTTGCTGACGACGAAAGACTAGACGACGAGAACCTGTTTGACCTTAATGAACTCCACCACAAGGAGGATGTACAAGACATCCAGTTCGGTCTGAGTCTGACCCAGACTCAACGAGAACAACTGCGCGTCCTGACTCAAGAATTGAAGCATCGGTTTACACCTGACCCAGGAACAACAGACACCATCCAGCACGAGATTAATCTGACGTCAAATGAGCCAGTTCGCAGCAAACCTTATCGTCTTCCTTATAACACGAGGGAAGAACTGAAAAAGGATATCAAGGTAATGCTGAGTCTGGAAGTCATCCGGGAGTCCAAGTTACCATATGCGTCCCCAGTTGTCATCGTGAAGAAACCAGATGGGTCCAACCGGGTGGGTGTGGACTACCGTAGACTCAATAAACTAACAATCTTCGATCCAGAGCATATGCCCACAGCGGAAGAACTGTTCCAGAAGGTCAGCGAAGACCGATTTTTCTCAAAAATTGATCTAAGAAATGGGTATTGGCAAATCAATGTTGCAGAAAAAGATATCCCCAAGACAGCATTCGTCACACCCGACGGTCATTGGGAGTTCCTGAAGATGCCTTTTGGTATGGTGAACAGTGGTGCCACATTGAAGAGAGGACTGAAAAAGATCCTAGAAGATATACAGAATGTGGTCTTTTACTGGGATGACATTTTGATCCATACCAAAACTTGGGGAGATCACCTCAAAACCCTCCGAGAGCTGTTCCAAAGACTGTCAGATGCAAATTTCACCATCCGTCCAAGCAAGTGTATTCTTGGGGCCGACAACATAGACTTCATCGGACACAAATTGAGCGAAGGTTTAAAGGGGCTACACGACGACAACGTGCAGAAGATCAGGGATGCCCCGCGACCTACGACCAAGACGCAAGTCCGCTCATTTATGGCTTAGCGAACTACTACCGGGAGTTCATACCAAACTTTGCGGCAGTCACAGGTCCCTTGACTGACTTGCTGAGGAAAGGACAACCTAACGTAGTTAAGTGGGAGGAGGCCCAAGAGCGAGCATTCCAGGCAATTCAAGACATCCTAACCGAGAAGCCTGTTCTACACCTCCCTGACCCGTTGAAAATTTTCTTCCTGAGAACATACGCCTCCAACGAAGGAGTAGGTGCAGTCTTAATGCAAGAAGATAACGGAAAACTCCACCCAGTGACCTACTCCAGCAAAAAGTTGACCAGAGCTGAGAGAAACTACTCGACCATCGAGAAGGAGTGCCTAGCCATCATCTGGGGAGTAAGGCGGTTCGAACTGTACCTTCTGGGTGTGCCATTTGTTCTCCAAACGAACCATCAGCCCTTGAACTAGCTAAACTCTGCAAAGTTTACAAATTCTCGTATTATGAGATGGGCGATGTTCTTGCAGAATTTTGACGTTAAACTACAGTCTATCAAGGGTTCGCAAAACTTTGGAGCGGATTACCTGAGCAGAGCAGTTTAAATGAACATTTCTGTGTCCATGAGAGTTTAAAGGGACATGTCTTCGCTCAGGACAGTTTAAAGGAACTGATTGATTGATTGTACATTGCTTAACGTCCCGACAGCAACAAGGCTTTCTCAGGACCTGCCCGCACTGCCCGTGAAAAAAAAAAAAAAAAACAGAATATTGAATGCATGTCGTCAGCCGGTCCAACACGTTAAACAAACCTACGCCATGGGGCCTAAATAAAGCTAAGACCATTTAGCAACACGCATCCAATATCAAGAGCTACAGGCAGTGCAGACAGTTGGGAGAGTTTCAAAAAGACAAATACAGGTGAATGGACCAAGGGTAGATAGAAACGCATGCCCCAGAATACAGAAGAAAACCCACCCTGTGGGGCTGACCAAGGTGACCCACCCTGTGGGGCTGACCAGGGTGACCCACCCTGTGGGGTTGACCAGGGTGACCCTGGGAACTAAAAAGTAGTTACCCCACTTTAAAGGAACTGTGAGACGATTATTTTAAAGTAGTTGTTTTGATTTAATTTGGTTGTGAAATTGTATTTGTTTGGGGTTCTGTGTAGGTTAACACAGCCACAACCGTATTCTGAGATTTGAGAAGAAATTTTTGTGAAATTTCATTCTAAAGAGGGGGGTAATGTTACGATTGTGGTTGTTTTGTTCGGTGAGAGCATGCATACAGTGTTAATCGTAGGAAACGATCCGGTATTTATTTGAGCTGTCTTGGTTACCTATCACGTACCTTTTCAGTAAGATTCTTTATTGTTTGCGCAGATAGCGGAATTGGCTTTGTTATACGCTAAGTTTAGTCCGGAAGCTTCTAGCAAGGTCGCGCTGTCTACTAATGTCTAGTGACCTTACATGTGACATCAAATGTGTAGGCAACATTTCGCTACACAGTATTATAGACGCTCTATTTTTAGTCATAGTTGTTTCCTGTGCGCGTGAAGTTGGCAGCCGTTCTTTGCGTGTTATGAAAGGTCGTGAACGGTCTGCCATACTCTTATGTGATGTCATTACACACTGGGATTTGGGGCTGAGATGAGCAGTCGAATTGTGTAGATTATTATAGTTTTTTTCTAGAAAGTTCTTTTTTTTTTAAATTAATATTTATGAGTTTCAGTTACGTGTTCCGTTCCGATTGGTTGCGTTGTGTGATTTCGTTAGATTATTCTGGAAAGTCGTTTTACTATAAAAGTTGGTGCTAGGAAGCACGTGTGTACATTGTCATGCATTGTCAGTTGTAGGGACACACAGTTTATCGTAGGTACGTGGCCCGTATAGGGTGTACATTGTGAGAGACGCAGCGTAACGGTGGTGTACGTTGTAAGAGAAACGCATTTGTGTCGCCAGTGTTGACATTTGCAGAAGAGACATTGTATCAGTGTTGGTGCATTTGGGAATGCATTGTATGGAGATCGCATCGCTGAAATAAAATATTGTTGGAACTGTTACTCCAGTACTGTCTACAACCTTAAGCCACGTGTGACGGGTTGCAGCTGAATGAAGTTTATTTAAAAAGAACCTTACGTGCGTGCGTCTGGTGTGATATCATACTACGACTACGACTCAACACGTAGCGCACACGGTGTCCGGAAATGAGGAAAAGTAGGTATATTTTTACAATAATTAATTTAATTCAATAGTATTTTCAGTTCAAACCCAAAATTGGTGCAAAGATACCTGATGATAAAACCTTTCTGTGCATACCCATTTTTTATTACGCCTTGAAATTTGTATGATCAGCGTTCTGGTGATTATGGGTCACCACACAACAAACAAACAAACGAAACACAATCAGATCACACAACGGGTTTCGTGTTGTCGTCGTCCTAGAGCTCGCTCCGAAGGAACATAGAGGGATTAGTCGTGCTGAGAACGTTAACAGTCCCAGTTGTACCTAGTCAAATGTCACGTGACCCTCACGGTGTATAGACAAAATTCCATGCATCAGGTACAAACATAGAGGCAACACTAGCCAGCAAGAGACATAGATTCATGGAAGCTCCGCCCCCTGTGTCTGAGACGTTCGACCTTGCACTTGTTGACGTGTTTCCTGACTTCCTTCGTGTAAAACCACTGTAACGTACGCAGACTTTCAACGGTCGCACGCACAGACTCACAAGTGCAACGGGCACACACACACAAACAACACTGACTCTCAGTCGGACGCATTCGTGCAGCATAAACTCAAAACACCGTTTCTGTGGCCCAACGTGTAATCCTAACTAACAAAAAAAACATACACAACTATCAACACTAGCACGTCACACTCACTTCAACACAATATAATAAAAGCCAGGCTAGGTAAAATGTCATCACTATCCAACCTGTTCAACGGGTATTATCGTTCTGCATAGTTCTCACGTTCCTCCACGTCTAGGCGTGTAGTTTTTTGCGTCACGCGCTCCTGAAGCTGTCCCACGCTCTCCGAGCTGTGGATGTCCTCTCGACACGCTCCTCTAGCGCAGCCTCTGTTGACATTGATGGCTCGGCACAAAATCCCCCGCTTCTCCAGCTGTGGATGTCCTCTCGACACGTTTATCCAGCGGCAGCCTCTGTTGTCTTTGACGTCTCGGCATCAAGTCCTTCGCTCCTCACAAGAACTCTGAACAATAAAGCTCTGATGTCATAACACTTGCTTAACACACAAATGTTGGGTGATATGAGGTACATTATGTAACCTGGCTGATACAGATAAATCTACCCGTTCATTCACACACTCGCGCTTCACTGTGGGGTGGCTCATGAGGATCTATGACTCTGGAGATGTCTATGCTTTTGATACGGTTATCTGCCGTCGGTTTACTCTCGTTTGTTGTGATTAGTTCGGCGTAAACATGACCTCTATCAGTGAGGTTCCTTAACCCATTTAGTTATCTTAACAAATGTCGCCTCAAGACCCTACCGCAGGAGATGGACGGACCGTGATAATTCAAGGGTAGTGTCAGACTAGCTTGGCGACTGAGAGGCGCCAAGCTCGTCTGACACTACCCTTGAATTATCACGGTCCATCCATCTCCTGCAACTGGTACATAGTTGTCGGGTGACAACTCCAAAATTTGTGAAATGGGGCCCTGTGGTTAAGAGGGTTAATGAATCCGCTCTCGTTCGTTGCTTGGGTTTGTTTGACGTGAACGTAACCTGACTATTGCGACATTTCTTTTTCCATAGCATCACATTACCTTGAAAGTAAGATAGGTTCCCTTTCGTTTATTCTAATTAAGAAACTACCAATTAAGTAGTAAAAAAAAGCACTCTCCCCGAAGGGAGGAGGGGGGGGGCTTCCCTATGCATTGCTTCCAGTCAGTCACTTAGCGCACCGCTCTTTCCTATCCTTTTTGTGCTTTGACCAAAGTAGATCTATGATCATTGGTCGATAATGCACAATTCTCACCCCTGACAGTGCTTTCACTACTCGCTTGGTAGTTTCTTCTAAATTACAAGCACTGACAGTCAACCCTTTTGGTCTCGTTTATTTTTTCTAATTAATCCTTGTGCATACAATCGTGTTCCCAGAGAGGACATTGGAAGAAATGTTTGCGCTGCATTACCGAGCTTTTATACACTGTGCACAACGCTCTGGAGTTCAGAATGTTTGAGAAATTTCTCGCTGACCAACAAAAGGAAGCAGAAGACAGCCAAGAAAGTAAGCATACTCACCCATACTGTCAACAAACATGCACTGGAACACATTCACCAACACAGGCAACAGTTCACATTATATGCCAATACGAGTACGGATGATGTGCTAAAAGCGCTGTCCATGATAACACCTTTCTATACATACTAATTTGACCCCTCACAGAGGTCAAGGGTCACGGATGTTAGACAAATTTGTGAAAAATGAATACATTTTGTTTAGACACTTGAACACTTGCTCATTTCAGTGACCTGTTGGAAAGGTCAAGGTCACACTTATTATGTGGCTTGGCCATACACGTGAGCCATAAGCAACGTTTTTGCCAACTTTTCAGTCAGAGTTGGCACAAAGGTAGCTGATGTATACTAATTTAGTGATCCCCTCGCACAGTCGTGGGGGGGGGGGGGGGGGGGGGAAGGGGGTAGTGTGTGTCCAGAAATAGGTCATAAATAGCCGTATTTTGACAAGAACTTTTTTTCTCAAATACTTTTTTCAACTTCAAACCCAAACTTGGTATAGACATACCTGATGGCCTTTATATGTCTACTTTGTGGCAAAACCTTCTAAACATACCAATTGTTTCTCCTCGAATACTATTTTCAACTTCAAAAACTTACATGGTACAGAGATACCTGATGGTAAAACATTTTTATACATACTAATTTGAATGACCCCTTGGAAAGGTCAAGGGTCAGGAGGTATAGTCAAGTAGTGAGAAATGCCAGTTTTTGATAGAAATGTAGTTTTCATCAAATTATTTTTCAAACTTTTCAATCAAATTCGGCATAAAGATAGTTGATGATAACACCTTTCTATGCATACTAATTTGGAGGGTTGACAAATGTGTGAAATGCATACATTTGGAGAAAACTCGGCTTTTGCTGGTACAAAGCCAACCCGTTACTTATGTTTAAACACGTGAACACTTGCTCCTTTCAGTGACCTCTTTGAAAGGTCAAGGTCACACTTATTATGTGGATTGGTCACATATGTGAGCCATAAGGGCATTGCCGTTCTTGTTTCTTTTCTTATCGTCATCTTATATACGAGGTATGATCAAAAAGTAACGATAGTTTTGCCATAAAGCCGAAACTGTTTCACAATTTACTTGTATTTTATTGTTTTGTAATAGTACTATTCTCGGCCGCTTCAGCAGGATTCAAGATCAATGTGATAGGTATCGACAACCTGATGTTCTGGGCGCGGGTCCAACGCGCTGAGTGTGTGGTGTTTACCTGTTTTTTCAGCTCTAAATTCAAATAATTTGACTTTGAAAGAAAACTTTTTACATGGTGATAAAGTTTGTCTTCTCCTCTTTCTAAGTTGTTATTGGTTTCGTTCTAGTGCACTAAGTCATTAACTGTGTGGAAGACAGTGAGTGTCGACGTTGGTTTCATCGCTTGGCTTACATTTTGCGGGGTAGATTGCCGGCGTAAGCGTAATTTATTTTGAAACATACACGTTTCTACGGCCGAGGGCGTCTCCGCCATTCAACCTACAGATTTGGTTTTTACCACCATTCAAAAGGTTATATTCTTGGCTAAAAGCAGCTTGTTGCCTTTTTTGAACACTTCAGTAATTCACAAGTTACGCTACAGAGCGCGCGTTTTAAACGAATTTTCGTGACTTTAACCTAATATCACAAAATCTGCTGAAAATAACACATATGTTCTGGACTCAAAGTAAACATCATTCAGTTTCCAGTAGAAGTTGCATGGTTGTAGAGCAAATGGCGGAGACGCCCTCCGCAGAAGAAAATAGTCACTGCGCTGCACTTAGTCTGACTCAATAACGTAAAAGACACATAGGCCTTCTTTTCAGGCGCGTCTAAAATGTGGTCAGAAAATGAGAAAAAAAAAATAATACTATTTATTTTGTGTTGTTCTTTTTAAATATTTTATAGTTTTTGTTCCGCGAGTCATCACAACGAGTGTGTGGAAGACATTTAGTGTCCGCGATTTTTTCTTCACGATTTTTTTCCCCCGGGCCGATCGCGTACACGTTGATAGCATGTACTTCCTTCTAAAGGCTTCCTCAGACGGAGAAACGAAACGAAACATTTCGTCGAAATGTCCGCATTTCAGACATTTCTCCAACATTTCACCGTTACACGAAATGGGAAACGACACATTTCACGAAATAGAACTTGTCTCTATTTTGCGAAATATTTCGCCGAAACATTTCGACCGTTACCCAATCAGCGTCGTCCGCTGCCAATCTGACGTCATTCAAGCCCAAACACTGAGGATAGCAACGGGAAAGCGATGCCGTGGATTCAGGTCTATGGGGCAAAACGCGAACTAAGAGTTGGTTAGAGTAGCGTCCCCTACCTTAGGCCTTATGGAGTCTAAAGTAACAGATTTGCGAACGTACGCCTCTAAACTATTGCCTGAAGCTAAATTGCGATATTTCCGAAAGTTAATAGACGTTGATGGAGTTGACCCTTACGATATTCCAAAGTCTTCATGGTCAAATTCGGTCGAAGATTTGCCTGCTGTAGATTATGCAGCCATTGTAAATTACTTCGTGTTGGGCTGTTCTGCTTACACTTGTGAAGATTTCAAAGCGTACAAGAGTCTTCAGGCTTACAAGTTATTTGTGTCAGGTTGGGTCAGGGACATACACACCTTCAAACCAGATGGATGTGCAAATGTTATTGTAACGGCAAAGGTCAGTATTATTTCAATAACTATTAACTATAAAAATTATCATGCTTGACTTACTCTTTATAAAACTAAGTCTAGACCAGTGTCGTGACATAGTGTCAAAGTAGGCTACACGACCAGCCCCGTAATTTTTTTTGTTTTATTGAGGCCAAATTTGTCATTGTTTTTGTACAGATCATCTAGTGCATTTTATTTTGGTTTTCTTAAAGAAAGGATACATTTAGGCCTACCTACCACCATCCACTATTAAGGTAGACATAGCAAAGAGGAATGGCCTTAGTCGGCTGACTACATTATTTAGATTATTTACTCTTGTATCACATTTTTATTAAAACGTGTATAAAATATTATTTATTTATTGGTATTGTATATTTAATTCCCCACCTAGAGACTAGTTCAGTTTGTTCATATTTGGAAATTATGCAGGATTGATCACTGCTGTATGAAAAAATAGGTATAACGTACTATAAATATAATTCTTTTTATCTGAGGCGACCCCAGGTGAGTGCATTGCTATCCTAGAATTTGACTAAGTAAGCTGATAATTAATGCAGAGACCCCCCCCCCCCCCCAAATACTTTTAGGCTTAGCCACCTAGGCACCTACACTATTTAAATATTCCAATAATTAGGTCTAATATTTTTATTTTAATGCGCTTGCAGGTTATGCATTCACAGAGTCTGAATGACAAGCCACTTGTTCCTTGGCTAATATGCACAGCAGACGGAGCAATCATTACTGCCCACTGCACCTGTATGGCCGGAGTTGGTGAGACCTGCACACATGCTGCAGCACTGTCATTTGCCTTGGATGCCCATTCTAGGGTAAAAGAAAATGCAACCTGCACAGGCGTAAAAGCTTATTGGAAAATACCAGGAAACGTAACTGGAGTTCTGCCTAAACCTGCTTATCAAATAGATTTTACTTCTGCTGACCAGAGAAAGAAGAAACTTGATAAACTTATTGATAATGTTTCAGAAGATGCCACACCCCAAAAGGGCATAAAGCCATTGGACTGTGATGCAGAACCAACCCAAGAGGAGATGACAGATTTTTTTTCTAAGCTGAAACAGAGCAATAGGAATAGTAATCTACTCAAAGTAACTCCACAATACTGTAATGATTATAAGGTGGCAGTCCCATGTACAGAATCTGATGAACTGAACTGCAGTCCATCACTTTCTTTGCCAGCTGACCTGAGAGATTTGAAACAGGATGACTTAGTGGGGAAATCTTTAAAATGCCTGCAAGAGACTTGTCGCACTATTGAGATTAAAGTACAACAGTTTGAGACTGAGCTTATTGAACAATCCACACAAGGACAATCTCAAAGTAAGAATTGGTTTTCTGTTAGAGCAGGACGAATTACAGCTTCCAATTTATATGCTGTATGTCACACAAGTATTGACAAACCTGCCCCATCTCTTGTAAAAAAGATCTGTTACCCAGATAAAGTCCTCTTTACCTCTGCTCAGACAAAATGGGGTAAAGAAAAAGAAAGTCAGGCAAAAGAGATGTATCGCACTGTTTGTGAGAAAGAGCATGATAACTTTGTCATTAGAGCATGTGGAATATTTGTTCCAACAGAGTACCCATTTATGGGTGCGACACCAGACGCCATGGTAAATTGTGCATGCCATGGGAGTGGTTGTCTGGAAATTAAATGTCCTTATAAACACAGAAAGCAGACAATAAAAGAGGCTATATCTTCCGACGCTGCATTTTGCTTAGCTATTGTTAGTGGCTCCATTGCATTGCGGGAGGATCACCCATACTACTCTCAGGTCCAAGCGCAGATCTTCCTCACAAAGTCAGCATATTGTGACTTTGCCGTGTGGACCACAGCTGACCTGGCCATTGTGAGGGTTTTCCCAAACCAGATATTTTGGGATGATTGTGTGATACAGGCAACAGCTTTGTTTAAAATGGCGATTCTACCAGAGCTAGTTGGTAAATGGCTGGTTCATGACCCTTCAGTTAATCAGAACAAAAGTGCTGAGACACAAGAAGGGAAAGAATCAGATGCAGGTGCAGAGGGAGTCATTTTCTGTGTTTGTCGGAAGCAAGAATATGGGAAAATGATTGCCTGTGACAACAAAGGATGCAAGATTGAGTGGTTTCATTTTGGCTGTGTAGGACTTAAAAGGAAACCAAAGGGTGTGTGGATCTGTCCACCGTGCGGAGGTCAGAGCACACATGGATTTTAGTATCACACCTGCCCCCATCTTACGCCAGCCTCCTGTAATTTATTTCTGTGCCAAATTGTTAAGTGTAATTACAATAAACATTTACATTCATCACATTCTGTAAATTAACACTACAAAACCAAACAAAAAAGTTTTCACAACAATTTCAATTCAATTCAATTCAATTGGTTTATTAAAAGTCTACACACAATCATCGTCCCATTCTCACATATTTTCACATGATACTTTTAATAATTAAAGAAATGAAATAAAAAGGAAAGAATTACAACTCTAATAATAACATTCATTATATAGCAGTACAATATGCCATATGGTAAATCATTGTCTTTGGTCAATAAACGAAAACAAATGCACCAGCAAAATTACAATATTTTGCAGTATTTGTCAATATCATCACTATTTCCTCATCAATTGATTCTTTTCAATATAACATCTATTTACATAGGGCTACATTACATTTTTATTTTGTTATCGTTAAATATTTTTTAAATGGCATCACATTTAGAGAATATTACTAAATAGATATATTTTATACAAAGTACAAGTAGGCCTACATTGTACATTCTTGAAAGATTTAGTTTTCAGTAATTTCACAGTAATCTGTACATTAAGCTTGATATGTCCACTGTAGGCCACTACAGTAATTGAAGCTTATTTTCCAACTGTATGTGTAAACATTTTATCACTCACTAAAGGTTTCATAACCATTTAATAGAGACAGATTGCTTAACTCATTCTACCCCAAGACCGAAATCCCCCAAACTTTGAAGTCGTCCTCTGAAGACTGCGTTGCAGTGCAGGACACAGATCGACCATGATAGTTCAAGTGTGATGCCAGAATAGCTTGGCGCCCTTAGGTGCCAAGCTATTCTGGCATCACCCTTGAACTATCATGGTCGATCTTCATTTTGCTGCGGTGTTTTCTGGGGTAGAATGAGTTAAAGCAACTATCAATACATAACAGCCATTCATTGTGATAAGACATATACATTACTTAGTTTTAGACAATGGTTATAATCAATTATCACTCTTTTATTTTATAGTCTATTAAATTTTTTTCGCCATAACAACATTAATTGCTGCCTTGTAACTTTTTTTTTTAACATGAAGCAATTTGCAATGCTGACTTCATTATTAGTCTTTGCATCAATCACACAGTGGCTCAAAGGTCGCTAAGTAACAGGCTGATTGTTAAATAATACCATTGCAGAGGTTGACAACTGCACAACCAACAGTGACAATCTTGTCTAATGTGGTAACCTCTTCACCTTCTCGATGAAAAAGCAGGTCTATTGGAATAGTGGTGTTCAAAATTGTAAATTTGTTTCTCAGAAGACCTATGATGCGTTCTACATGAATGCGCAGATGTGCCAGTTTTCTTGTTGACTCTATTTCTGCAGATGTCAGCTGACTTTTACCCTTAGTGAACGCTGGAATTTTAACCTCGGCTCCCTGCATTGCCACTAGTTCATGAATATCAAATCCTCTGTCTGCCAAAACAAGATCATTAGGTAGTAAATTATTTAAGTATCCACTGCAATCAGTAATTTTTTTGTCAGTTGTCCTCCCACCCCAACCCTTGGATATAAATGAAATATGGCCCTGTGGTGTTATGGATATGAGATATTTAATGGTATTGTTGTGTTTGTAGTGTGACCAAGTCATAGCGCTGGTGTCAGAACAGGAAGGCCTTTCAATGAATATTTCAAAACAGTCTATAATTGAAACAACACGTTTCCATGGATAGACTAGAAATTGTTCAGGCAGACTTGCTCTAATGCACTGTCGCTCAGGCCAAAACACCATTGGTTTCATTCGATAATAAAGAATGTTTAGTGTTTCATTGAACACTTTGTAGGCAGTTGTTCTCGATACGCAAAACATGTATGCTAGGTGCGGAAGTGGAGTATTTAATCTTAAATGGATCATTGTCAACATAAATGATTGAAACGAAGACAGAGCACGACGCTTGTTTGATGGCAAATGACTGCAGACAAATGTAAATAAAGTAGACAAGAGAGCGAAATCTGTAAGACCTGTGAAATAACGGACAGTATCATCCTGGTCTCTGAGTGATTCTTGGTTCATTTCTTTCTTTGACAGCTGTTCTTTTAGATCACAGTTTTCTTTAATTACTTTGCTAAGTTCCTCTCTGAGCAGGTTTTCTTCTTGTTGTGTCAGCGTGCTCAGTGCAACAACCTCAGTCTGGCAATAGCTACCTCCATCTTCACCCTGTTCAGGAGGTGGTGTCCCAGCTGCTGCACTGTCGGTCTCATCATTCATGTCATTTGGCTCACTTATCTCCTCACCTCTAGACGCCTGCTCAGCAGCTTTCTTTGTTCTGCGACTGCACAGTCTATTATAACTGAAACAAAGGACATGAAAATATAGCAATAAAACTTGTCATCTCTGGAATTTTTGACTAAACTACTAAACGCCATACACTTATAAGACAGCACCAAAAAAACTTACCAGTTTAATTGGACTTAGCTGCAAATATGAACTTGCATTTGAAGTTAAGGCATCAAAATAGAGGACCTGCATCACTTTCAATATGCTGGACCACTGTGTGGTCTTCAATGCCTTCACAGTACACTTCCTAACAATCAATATTGATCAGGATGTCTTTTTTAAGCCTTCCATAAATGAACAGTATACTTAATATTTTTTTAAAATATAAACTAATCTTAAACACAACTGAGACTGCTAAGTATCTTGAAGCTAAAATCATAAACACAACAAATAAATATTAAAGATACCTTTACTTATTATTTGTCTTGATTGAAAGTTGTATTGTTTAATAATTAAAAGTATCTTTAATATTTCTTTGTTGTGTTTATGATTTAAGCTTCAAGATAGTTTGCAGTCTCAGTTGTGTTTAAGATTTTTTTTCTCAATGCTTGCATCACTGCACTGTTTAGTGCTTTGTTCTTAAATGTCGTTTGCTTTCATCTTATTCAATAAACTCATATAATTTTTGTCATTTTTGGTCTTGTTCTTTTTTTTCTGTTTTGTTTTATATTAGTTTCTATTTCCACAAGTATGCCTAAATTTGCTACTATATTCTTATCTCTGGTTCTTCCTCAAACCTCTCGCACAATCAGCTCTTCCTGTGGCTCTTATTGATGCTAAGACATGCTTTGATACATCTGCCTTGTATTGTTTAATAAATAATATCTTTACCATTAACATTATTTTTTTAATATCTTTAATAATATATCTTTAATCGTTTGCCTAGTATCTTTAATATTATTTTCTTTGCTGTGTTTATTATTTTATAATATAGTTTTTCACAGTGAAGACATTACAAATGAGTAAAGAATAGTACCGAGCAGCACTGAAACCCTTTCACAGGGAGTGTCCTAATTTAAGTGTAGGTTTCCAACTGGGACTGTTGACATCTCCAACGTATGCCTTGACACCTGAAATAATATCAATAATAATCAATCATCTTGCTTTAACACTAATGTTCATCATAACAAATTTGTTAATTTATACAATAATCACCGTGTTCTGATTATTATTACAAAAGATGAGTCCATAATAATGGGAGAAACACAAACAAAACCTGGAACCGACACATGACTCCTTGCTTTAGTCAGTGGAATGAATCACTACATATTATTTTACTGGGAATTTAACAATCGAAGTAACTATGCCAAATTTAAAATAACAATCAGTTCTAATGTATTGAATTACAATAAATGAAAGCCAGTCAGCAAGCCTATCTGATGATTGAAATGTAGGTTTACACACTGACTGAGCAGCCTACTGCTGACTAGCTGTAGTCAGTAGGCGTGTACCTAAGTCCTAAGCAGTATGTACAGTACTGTCACAGTGTCAGTAGTCACACAAACTCAATCCAGTTATCCACAATTATCAAGGCCTGAATATTATGACTTAAATTCAAAGACTTAAATGTATTCTGATCTAAGTACAATTTTATCTGATGACTTACCGTTCACAAAATGATCGGAACAAACGTGTTTTCTGCCCTTGGACTCGAAAGTTACTGTCTTCAGTTGCAGTTGTGCTATCCACTCTCTTCGTCGTCTTGTCGTCGTCAATTCTTTCATTGATTCTCCCCCCCACCCGGGTCTGCCCTGGGGGACTTGGGTGGGGTTAGGTATTTTTTAGTTCCCAGGGTCACCCTGGTCAGCCCCACAGGGTGGGTTTTTCTCTCTATTCTGGGGCATGTGTTTCTGTCTACCCGAGGTCCATTCACCTGTATTTGCCTTTTTCAAACTCTCCCTACTGTCTGCACTGCCTGTAGCTCTTGATATTGGATGTGTGTTGCTAAATGGTCTTAGCTTTATTTATGCCCCATGTTGTAGGTTTATTTAATGTATTTGACTGGCTGGCGACATACATTCAATTTTCTGTTTAGTTTTTTTTTTCACAAGCAGTGCAGGCACGTCCTGAGAAAGCCTTGTTGCTGTCGGGACGTTAAGCAATGTACAATCAATCAATCAATTCATTGATTCTCCCTTTTTATTTATCACATTGGGAATAGAGTAGAACCGACGATCTGGCTCCCGATCCGATCTGTTGTGACACAACTTTACACAACACTTTTGAACCATTTTATTTGCGCCCAAATGCTAGTCGATCTCTTCTCAAAACCAACACGGAAGTGACGGAAAGGAAACAAAGAAGGCCTACAGTAGGAAAAGACAACTCGTCCCTGCACAACGCGTGTTGCCCCATTATGGCTAGAATTGCATGATGTGACGTACGATTCTGTAAGATTTAAGCGGAGAAATCGTTTTCAAAATGAAATCTATCACTAAAGTACTACCAAAATATGATTTTAGGTCAGTTTTCTAAACCCCACTTTCATCCGCTGCTCACCCCACCCGGGTCTGCCTTGGGGGACTTGGGTGGGGTTAGGTATTTTTTAGTTCCCAGGGTCACCCTGGTCAGCCCCACAGGGTGGGTTTTTCTCTCTATTCTGGGGCATGTGTTTCTGTCTACCCTTTGTCCATTCACCTGTATTTGCCTTTTTAAAACTCTCCCTACTGTCTGCACTGCCTGTAGCTCTTGATATTGGATGTGTGTTGCTAAATGGTCTTAGCTTTATTTAGGCCCCATGTTGTAGGTTTATTTAACGTATTTGACCGGCTGGCGACATACATTCAATTTTCTGTTTAGTTTTTTTTTCACAAGCAGTGCAGGCACGTCCTGAGAAAGCCTTGTTGCTGTCGGGACGTTAAGCAATGTACAATCAATCAGCAATTCATCCGCTGCTCTGCGAAGCCGCCTACACAATGGCAGCTATCGCTTCGAGACGGCGGCATCCTCGATTCACTTGAACCAGCTTTGTTTACGCATTCACAAGCGCTTACGGTTATTCGATATGGTCGGCAATTCACTTTAATTGTGTAAGTGAAGGCACACATGTCTTATATGTTTAGTTTTTAAGCGTCAGTAGTCAGAAATATGACCCGATATCCACCGATACAAACCAGAGCATGTGTCAGTGAAGAGTTACTTCCCCTGTACCAATCGAAATAAATTTTCACCGCGTTCAGTCTACGTGTGCGGAGGAGGCATTTCAATGCAATGAAAATGTTTCGTTTCTTGTGCATTTCGTTTCTCCGTGTAGGGAAGCAATAAGGTCTAGCGCGTCTCCGCCGGTCAGTCTACAAATGTTGTTTTTATAATCATTGGCAAGATCAGATTCTTGGCTATAAGCAGTGTGGTGCAAAACAAACAAACAAAAAAAAAAAAAAAAAAAAAAAAACAACAACATAGTAATTCATTGGATATATTGAGATTTTTTCGTTTATAGAATTTTTTCCGGACTTGTTATCATATCATCATAAAATCCGTAAAACATACGTTCGTAGTTCAAATGAAATGCTATTTAATTTCGAGTAAGTCTGTCTCAACTGCATGGATCTAGAGAAAATGGTGAAGAAGCACTCTGCAACGGAAAACTGTCACTGTCACTGTGCTGTACATCGTCTGATTCAATAATATGAGAAGCCGCGTCAGTCTTCCGGCGTGTCTGAAATGTGTTACAAAAATAAAACAAAACATATATTTAAATCTTTCAGGCATCTTCTTCTCGTTTTAAGGGTGATACTGTTTTGTTGGCTCCCGTGCGATGCAAAAGTGAGAATGTTTTGGGCCAGTGGTCGTCCGTCCGTCGTCCGTGGTAAACTTTAAAGTTGGCATTTTCTCGGAGACTATTCAAGCCACAGTCTTCAAACTTGGCCAAAGGATACGCTGTGGCAAGACCTTTCTAAACATACCAATTTGAGCGACCTCTCACAAAGGTCAAGGTCGCAGGGGATCAGGAAATAGGCCAAAATAGCTATATTTTGACATAATTTATTTTTTCTCAAATACTATTCACAACTTCAAACCCAAACTTGGTACAAAGATACCTGATGGTAAGACCTTTCTATGCATACTAATTTGGGTGATCCCTCGGAAGGTCAAGGGACACAAGAGCTAAGGAAATGGTTCCAAAATAGCCATATTTTGACAAAAGATGTTTTTTCACAAATATTATTCACAACTTCACACACAAATTTGGTACATAGATACCTGTTGGTAAGACCTGTCTATGCATACTACTTTGGATGACCCCTCGAAAAGGTCAACGGTCACAAGAGCTCAGGAAATAGGTCCAAACTAGCCATATTTTGACAAAAGTTGTTTTTTTTCTTTCTCAAATACTATTCACAACTTCAAACCCGAACTTGTTACAGAGATACCTGATGGGAAGACCTTTCTGTGCATACTAACTTGGTTAATCCAACTGAAAGTAAAGAGTCACAAGAGCTCAGGAAATAGGTCCCAAATAGCCATATTTTGACAAAAGATGTTTTTTTCTCAAATACGTTTCACAACTTCAAACCCAAATTCGGCACAGAGATACCTGATGGTAAGACCTGTCTATGCATACTAATTTGGATGACCCCTCGTAAAAGTCAAGGGTCACAAGAGGCCGGCAGGAGTGTGTAAAATGCAATTGTTTTGATAAAATTGTAGTTATTATCAACATTTTTGCAAAATTTTCAATCAGATTTGGCACAAAGGTAGCTGATGATATGACCTTCCCATGCATTCTAATTTAGTCGACTCATCGCAAGGTCAAGGGTCAAGGGATTGGGGGGCGGTGGGGGGGGGGGGGAGTTGACATGTGTGAAAAAGGATTACATTTTCAGAAAACATGGATTTTGCTGGTGCGAAAGCCAGCCCTTTACTCGTCAGAAAGGTCACACATTTAAATAAGTCGTACACCTGAGTCTTAATGGCTTTGCCTTTCTTGTTTTTAAATACTATTCACAACTTCAAACCCAAACTAGCTACAGAGATACCTAATGGTAAGACCTATCTATGCATACTAATTTGGATGAGCCCTCGGAAAGGTCAAGGGTCACAAGAGCTGAGGAAAAAGGTCCAAAATTGCCATATGTTTTACAAAGATGTTTTATCTCATTTACTATTCACAACTTTAAACCCAAACTTGGTACAGAGATACCTGATGGTAAGACCTTTCTATGCATACTACTTTGGTTGATCCCTCGGAAAGGTCATGGGTCACAAGAGCTCCGGAAATAGTCCCAAAATAGCCATATTTTGACAAAATATGTTTTGTTTTTCCTCAAATACTATTCACAACTTTAAACCCGAATTTGGTACAGCGATACCTGATGGTAAGACCTATCTATGCATACTAAATTTGGATGACCCCTCGGAAAGGTCAAGAGGCCGGCAAATGTTTGATAAAATTGTAGGTATTTTCAACATTTTTGCAAATTTCTCAATCAAATTTGTCACAAGGGTAGCTGGTGATAAGAACGTCCTATGTATACTAATTTAGTCGACTCATCGCAAAGGTCAAGTATCACGCGGGTGGACCGAGGTGTGAAAAATGCTTACATTTTAAGAAAACATAGATTTTGCTGGTGCAGATGCCAGCCCTTTACTTATTGTCGCAAAGGTCACACATATGTAAATAGGTCATACACGTGAGCCATAATGGCTTTGCCTTTCTTGTTCTGCATGCTGCAAGTCGTGAGAACGAGTGTGTGTAAGACAGAAATTGTCCGCGAGTTTTTCTTCACGTCACGTGGCGCTGTTCAGGGCCAGCTGTACACTCGATGAAAACGCATGCTTCATTCTACGGGCGTCTCATGAATTTAAAGTATACTGATCAACAAAAGAAACGGGAAATTCGTTTGTATGTTGTATTTGTATGATAAATCCACGAAAATACAAGTTACACTATTTTCGATAGCAAGTGTACGAGCAACAACATGTAAGCATGCTGTCACCGTACTGTAGTAACCGTTTTACCCTCCCTGTGTACGAAGCATCCGTATTGGTTAGGACGCACGGCGAATGCTTTCCACGCACGTGCATACACTGCAGAGTGATGTTGGGACTTGAACTGTGTTCAGCAATGCAAGGCAATAGAAAATCAGCATTGTTACGCCTTCTGCCACTTTTGCCCATGCCACATCAACCATGCCAAGACTTGGTGCTCCCCAACGAGAACGAGCTCTTGGGCGTTTGGAAGCCGCAGAATATCCACAAGCTATGGCAGTGGCCTTTAGATGACACATTTCGACCATGTACAGGCTGCAGCAACGCTATCATGCCAACGGGTCTTCTGCTGACGCTCCCCGAAGCGGACGACCACGTGTGACACCTCCAGGGCAAGACAGCCACATTTTACGGGCAGTGGAACAACATCCCCAGGGCAGCTGTCAACCGCCTGATGCACTCTATGCGCCGACGGTGCCAAGCCGTCATTAACGCGAATGGGGTCACACGCCATATTGACTTTGTGCTGTGTCATGCTTGCTCCAAATACAGAATAAAATTCCACACTGATTACGCTGGTGTCCAAGATTTCATTCCTAAAATGTCGATAACATACGTTGTATGGTTTGTCCGAAATCGACTTTCAAATGTTGGATTAAATGTGATATAAAGAGGCTACTTCGCGTTTCTTTTGTTGATCAGTATATATATCTGGTTTTAGAACCATCTCAAATATCAGATTCGGAGCAATACGCAGTTCAATGCATTTCTTTGAAAACTTTAGTGATTCAAGAGTCATGATGCAGAACGTTGATGCAGAATGTTTAATCTTTGACACTTTTTACAGACTCACAAAATCAGATGCAAAAGACACATGACTATTCCCCACCGTTGGTAGCTAAAGAGTGGAAAAAAGGTACACGTTAAAATTGTGCGTTATCTGTATACATTATACCATAAAGTAGACCTTTGAAGATACTTCACAGCGCAAAACCATCTGTGTACAGAAAAAAGCATAACGTGCGTTACATGTGACGCCATCACTTTAGAGTTTAATTGGCGACGAACCAATAAACATTGAGAGAGAAACTCATATTTATCATGTCAGGCTAGTACTATCTCCTGCAGAAAGGGTTTTATTTGTATTTGTTAGGTAAATCTTGTGTGTGACACCATGCGTAACGCACGTTATATTTATTTATGTTTGTTTGGGGTACTCATTTCTTTCAACTATATTGTGTCACCTTTTGGATGTTTTTTGCACACATGTTAATGAGGCACACATACGACAAGAGTCAAATGTGTAACTTATCTGATTTGCTGTTTCTGTGTACATCCTTAGAATAAATTCTGACCAAAAATTGAGAATGGGTCAAAGGCCATGACTCTAGCTAGATCAGAACCAGTATACCCCTATTAGTCACCAACAGTGGAGTATTACTCAATACGTTCTGGGGCTCAAAATGTCATTCAATTTCCAGTAGCTTTGTGTAAGGTAGATGACTGTTAAGCATATAGCGGAACAGACACCCTACGGATTAAAAACAGATCCCTGTTCTTGATTGCAACCTTTTCATCCTTCATGAATAATGAACCAAGTTATTTCGTGAAACATGAAAAGTCTGTAACCACACTGTAAATTCTGAGTTTGAAATCTTCATGCGGACAGTTAAAAAATGTTGTGAAAACTGAGTCCGTCCATCATGAACATCTAGTCCCACAGTCCCAGTCCTCCTCAACCCCCCCCCCCCCCCCCACCTCCCCCTTGTCAGAGCTATTGGGCAGTAAAAAAGTCGTCATCGTTTTTTACCATCATGAATCTTGGATGCTATTTTTAGGGATTCATGAATCTCGAAATAAATCGTCGTGAATCCGTTTTGGTACCAAACTGAGTTTTCGGTGATAATTTTGATTTAAGTAATCTTTATCACTAACAATCATCACCCACCCCGGCAATGAGATTTTCCAAATTTTACTATCATGGCGCAGGTACAGGTCCATCAGTACCAGGACCAGCAGATTCCGCAACAGTTTTTTTCACTCTGGCTGTTCGCGCTCTCTCTGATCAACCGGACTGATTGGAGAGAGCGCGAGTGGCGAGTGAGAACGAATGTGTACAGTCAGCTTTTAACTGAATCAAAGGTTATTGGCTCTCTGTGTGTGCGTGCGTGCGTGCGTGCGTGTGTGTGTGTGTGTGTGTGTGTGTGTGTGTGTGTGTGTGTGTGTGTGTGTGTGTGTGTTTGTGATTTTAGTCTTAGTAACTGACATCAAGACAAATTCCATTGTTTTTACTGTTTTGTACATGGAAACATATGGCAATAAACTATCTTATTCAAAAAAAAATGTCATTCTAACCAACCGAATCATGGTTTCTAATCTTGAGTATTGCCCAAGATCTCAGAGTTATCTTCTTCTGTACCGTTAACAAAGTCAATATTTGCTCAATTGGTCCATTGGTTACCAAAAGTAGATTGTGTAAATAGTATGTGTACAAAGCTAGCCGCCTTGACAATGACCTTAATGGTTGTGACACTATTCTTGTTCATAAATTTTCTTCTTGAACATTATTAAAAATTCGTAGCAAATTGGTCATGCGTTTACAGATTTATTGCAACAAATATGGCTGCTGTGTTCATAACCCTGTATATTTTTTCCCCCGAAATGAAGTATCATCATGTCAAACATAGATCAGTTCGGCCCAGTGTTTTTAAATACATGCTTTGTGCAGAGTGATTTTCAACAATAGCAATCACAAAACATGTAGCTGCTACTATGACACACCTTCCTCGTGATCCTATTTTAATGATGGATATCAGCACCTACACTCCACGTAAAATCGAATGACAAACACAACAAACCAATTTAGCAAAACAAAGTGACTCCACCATCCCTCCCTCCACTTTCAAGGATGAAGGATGCGATTTGTGGCGGGATAAAACATTATTCCGGACTACACTAGTACATTTTCATGAGTCAGTATTTTGCTGGGTTTTCTATGAACGTAAAGGGTTTTTTTTTTGTTTTTTTTTTTTTTAATTTTTATCAACGCCTGGACTGAAATACAACCAGCCGCGAACAATATAATCTAAGACTATGAAATAAAAACAAAATTAACTGTTCTTGACCCCACCTCAAATTCACCCACACAGATGTGTATATAAACAGTTTCGTATATAGTCACAACACAAACAACTGTAACACTCAAATTATAAAATAACTCATGCTCATTTTGACAAATTTGCTGATCTGTGACCTCGGCCTTGGTCAAATCTATAAGTATGCAAAGAAAGCCCCTTTCATAAATAAAGAGTATATCATGTTACAGAACCTTTTAGAAATGCAGTCACAAACAAACTATAACTGCTTTTCGCACACTGCTTGAACTTTGTAACCTTGAACTGCATGTTAACCAAATTGGAACATACAGAAATGCTTTTCAAGCTCCAAACTGAATTAATATGTATGTCAGGAAATGTAAATATGTACGTGGTCTAAAAAATTGACACACATTTTCCAGTTTTCAAGCATTAGATGACCGCTAAGGACCTTGATCATCGTAAAAATATCATCATGGAATGGTTGCGCACTTCATTGGCAAAATATGACAATATCATGGACCGCTAAGTAAAAAATGGGGAAAATATTGCTGTCAGTTCCGGAAATCTGACAAAAGTGCCAAAAGTCGCATTTCATCAAAATGAGACCCACTCATTTGACTGTTTGTTAGGGATACTGTAGCAGGACAAGCACGTGTAGTCTTCAGTCGATTGGGACCACTTGTCCTACAAGGTAAGCGGTCAAGTTGTTACATCTGTGCCTCTGCCAAGAAATGGGGTATCCTTATAATAGTCTTCAGTCGATTGGGACCACTTGTCATACAAGGTAAGCGGTCAAGCTGTTACATCTGTGCCTCTGCCAAGAAATGGGGTATCCTTATAATAGTCTTCAGTCGATTGGGACCACTTGTCCTACAAGGTAAGCGGTCAAGCTGTTACATCTGTGCCTCTGCCAAGAAATGGGGTATCCTTATAATAGTCCAGTCGATTGGGACCACTTGTCCTACAAGGTAAGCGGTCAAGCTGTTACATCTGTGCCTCTGCCAAGAAATGGGGTATCCTTATAATAGTTTTTGGAGGACAAGGTCACTGCGCACTATCCTTCGAACTGCCCCCAAAAGTTCGGAAGTTTAAGGTATTTCTCAAAATAAGATATATGGGTATTTTCCTATCAATGTGCAAACAAAGAGCAAACTTTGCTTGTTCCCATCTGAAATGTGACAGTCCTTTCTTTCAGAGGTAAATTGCACAATCCACTTGCAGGCGGTACTGAAAATACACAAGTATCCTATCAAACAACTTCAAAATGTGTTTGGAGTTTGACATAACTGTCACAGTTTCACTCTTTCATAAATGTACAAATAAATATATTATCTGTTTCCAAGCACAGTTGTTTACATCGCTTTTTCCACTGACGTTTTAACGCGGTATGGCTGGAGATACAAAACTCGTATTGAAGAAAAAATTAGCAAGTGCTGAAATTTGATTTGATACTAATTCTATTTATCTCGCTTAAGTACTTTGCAAGGGCAGCCTCTTTTGATCATACCTCGTATATAAAGAGCCTTCTGTCTGTGTGTGTACAAATCTACATTTCCTCAACGATCAAGTTCAAATCTGGCCCACACGTCTATCAAGTTACGAAGAAGAGCATTATCAACTTGACAAGCCCGGGTTCCTTTCCTAAATTTGCACATGCCATTCCTTTGCACGCTCACGGGTTACTGTATTTAGCAGCTCTGGCAATTGTAAATTATATAGTACTGTTGGTTGTAGTGATGTTGATGGCAGAGCAGCAGTAGTTGCAGTACGGAGTTTTCACATTTTAGTATCATATTATGTATTGCACTCTTTCTGTTCCGTCAAAAAAAAAAAAAAAAAGATTTCGCCAACCTTCTGCTAGGAGATTTAAACCCACCCTGAGGTAAAACAGTATATTTTTCAAACAAATAAAAAAATCGTCAAATCCACACTGAAGCACGGTCATGCAAATGAATGATTCTCTTGTGTGTGTTTTTGTTGTTGTTGTTTTGTTGTTGTTGTTTTGTTGTTGTTGTTGTTGTTGTTTGCAGGGCCGTCTTTCATCACAAGCAACCAGCGTATCTTCGCAAGAACTGTGGGAGGTATGGTTATTCACCTCCACAATCTGCCCAAAGACCTAGGATTCTGGAAAGAGGTGGGCAAGTAAGTAGCCACTGATCAAATTGTCCTCAGGCCGACGGCGACGGTAGTTGGCCCGCGCACATCCGTTCTGAGCACCCATGATCAAGGGCTGAACAGCGCAAGAGGCCGAACAAGGTGTACAGCGAAGTATTCCAAAGAAACAAACAGTGCTCAACCCATTTAGCCCCAACACCCTACAGCAGGACATTGATTGACCATGATAATTCAGGCGCCAAGCTAATCTGGCACTACCCTTGAATTATCATGGTCAATCTATCTCCTGCTTTCTTCTCTTTCTTGGCTTGACTTCGCGAACGAAGATTCTATAGGGCTTGCCCACGTCGTCTGCAGGCATTTTCGTGACTGCGGAGGCCAATCCGGGACAGGCAGCTTCGACCGCAGTGGCTGCAGGGGAAGGTCTGGTCAGGGTTCTGAGTTAGGACAACTCTGTTTTTTCTCCTGAGCCGCTTGTCCTTGAGGTTAGCTCTGCGAGAGTCCTCAAAGGAGACGGCTGCCTTGTGAATGGTGGAGCGCCAGGTGTCACGGTCCGCAGCAAGCGAAGACCACTGGCGGTGGTCGATTTGGCAGGCACTAAGTGACTTCTTGAGACCGTCTTTGTATCTCTTCTTTGGTGCCCCTCTGTCTCGGTGTCCAGTGGCGAGCTCGCCGAACAGAGTGATCTTGGGTAGGCGATGATCCTCCATCCTGGAGACGTGCCCCGCCCAGCGAAGCTGTGTCCGCAGCAGCAAAGCCTCGATGCTCAAAGTTTCCGCCTGTTCAAGGACCTCGACGTTGGTGACATAGTCACTCCAGTGAATGCTGAGGATGGTACGCAGGCATCGCTGGTGAAAGCGTTCGAGGAGTCGTAGTTGGCTGCGGTAGAGGGCCCAGGACTCGGAACCGTACAGCAGGGTGGTGAGGACGACAGCTCTGTACACGCTGATCTTGGTGCCTTTTTTCAGCTGTTGATTGTGCCACACCCGCTTGAATAGTCGCCCGAAAGCACTGTTCGCTTTTGCCAGCCTCTTGTCCAGCTCCTTGTCCAGCTTGGCGTCTGACGTGATAATGCAGCCAAGGTAGGTAAACTGGTGTACAGACTTCAGTTCAGACTCGCCGATGGTGATGTGGGGAGGGCGATGCTCTTCCTTGGGTGCTGGCTGATGAAGAACCTCTGTCTTTTTCAGACTGACCTCAAGTCCGAAGAGCTGGGCGGCATCTGCGAAGCAGGACGTAATGCGCTGCAAGGCTCTCTCTGTGTGTGCAACGAGGGCAGTGTCATCAGCAAAGAGCAGCTCACGAATCAGTTGGTCTAGGGTTTTCGTGTGGGCCTGCAGTCGTCTGAGGTTGAACAGGCTGCCATCGAGACGATACCTGATGTACACTGCGTCGTCATCGTCAAGGTCCACTGTGGCCTGCTTCAACATCATGCTGAAGAAGATGGTGAAGAGGGTCGGTGCCAGCACGCAGCCTTGCTTCACGCCGTTTCCAATGGGGAATGGTTCTGAGAGGTCACTGTTTAGTCTGACCTGGCCTTGCTGGTCCTCGTGGAGCTGGACGATCATGTTGACGAACTTTGGGGGACAGCCTAGTCGCTCCAGGATCTGCCACATACCTTGCCTGCTCACAGTGTCAAACGCTTTTGTTAGGTCGACAAACGTTACGTACAGCCCTTTGTTCTGCTCGCGGCACTTCTCCTGAAGCTGTCTCAGCACAAAGACCATGTCGGTGGTACTCCTGTTGGCTCTGAAGCCGCACTGGCCCTCTGGGAGGTGGTCTTCAGCGATGGCAGGTACCAGCCGATTCAGGAGCAACCTTGCGAGAATTTTCCCGGCAATGGACAGCAGGGTAATTCCACGATAATTAGAGCAGGCAGACTTCTCTCCTTTGTTCTTGTACAGGGTGATGATGACTGCATCACGGAGATCCTTTGATAGTGTTCCTTTTTCCCAGCAGCAGAGAAAGAGGTCGTGGAGCTTGTTGTGCAGTGCTGGGCCTCCATGTTTCCATATCTCTGGCGGGATTCCGTCAATGCCTGCTGCTTTGCCACTCTTGAGCTGGTGGATGGCTGTGAGGGTCTCTTCGGCGGTGGGCGGTTCGTCCAATTCAACCTTTAGTGGAAGGTGTGGGATTTGGAGGATGACTGTTTCTTGAACAGTGCGCTCAGCGCCGAAGAGGTCCTGAAAGTATTCCGACCAGCGGTTCAAGATGGAGGTATTATCTGTGAGGAGTGCCTGTCCATCAGCGCTTCGCAGGGGACTTTGTACCAGGTGCCTAGGGCCATACACTGCTTTCAGTGCTTCGTAGAAGCCCCTGTAGTCACCGTTGTCAGCGCAGAGCTGGGTCCTCTGTGCGAGTCTGGACCACCACTCGTTCTGGAGTTCTCTAAGCTTGAGCTGGAGACTGCTGCAGATGAGGCGGAAGGCAGACTTCTTCACAGGGCAGGAAGGCTGGGCTAGGTGGGCCTGGTGGGCTGTTTTTTTTTTTTTTTTTGGCTAGAAGTTCCTGGATCTCTACGTCGTTTTCGTCAAACCAGTCTTTGTTCCTCTTTCTAGCAAAGCCCAAGACTTCCACAGAAGATTTTACAATAGCAGTTTTCAGTTGTTCCCAGAGTGTTTCAGGGGAGGAGTCTGCTGGATTAACTGTGTCTTTGAGCATGCGCTGTAAATCGGCCTGAAGGGCAGCTTTCTTGTCGTCACGCTGAAGGCTGGCAACATCAAGCTTTTTCTTGGGGGGGGGGGGGGGGGGCCTTTCTTGGGTTTCAGCTTGAGGCGGAGCCTGAGTTTGCAGCGAACAAGGCGGTGGTCAGTGTGGCACTCTGCGCTGGGCATCACTCTGGTGAGGAGGACGTCACTGCGGTCCCTCTGACGTACTAGGACATAGTCGATAAGGTGCCAGTGCTTGGAGCGAGGATGCATCCAGGTGGTCTTTCGACTGTCCTTTTGCTGGAAAGTAGTGTTGGTGATGACAAGTTGCTGCTCTGCACAGAGCTCCAACAGTAGGCGACCATTGTCATTGCAGTTCCCAACGCCATGCTTGCCGAGGACTCCTTTCCAGGCTTCAGAGTCTTGGCCCACTCTGGCGTTGAAGTCGCCAAGGATGATGACTTTGTCGTCTGCAGGGGTGCTCTGCAGGAGGCTGCGCAGGTCAGAGTAGAACTTGTCTTTTTCTGCAGGCTCTGCCAGGAGGGTTGGGGAGTACACACTGAGAAGGGTGACGTATTGCTGGTGTCTCAGTGGGAGGCGCATGGACATGATGCGGTCGGAGTGACCCGTTGGTAGGTTTTCCAACTTAGTCGCAATGGGGGTCTTCACCATGAAGCCCACGCCTGAGAGCCGTCTTTCTGATGCAGGCCTGCCTGACCAGTAGAGGGTGTAGCCAGCGCCAAGTTCTTGGAGGCTGCCTTCCTCCGGGAGGCGTACTTCGCTGAGCGCGGCGATGTCGATGTTTAACCTCCGCAATTCATGGGCAATGAGGGCGGAGCGACGCTCAGGGCGTCCGCTGTCTGCTGTGTCGAGCATGGTTCGGATGTTCCAGCATGCTACGTTGAGTCCGGTCGTGGTCGTCATGAGAGTGGATCCGTTGTTTTTTCTTGTTTTCTGACCGCATGAGAAGATGCCCGTTGACCGCGGCTAGCCAACTGGGGTTACGAGGGGATGAGCTTTGGTTAGGCCACCTTTTCTAGGCCCCTCTCCGTGTGGAGCAAGCAGTGCTGTCCCTAGAGAAGGCTGCTTGGTCGTTCAGGGTGTGCCGAGTGACGTTGTCATCCCCAGGTCAACATCAGGCGACCAATATCCTGAACCGCCTGCATGCAGGTTTGAGACTGCGGCTTCCAGTGACATCTTTCACCTGCCGTTTTGCCCCTTGCCCATCGCTACAGGACTTGGAAAGTTCAGTGTCATAGTCCGTGGGCGTTTCCTAAAGCCTGCGCGGTGGAGCTTTTTGGTGGAGTGCAGTGTGCGCAGTACTGGCCCCACCCTTTAAACCCTTGGTTCGTTTGCCATGGCCTAGCAAGCTGGGACGGTGGCATCGAGGTCCTCAGGTCGTAGGTTTTATATCAGACTATCCTTGTCTTAGTCTCTGGCTCAAAAGCCTTCCCCGGAGACACGGGGGCTTTGATGTCAGGGGTTTCCTCCCTTAGCCTTTCCGCAGCCAAGCGGCCAGGCCTGCAAGGCAGCAGGGGACTCGTGGGGGTCGGGGTCGTCTATGTCCCGTGCAGATGTGAACATCTGCCCACTGCCCATCTGCAACTGGTACATAATTGTTAAGTAACACTTCCAAAATTTGGGAAATGCACCCGTGTGGCTACAAGGGTTAAAACGAGGCTGCACGAGATCCTTGACAAGGACCTGCGCATCTGACCTATTGCCGAGTATTCTGTAAATTAGCAGCGTAAAACACCGCTATCGTGGCTCTTGATCTGCCAAGTAATGAATACACGAGAAATGTCTTTTGTATACAGATTCAGACGGATGATGTTTGACCACATTAAGCAGGGCAGACCGAGGTCGAGCTACGAAGCGGTACAGCAACAGGCCGCCCTTATTATACACAACTATCTGAACCACGTCACTAAACCGCACGTGCTGGTGGGTAATCAACACTAAATCCAAGATAACAAAAAAAAAGGGATTTTGTGGCGAAAATCTTAGTGGAATGAGGGGTAATTTGCCGCCATTTTATAGGTGGGTTTGTTCAAGCTCGTTTTCTGAGCTGTTCTTGGAAATTTCTTTTAAATTTAGTGTGCAGCGTGCAGGAAATAAGTTAATCTCTGTGTTTAAGTAGAAGCGACTGACAAAACTTAAAAGTTACAAATGTAAATTAAAACTATAAAATGTGATGTTACCTGTGACGTTTATGTCTTGCTTGGTATGCTGGAAATGTTCAAGATATATTTTGAAGACGACTAGGCATCTACATCAAACCCCTCACAACGGCTTGCTTGGACAGTAAAGCTTTGATAAACGTCCGGTTCTGTAAGTTTCCGATCTTTTTTTAAAAAGTGTTAACTCATTCAGCCCCGACGCCCTACAGCAGGAGATGGGTCGACCATGATAATTCAAGGGTAGTGCCAGATTAGCTTGGCGCCGACAGGCGCCAAGCTAATCTGGCACTGCCCTTGAATATCATGGTCGGTCCATCTCCTGCAACTGGTGCATAGTCGTTAGATGACGCCTCCAAAATTTGGGAAATACAGCCGTCGGGCCGGCTGAATGAGTGTTGCCTAAGGCAAAGCAAGACTGACGTTCGCAACTAAAGAAATTTGCGTCACGGTGACAAGATTGACTAACTAACAAACAGAACAATTTCAATGGTGACAATATATGAAACATCTTGTTTGATTAATGTTGAAATTTCCATAGTACGAACAGCACCTTTTGACCTTGGACCATATACTTGCGTTTAAGTTGAACCCTGTACTTGTGTTCAAGTTGAACCCTTGCGTTCTTGAATATCATTTGCCTAGCCGAGCATCAGTTGTTTTCGAGTAATGTTCGAGGCTACTAACGCTGTCCTATCATATGGTTTTTCATTAGGCGTGATCTGGAGAATCGACGGCGCTCCTATGTCTCACATTGTGGAACATTTGTTTTCTCGAGCTTTTCGGAGTATCCCGTCACGGCAGCGGAACCATATCGCGGTGTATTAGCTTTGAAACGAAGGCAGACCACTGAGTAGTCGTTCTGCAGATAAGCAGCTGACACGCTTTTCTAACACTGGACTGCATAGAGGTAATCTCGTGTTTAGAGACCTCGAGATACTCTCTTTTTGTGCAGAAAGGAATAATACATCATTACAATTGAACGCATTTTTTTTTTTTTTAAATAACGATTGTTCACACACAACTGCGGCAACTGCAAGGTGTTTCCTGGAGGAGGCGCCATGATGCATTCCTAAGATGCTTTGTCAAGGTCACGTGGACCGGTCATCCCCGGTTCCAAATTCAGGTGTAAACGCACCAAACCGGATTTCGCGCGGGTTTAACTCTACTCGGGTTGATCCCTGGTTGCAAGTGTTGACGGCCTCAGTAAAATTGCCGATGAGTCACATGAAAAGCTAGAACCCTAAAATAACCACTGTGGCGCATTTTTATCGATATTTTTCATATCAAGCTGTGTTAGGTTGCACTAGCTTTCTGCATCATTGCCGTATTGTAACCATAAAAAACAACACTGAGGCGCACTTTTATCGATATTTTGCAAAAATGAGTTAGATTATACTATCTTTCATCATCGTCTTGTCACACGGTGTCACATGAAACGCGGTAACTCACTTCACAAACACCATATTTCCAATTGACAAGGTAACAATTGATAACACGCATGCACAAATGTTGATGATATTGCAAGGAATGTGTTAAATAAGAAAACAAAGGAAAACGTGGTAGTCGATCTTGAAGAAACTATGATCAGTAAATGAACACAATAAATATTATACAAACTTTATTTTAAGTTTTAGGGCTGAAAATAAGTTGCTTTCATTCTCATATCACTTTTATCTGCACATCGGTGTCACGGTGAAACGTTAGAACTTCTTCAAGTGGCTGAGGACTAATTTCAATATTATGCCGAAGCAACTTGACCCCAAGCTTTTTTACTAATTAATTCTGAAACTAGATTGATACATAATACTGCAAATTAAATTTCGTGCACGGTGCAAGTTTTAGTTTTGTACCGCAGTTCCTCTATTTTGTGACCAGTACCAAATAATGACTCATATACAGTATTATTAAATCTTCAATAATCAACACAATTAGAATATGCACAAGTTCGACACGCAGTCTGCTTGTGAATTAAATAGAATCTGGTTACTAGAGAAGGCCAAAAGGTCTATAACTCTAACCGTGAACGAACGGGAGTCTCTGAGTCTCGAAACTGGTCTATACGAATATTAAGAAAGAATCATAATTTTAGTTCCCCTGTTCGTCCGTGAATAAAACATTATCCCGACACACTGAAACATATAATCCAACAGGACTCTCAGACGTGGTACTGAACTGACTGGTAGTTCCAGTGCGGCGGGATCAGAGTTGTCACTGGATAGTCCGTTGCAAAGAACAGAACTGTACTAGTCCAAGTTCCCTATCATTACCTCTTTGGGACTGTTGCCTTAGTATAGCAGACATCTACGCAGCACTGAGCAGAGCCTTATAGCTACTAAGCAGCCCAGAGGCACTGTCCCGCACAACACGCGTCTGTGGCCAGGAAGCTTCTGGGGCGCGACTCCGGTATGCTAACCCCAACCTTTTGTCGTGGTTTTCCCGCCGCAATCAGTGACGCAGCTGCCGATAAATCATATTATATCCAACTTTTACTTTTCATAGTGGTAGTAATATGCTACGATGCAATGAAAGAGGCGGCCAGTGCGTCAGTACTGTCTGAAATGCCCCCTAAAGTGTGTGCTTTCGTGACGTCACTGACAGGCGAGCTGGCTTCGAAGGCGACCTAGTAGTAGAGACGAGCGAAGGGGAAAGTGGTGCACGTTTTCTAGAAATACAACTGTAATAAAATCAAGTGAAAATTTTGACCGTCTCTACAAGTATACGTCTAGTTAACCCATTTAGCCCCGAGTCCCTGCAGCAGGAGATTTATTGGCCATGATAATTCAAGGGTAGTACCAGATTAGCTTGGCGCCTTCAGGCGCCAAGCTAATCCGGCACTACCCTTGAATTATCATGGCCAATCCACTTCCTACAACTGGTACATTGTCGTTAAGTACCACTTCCAAACTTTGGGAAATGCACCCGTGGGGCTAACAGGATTAATCTTTCCGCAGATAAACGTAAGTGATGCAGAGGCCAGCATGATGGTGATGAAGTTCCACATGCATGGGGCCAGGCTGAACCTGTTTCACGATGTGTATATTCGCTTTCTGCCCGTACTCTTCAATTACTGGAAAATGTAAGTGTCGGGAAAATCCAATTGTCAATCTTGTGTATAATACTTACTCCTTTCATTGTCAGTGGCCAGTAGAAATCAAATCTCCGAAACTCCTCAGCCGAATGAGTGCCAGATACCGCCTACGCTCGCGCTCTCTCTCTCGCGCGCTCTCTCTCTCTCTCATTTAACTTACAATAAGGGAATGATTATGTTCAAGATAAGGGAATGATTATGTTCAAGATAAGGGAATGATTAATTTCAAGATAAGAGAATGATTATGTTCAAGGCATTAAACGATAAGCTACCCCGATATAGAGTCACAACGCTATTTACCGTCCAGTCATCAACATACTCCAGATCAAGAAAATCCCTTATTGTACCTCGGCCTAGAATTGATCTCTATAAAACGAGTTTGACGTTCTCTGGCTCTAGTCTTTGGAATGCCTTGCCTAGAAACGTCACGGCATCAGCTACTTTCTCCTCGTTTAAAGTCAGTCTCATCAAGTACTTATTTTTGTCAGCAGAATCCCCGTGACGACTGTGCACATATTGAAAAATACTATTCTATTAGATCATTAATTGCGTGTATCTCAGGTTTCTATGACTCATTTTTATTCGGTACAGCGTGTGTATAGCCAGCTACTCATATGACTGACTAGCTTAACGTCCTAAGCCGCGCAAGCGCGCGTGTGTGCACGTGTGTGTGCGTTTGTTCGTGCGCGTGCGTACGTGTATATTAGAGACAGAGAGTGGCGTGCTGAAATGTGCATGCGTTATGTATGCGTATTAGGTTGCGGTTATTCTTATAATATTATTTTAATTAAGCCTCACATGTCATTATGCCCGACCAGTAAAGCTGATAATTCCTATGTCACTCCCCCCTTCATTTTTTTCTTTCTTTATTTCTTTCTTCTCTATTGGCTTGTGTTGTGTCAAGTAATTTTTTTTCCCTGATCAGTAATAGAAAATAATTAATAATAATAATAATAATACCGTTATTATATAGGCGGTCCGTGGCGCAGTGGTTAAGGCGCCTGCCACCAATTCCAAAGGTGAGCGGTTCGATACCGGGTTCCGGCGTTGGACTTTTCTCCTCTGGTAAGTGTCACCGTTAATTCGGGCGGACCGTCGGGGGTTCTTTCTCCGGGTACTCCGGTTCTTCCACCCCCCACACTTTGGTACCGGTCTCAGGCCACTTTACAAAATTTCAAATACAAGCGATAAAAAAATCTCTGTAACTTCAGTAGCTGACTGGCCCTTCGTTTGTCTTGTACTGTGTTTGTCTTAAATGGCGTAAATCCGTGTCTGTTTCGTGAGTGTGTGTGTTGGGTTTCAGGCGCGGCGCTTTGAGTCGATTTCCCCAAAATTGAGAAAAAGCGCCTATATAATAACGGTATTATTATTAATTAGTGCGATAGTAACGCAGTAATCAGTAGATTAGCAACGGCAAGTTTGAAAAATGGTTGTTATTACCAAAACCTTTACCGTTGTCAAATGAAGGATCATTGTCATTCTCTCTCTCTCTCTCTCTCTCTCTCTCTCTCTCTCTCTCTCTCTCTCTCTCTCTCTCTCTCTCTCTCTCTCTCTCTCTCTCAAACAACGTAATCAAGTAAAATATCTGGTAAGGGCTGCAAAAAAAGCATTCTTCAATCAAATGATCTCAGAAAACCGTGACACAGCATCCATTTGGAGAGCACTAAATGCTATTACTAAAGGAAAAGCAGCCCCAGAAATACCATCTCTTTTAACTTCAGACAAATTTAACAAATATTTTCTATCAGCCGCTGAAAATCTAGCCCAATCGGCATCAAATATCAGTACGCAATATAGTATCTCAAGTCTTCTGAGATCTTTCAGCGAAGCAACAAATATAACACAAAAATTCGTAATTCCTAATATATCAATAGCAGAAATCGGTAAGTATATTTCTGACATGCCGAATAAGACAAGTAGAGGGATTGATGATATTGATAACCAATCACTAAAATTGTCGTTGCCTTACACAATACAATCCCTTACATACATTTTTAATCTGTGTATAAATAAAAGTTATTTTCCTACAGTCCTGAAGCAAGCAAAGGTAGTTCCGATCCCCAAAACTAAAAACCTTGAAGATATTCATAATTACCGACCGATCTCTTTGCTCTCAGCCTTGTCAAAGCCATTAGAGCGGCACATTCACAAGCATCTTCTTAATTTCCTTGAGAAGGGTAATTTACTAAACATTCATCAGTCCGGTTTTCGCCCGACCCATTCATGCCAGTCAGCACTCACACATATTGTAGATTGCTGGCTAAAGTCAATTAATAAAAATTTAATGTCGGGAGCAGTTTTCCTAGATCTTAAAAAAGCTTTTGATCTTGTGGACCATGAGATTCTCTTACATAAGCTTACAATATACCACATGGACGAAACTACAATAACTTTTCTCAGATCCTATTTGGAAGACCGAAAGCAAAAAGTATACGTCCATGGTCAGTATTCTAGGCAAGGCCATGTTAAATTTGGAGTTCCTCAAGGATCAATTCTAGGACCCCTCCTATTTTTACTTTTCATAAATGACCTTCCTTTACATATTTCCGACCCTAACGTTAATTGTAATCTCTTTGCGGACGACACAAGCCTTCACGTTCCTGGTAAGAACAGTCATGATATTAGTCGTCGTTTACAATCCAGTCTTGACGAAGTTTCTGATTGGTGCTGTAAAAACCACATGGTACTACATCCTGATAAGATCACCTCACGACAAAAACATCAACTTCACCCCCCTTCACTAACGCTCAGTCTTAATTGCCAACCTATTGAACAAGTTCATGAACGCAACTTCCTTGGAATATGTATAGATGAGCAACTAAGTTGGGAGAAACATGTGACTAATATATGTAAGAAAATATCAAAAAAATATTTTTCTTTTATCACAATTGAGAAGTTTGAGTGACATAAATACACGAAAAATGTTTTTTCATGCACACATTAAATCTCATGTTGATTACATCTCCACTGTTTGGGATGGTAGCGGTGATGTGCATATCAAAAAACTAAATTTACTATACAAAAGAGCCATTAAACATGTAGATATAAGACCCATTCCTACCGCTGTAAAACTGCAAAATCTCAAACTTCTTGGCCTTCGTCAACAACTCGTTTACAACAAGTGCATACTTATGTTTAAAATTCTCCACAAGAAAGCTCCACAGTATCTAACAGCTAAATTTACTCCACGACAGTGTGAAAGGTCCTCGAGGAACAATACTCTTCGATTACCACTACCTCGCATTGACTTATTCAAATCAAGCCTAGCCTTTTCGGGACCACTTTTATGGAATTCACTTCCTCAACATTTAAAAACACTAACCCACCTTTCCTCCTTTAAAACAAAACTACACATATACCTGATGAAAACTGCTTAGATATATTATTTTTATCCTGTCATTCTGATGAAAGGTTATGTAAATGTATATATGTTATATATGTTAGTGCGTGCATTTACACGGCTGTAAAGGGCCCTCTACCGCAGCCAACTACGACTCCTCGAACGCTTCCACCAGCGCTGCCTGCGTACCATCCTGGGCATTCACTGGAGTGACTATGTCACCAACGTCGAGGTCCTTGAACAGGCTGAAACTGTGAGCATCGAGGCTTTGCTGCTGCGGACACAGCTCCGCTGGGCGGGGCATGTCTCCAGGATGGAGGATCATCGCCTACCAAAGATCACCCTGTTCGGCGAGCTTGCTACTGGACACCGTGACAGAGGGGCACCAAAGAAGAGATACAAAGACTGTCTCAAGAAGTCACTTAGTGCCTGCCAAATCGACCACCACCAGTGGTCTTCGCTTGCTGCGGACCGTGACACCTGGCGCTCCACCATTTACAAGGCAGCCGTCTCCTTTGAGGACTCTCACAGAGCTAGCCTTTAAGACAAGCGGCTCAGGAGAAAAAACAGAGATGCCGCAGCTCAGAACCCTGGCCAGACCTTCCCCTGCAGCCACTGCGGTCGAACCTGCCTGTCTCGGATTGGCCTCCGCAGCCACGAACAAGCCTGCAGACGTCGTGGGCAACTCCTATAAAATCTTCGTTCGCGAAGTCAAGCCAAGATATGTTAGTGCGTGCATTTACACGGCTGTAAAGGTGTGTGTATGTATGTTTGATTCTTGGTAATTTGTGCTTGTTTTTGCTGTGCTATGATTTTTCTCCTATGTAATTTGTGCTGAGGAGTGTTACTTCCTTTTTTGTATTTGTTTATTGCTACCTTAGTAGTATCATTTTCTGTACTGCGTGTGTCTGTACTTATTTAGTTATGTTTTTTGTTTGCGTTAAATATTTTTTGTTTGTCTTCATTATAGTTCATGTTGTAGAACGTTAGAAACGGCAAGTTTGAAAAATGACGTATTTGTATCTGTCAAAACTTCTACCGTTATGTAATAAAGTTTCATCATCATCATCATCTCTCTCTCTCTCTCTCTCTCTCTCTCTCTCTCTCTCTCTCTCTCTCTCTCTCTCTCTCTCTCTCTCTCTCTCTCTCTCTCTCTCTCTCTCTCTCGACGGGCGACCCAGTGGCAGGATGTACCATCTACTGTGATTTTGCCTGGACATATCTCTGTGTGTGTTGGTTACCATACACGGACCGCGAAAGAGTATTTTAATGATACCCTGATACTTTTCCAGGTACTTTTTGTAAGACTTTATATATTTCACAATTTTCGTATGATTTAAAATCTTAACTGAACTCAACTACATATTAGGTACCGGCACTTTTCAAGCCATGAAGCAGTGTTACTGTGTTGACTGAGTAGCTGGTGTCAGCCAGTCTGCACATCTGGCACCTGCGACTTAATTCCCTTCGCTTTCATCCCCCATCCCCCCCCCCCCCGGCCCCTTTTTGGGTGGGACGAGAGATCATCCTCCTCTTAAGCGTGAGTGTTGCCATTACTGTTTTCTATACCACCTGTCTTATCAGGGCCCAGGGAGCTCGCTGTCATAATTGGATAGCCAAAGAAATTGAACCGCTCAAAGACTGTGTTGAAAAGATGTCTTCCCAGCAATCTTCATCTCTACCACCCCCTGTCGGTCAGCTGGCGCTGCCACCTCCCTCCCCCGGCACAGCTGACGAGTCTCTTCAGGACACTAATCCCTCAACAGTGATGTAACCAGCGTCACACCACCCTTGGACTTGACCACATCTCCACCCAGCCGACCGGCTGACCCCGCCCTTCATGACCCGCCCGTCACGCTCAGCTGCTCAGAGGTTGGTGGAGCCACCGCTGCTAACAGTGACAACTCTACTGGGCAGGATCAGGCCACGCCCACCTGTCACTCTCCGTCCTTCCGACCCGACCACCTCTCTTCCACCACCTGTCTTTCGACCCAATCAAACGACGAGAAAATCTTCGCAAGTGACCCGTCTGCCTTCCCACCGATTGCCGTTACCTCGCTACCTCCCCAACAACCCCTCCCCTCGCCCATTTAGCCACCCTGCCAGCTCTCCTGTGTTAGTTTCAGCAGAAATTGGAGGCTTCGGCGGCTAACATCAAAGAACTCCAGTCGGAACTTTCTTCAGTGAAGACCGAACTGGCAAGTGTCAAGGCGTACTGTGTCACCTTGCAACAACAACAAAGCGCTCTTGAAGCCCAAGTGCAAGACAACGAGGTTAAGAGGAAACACGGCCTTTCTGTGGTGGAAAAAGACCTGACCAGGGTTGAACAGTCAAAGTGCGCTGATTTGCAGAAATTTACAGTGGAGCAGGAAGCCATCACCAAACAAGTTTCAAAACTTGCTGCTGCCAGAGACACACAGAGCGCCGTGATCGGTACCCTGAAAAAAACAAGTAGGAGTACTTGGCCAGGCAACACCTTCCCAAGAAACAGTGAAACCAGCCCTAGCCTCTACGTCGCCCCTCCCCCTCCCCCTGTCATCCCGTCCCCGGCCACCAATCACTCAGTGAACACCCCAGACCCTGATTCTCGTCAGTCTGTTAACAGCATGATAATTATGTGCCTCGCCACTCATCGTTCAGCATCGAAACCCACAACCGCTTCGCTCTCCTTGACACACAGCTAAATGACAGCAGGGCCGCGCGTGACCCAGACCACAAATCTGACAGCTCTACTCCCGGTTCGACCAACGCCGTGAACACCAACACCGCCAAGCTGCTGACACCTTATGAAAAGCTGCGCCAAGCAAAGGTGAACCCGCAGTCGCACGCTCTACTCCTCGGCGACTCAGTCATCAGGTTCTTCGATGACCGGAAAATGTCAGCTCCGGATTTTACAGTTTCAGAACATGGCGGTGTCAGGTCTGTCTGTCAGCGACCTCATCAAGTGGCTTGACACCCGCCAGCCTGTTCGACATGTACACCACGTCGACTTTCACGTCGGAATTAACAGCTGCCGCAACTTGAATGTTCCGGTCTCATGCAACACGTGGGTGCAGCTCATCGATCTGCTGGCTACCAAGTTCTCGCAGGCCACTGTACAGGCGTCCACCATCACGCCGCCCTTTGGTCAATGCCACTCCTGTTTGCAGCCGCCGCAAAATCCAATGACAACCTTCACGCGGCCTGCAGGAAGGCTGATATCGCCATCGTGGACCACACCACCACCTTTCTGACCAAGAACCACGCCCCCCGCCAGACCCTCCACCGGGTCGGTGACAGGATACACCCCAGCGCTGAGGGCACCAAACGTCTGGTCCTCAATATACGCTACAGTGAATACCGGCCCTACGTTGCTCCACGAGATCATGCCAACTTCAGCTCTGCGCCCGGTTACCAGGCACGCAAACCCCATGGCTCTGACATGACTGGAGGGCGCCCGGCCCGCCTGGCATGTCAGGGCCACGGGGTGCGACCAGAACAATTTAACAACTCGGAGTTGACTCGGCCTCTTCAGCCAGTGCCGCCGAAACGACGTCACTATAAACTTCGTCATGGCATCGCAGGTCTCACGACGCCATGTACATTGTTACGAATTTGATGTTTCTCGTCACTCATCTGAAAGGCACCCTCTTACAGAGCTGACTGTTTTGTTCCACACAGCCTCTGGGAGTAAATAGTGGCTCCAAAAATTGCAAAAAAATAATTAATTATTATTGAAAAAGTTGAAGAGGTACAACGCTGGATTACGAACTCATTCAGTATCTCCCTTTAATCCCTCCCCCCCCCCCCCCCACACACACACACACCCCGTCTCGCCTGATCGCACGGCAATGGCACACACAAATACAAACGGCAGAATGGCACACACAAACACAGAAGGCAGACACGCGGCACTTCCTACCGGTTATCCGTATTGTGGGCTGGCGTAGCCACAGCCATTTTGAAGAATAAGGTGGAATGGCCCATGCCCACAAAGCCTCTTCTGTATGAGCTTGCACGCATATTCCACCTTTTCCACAAAACGTTCGCAAATATACAATAATAGAGAAACGGTCTTCCTAAATGAAGGAGAACATCGCGCCAGCTTATACACATGTAAGGGTCCGTTTATAAAGAGCGCGAATGCGAACGCGTCCAACGCTAACACGAACGCGAACGCGACTTTTGAGCAGTTTTGCCATTCAAATAGAGCACGAACCCGAACGCGGAAAACCGTCGACGGCTTTCGAGGCGGCTCGTCTTTTTCTTGCTGTGAGAGATAAAATTTGGTCATTTGGAATCATGGCGCAGGCAGAGTCAGACACGGAGGAGATCATAGTACTGTATTTGTACGCAAAACAACGGAGGAAGAGAAAGAGGCGTGTGTCAGTGCACGAAATTTTACAGAGAAGAAATGAATTTGGAGAGTACCACCACCTCGTACAAGAACTACATTTTCATCCTGCAAAACTCTCTGTCCAATTGCTTTCCATATGTCTCTTTTTTTCGTGATGTCTTTGTAATCTTTTTCTGCTTTGCCATACAGTACATGATTCTTCTCAATTTCAAGAATCATGGCTTCTGTCTTGTCCATTGTCATGTCAGGCGTACAAGTTTCTATTTGTGGAAATGATGCAAGGGAAGTACCTGCTGATTGGTTGATAGCAAAAAAGCCGCGCGACCTTCTGAGAAAATTTGTTCTGGGGGCAATCAAGGCGGTCGTTCGCGCGAACAAAAAATTGTTCGCGTTCGCACTCTATTTGAACGGTTCCTCTACAAATGACTAAAATATTCCAGGACGAAAAAACGCGTTCGCTTTCGAGTTCTGTATAAACGGACCTTAAAACGCTGAAGTGCTGGTGATTTGCATCCATTAGGAACATTGTATAAAACACTGATGTGTTTGGTGCTTTTACGTCACCGTCACTGTTTGATTCTTCTGATGAAATCAAGGCGTCTTACTTCTCATATTTTTTTCCGCATTGAACTTTTGAAGAGGTACAAAGCTGGCTAACGAACTCATCCAATGTCTTTCTACAAACTAGCCACATCCACAATTTCAAGCGCATATAATCAAAATTGCAGACTCTGATCTGGGTCAACCGACTTTCTATAAACGGTCTTTTATGTCTTCAATGAGACGTCCAATTACAATATGCTCGGAGAGCTAGCCACCCACATAATAAATTATTTTGGCAAGTTTCAAGTTTGTGCGTGCAGTATTATCGGCGATTCTCGTGTTTACATACATCTCTCTCTCTCTCTCTCTCTCTCTCTCTCTCTCTCTCTCTCTCTCTCTCTCTCTCTCTCTCTCTCTCTCTCTCTCTCTCTCTCTCTCTCTGTCGGATGTCTGTCGACGGTGCCCTTGTACAGAATCTGTCTGTCTCCGGCCTGACTGTACCTGATGTCACTGAGTGGCTCCGCACTTTGCCACCAATGCTCCACATCCGCCGTGTGACGACGCATGTTGGTATCAACAGCTGCAAAGTGGGCGCCGTCAGCAAGCAGTCCTGGGACCAGCTCTTCCGTTTCCTACGCTCAGCCTTTCCCAGCGCCGCTGTGTACATATCCTGCATCATTCCAGGTGGAACTGAACATTACCTGGCAAAGGCTGTGTTTGCTTCCAACGACAACCTCAGGGCTGTGTGTGAGCAGGCCAAGATCCCCTACATCGACCATGTCCCCCGTTTCTTGACAGCTAATCTTGCGCCGCGTCAGACTCTGTTCCAGAGAGACAGAAGTCACCTGACAGAGGAAGGCACCAAGCGACTGGCACTCGCCATCAGGTTCGCCGGATCAGCACGCCGCTCACCAGGATATGATGTGCCGAAAGCGGATCGTCATGCGCCTACCAACCCTCAACATCGAGGGCCACAGCACTACCAGAATCAGGCTGCTGGCAGGGGCACAGGATGGGGACAAGCAAATGGAGGAAACAATTTCAAAGTCCATACCCATCCCAACCAGGCCCACCCCAACCAGGCCCACACCAACGCCCACCCCCACAACAACCAAACCCCTCCCAGCCAAGCTAATTCCAACCACGTTCAAGCCCATTTTCAACAGTCTCAAATTTGCCAAGCCCATTCTGCTCAAACCCAGTTCAACATGTCTGACAATGCCATTTACAACTCTGCCTAGCCTGGTTACCCCCCGCCATTCTGTCCCCAGCAAGGTCACGCCGGGCAGTTCACTCCGTCAGAACGCGAATTTCCGCGCATTCCACCCTCCGACCAAGGCACCGCGAGCTCTAACAGCGCCCTTCACGCCCTCGCCGCCGCTAATCCCACACCGACCAGAGGGTGGGAGAGCCCTGCAATTACACCCGGATTAGACGCAACGCAGAGGATGCGCATGCTTGCGCAGCTCCTACAGCCATTCATTCAGGGCTTTACCGGCTAATAATCTCATTAACCCTCCTGTGCATGCAACCACCGGTGCTGCAAACAGCACCGATGTATGCATGAACAAGAGGATTAATTGTCCATTGTTGGGTTAATAGGTGGTGTCTACTATTAACTGATTAGCTGCGATATCAACTGACAAGTGTTAATGTTACGTGGTGGAGTTGTAGTCGAAGTATGATAAACACACCAGACACACACGCACGTAGAGTTCTTTAAAGTAAACCTCGTTCAGCTGCAATCCGTCACACGTGGCTTAAGGATGTAGACAATACTGGAGTAACAGTTCCAACAATATTTAATTCAGCGATGCGATATCCTCACAGTAATGCACTTTCAAATGCACAAACTACTGAATACAAAGTCTCTTTTGCTATGTCCACACTACGACTCAAAGTTTCTCATACACAGCGTCTCTCGCAATAAACTGCGTATCTCTACAACTGACAAAGCAAGACAATGTACTAACGGGCTTTCCCAGCGCCCTCCTTATATACACTATCAAAATCTAGAATCTTCTACGGAAATCATATAACTCAACCAATCAGAACAAAACGCGCAGCCGAAACTCATTAACATGAATTTTCCAGAAACAATATATCAGGCTACAAAAACACGGCTGCTCACTTCAGCTCTAAATTCTAGCGTATAATAAAGACACATAAAAGTATGGTATCCCTATCTATGATAGCTCAAAAAAGTACGAGAACATTCCCAAAACAAAATAAAAGCTGCTCGATACACGCGCACAGGAAAACAAAAAGTAGCGAAAAATGTTGCGATGTCACCTAACCGACGTGACACTTACGAGGCCACTAGACAGTGCGACCCTTCTACTACGTTCCGGACTAAACTTAACAAAACGAAATCGGCTCTACTCACGAACAAAAGAAAATCTTACTAAAAAGGCACGAAATCATAACCGTGATAGCTCAAATAAACAACATATCGTTACCTACGAATAACACATGTACGCTCTCACAGGATAACACAACCACAATCGTAACAGTTAACCGCAGCCTTTCCTTCAAGGATTTATCTGCCACTAATTTGCTTAACCCCCTTGTGCATGCAACCACCGATGCTGCAAACAGCACCGGCGGATGCATGAACAAAAGGGTTAATTTTCATTGTTGAGACGTTTATATTTGGTGATTGTGAACTCGAGCACGGCAAGCTGACTGCTATTGTTACAGATGTAACTTGTTCTTACCGTAAATCAGTTAGACTGACTACCAACGTTATTGTCTGCATCCAAAAGGTTACACTGTGCTGCTTATTGATTACTCTGGTTCTGCCTTCTAGCCGCGTTGGTCATAAATTGATGTGACAGTAACATTGAGTGTTATCACCAGAGACTGTGCCAGTGTTAGTTTACACTGTAAAGATTGTGCTCATTTCAAAAGAAAGACTTTAATTTTCAGTCTTTTTCGTGTCTTTACAGTGAGACAGACTATTTGCTTGAGTGATTTGATCTAAATTGTACTGGAACGACAAAGAAGTGAACTTAGTGACAGCCGAACTTACAGGTGTTCCATGCGGCGTTTCAAGTTGCGTCACTTTTTTCTTGTGGTTCAGTCACTCCCGCAGCGAGTTTTTGAGAGCTCAGTAGCTTAACTGCTACTTGTTCTCTGGAGGACTTTTATTCAATTACGTGGCCTAGCATCGTTTTATAGTTTTATAGTATTTTTTTATTTCCGTGTTTTTCTGTATTCAATTGTTTTTTCATTGTTTATTTTGTGCACTCTGTATTTTGTAACAAGTCCAAGCAAATTTTCCATCCAAGGTGCAGTTATGAGAATAGGGCACCTCAATGTGTTTCATCTGTACAACAAACTAGCCGACATATCTGTATATATTAACGATCCTACACCGTTCCACCTGTTTGGACTCAGTGAGACACGTCTGAGTTCCTGTGTGAGCGATGCAGCAATCAGTATCCCCAATTTCTCAGTTATTAGACGAGACCCCTTGTCTCCCGGTCAAACTGGCATCGCTGTCTATATTCATAATTCTATCCAGCACTTAGTTCATCGACGCGTCGACCTAGAAACGATGGGGGTGGAGTGCGTATGGGTCGAAGTCAAGTGTCCGAAATCAAAACCGGTATTAATTGGGTTCTTATATAGAAATCCCGCCTCAACTTTTGAGTGGTACGATCAGTTTAGTCAGAACCTTGACAGAGCTTTAAAAAAGAAGGCCGACATTCTTCTATTGGGCGATTTTAATATAGATTTACTTAAGCCGCACTTAAGCCGCACCCCGCCTGGGGCTCAACGTCATCTCTGTTTGGTTTAGTACAGTTAGTGAAATCACCCACCAGAATTACTCCAACTACTTCCACGCTTTTAGACCACATATATACTAATAAACCCAAAGCCGTCTCTGACGTTGATGTCTCAAATCTTAGTGTTAGTAATCATTATCCTGTGGCTTGCTCCTGGTCTTCTAAACTCCCTAAACCAAAAAAGAACGGCCATACAACTATAACGTATAGGACATTCAAACACTTCAGGAAAGACGAATTTCTATTTGATCTAGAAAATACTCCTTTTAATGACGTGCTCCTGTCCTATGATCCTAATACCGCCCTCAGTATTTGGTACTCTCTTTTCCTAAATGTACTTAATAAACATGCTCCTCTACGCGAGAGGAGGGTAAAATCTAACACTCTTCCTCCCTGGCTTACTCCGGAAATCATGCAGGCGATGGCGCTTAGAAACGATTTACGTAGTAATAAAATGTTCACTGAATATAAGCAACAGCGTAACCGTGTTAAATACATGATCAGAGAGGCAAGAAAAAAAGTTAGTTCGTGACACGGTTAAAGACAGCAAAGATACCTCTACAATATGGCGCCTTCTAAACACACTTACTAGGGGGTCTCCAAGTACCGCAACTACCATTCCCACTAATCTTACTGCTGATACATTCAATGACCATTTTCTTTCGATTGCCAAATCTCTAATATCGCCAAGCCAGGATAACACTTATCACCGTTCAAATCTGTTGTCTGAGTTTTGTCAACAAAGAACAATGGGCACAGCCCCCTTCAACATCCCTATGTTAGCTGTTCATGAAGTGGGTTTAATCATAAGTAACCTTCCAAATAAAAAGTCCTCGGGGCCTGATGACATCAGCCCGAAAATACTTAAACTGTCTCTCCCATACATTGTAGAATCATTAACTTATATTTATAATCTCTGTATCCAGCATAACACTTTTCCTAACGAACTTAAATATGCCAAAGTAATTCCACTTCCAAAAGCAAAAGATCGTTCTGACCCTAATAATTATCGGCCTATTTCTTTACTATCTGTTTTGTCCAAACCACTGGAAAGGCACGTTCATAAACACCTGCTTGCTTACCTAGAAAACCGTAAGCTCCTCCACCCTTTCCAATCCGGATTTCGTCCGTAGCATTCATGCCACACAGCACTTACACGCCTTGTTGACACATGGCTCAAGGGTATGAATAAGTCACAGTTAACAGGAGTAGTCTATCTGGATTTTAAGAATGCTTTTGATCTGATTAACCACATTATTCTGACTGCTAAGCTTCACACATACCTCAATAACGGAGACGCAGTTGCTTTTTTCACATCTTACCTCACTAAAAGAAAACAAAAGGTTCTTGTTCATGGCTCATACTCCTCTCTCAAAGATGTAAGCTTCGGTGTGCCCCAAGGGTCCGTACTGGGCCCCCTACTGTTTTGCTTATTTATCAATGATTTGCCTCTACATATTATTTGCCAAGATGTACAATGCGACCTTTTTGCTGACGACACCTCAGTTCATACTACTAGTAAAGATATACAGGTAATTTCCGACAACCTACAACAAAGTCTTCATGAAGTATCAGCTTGTGTATAAACAATTCTATGGTTGTTCATCCAGCCAAAACGAAATCGATGATAGTCGCCACGCGCCAAAAACAGCAGATAACGCCTCTATTACTTAACCTTTCACTTAAAGGTAGTCAGGTAGACCAGGTAAATGAACATCGAGTACTGGGGATTACACTCGACAGTCAGCTAAAATGGCAAGCTCATACAGACGCCTTATGCAAAATAGTAGCCAAAAATCTCTTTATGTTATCAAAACTGAAATATTATACTGATTCAGATACCCGTAAACTATTTTATAATGCTCACATACGTTCTTATATCGATTACGCGTCAACGGTATGGGATGGATGTAGTGAGGTCCATTTAAAGAGACTCAATTCCCTACACAGACGAGCGGCCAAAATAATCTGCCCTGATCCACACCTAAGCACTGAAAAAAAGCTCTCAAAAGCAGGTCTCCTGCCTCTTCAAGGTCATTTTAAATATAACAAAGCAATCTTTATGTTCAAAGTGTGGAAACGCAAAACACCTGAGTACATCTCCACTTTGTTCCGTAAGTCTGAGTCCAAGCTTGGAAACATCAGAAAGCTTTTCATAGTCCCAAAACCAAGCATCGATCTATATAAAACTAGCTTATCCTTCTCAGGGGCACTTATCTGGAATGCGCTTCCCGACCATGTAAAATCCACCTCCTCGCTAGCCTGTTTTAAAAAGGGTCTCTGCAAATATTTTGTGGATCACTCGTAGGGATGCCTTAACCCCTTGTATTATGTTTCATTTTATGCTGGGTCCAACTTATTTCCAATTAAGTCTGTTATCCTTTTCATTTATCATTTGGACTACTTAGCTCTGTCTATGTGTGAAGGGGGGGCGGGTGGAGTGGGGGGGGGGTGTCTATGAGTATGTTTGTCTATGTGAACAGTGTTGTCATCTGTTTGCAAGTATTATGTTTACTTATATGTATGTATATTTGTAGTTAGTCTTGTAGTTGCTAGCAACGGCAGGTTTGTAAAATGGCTGTGTCGATGACGATGTCAATGCCTAAACCGTTGTAAAATAAAGTTTCATTGATTCATTGATTCTCTCTCTCTCTCTCTCTCTCTCTCTCTCTCTCTCTCTCTCTCTCTCTCTCTCTCTCTCTCTCTCTCTCTCTCTCTCTCTCTCTCGCTCACTCGAGCGGTCACGTGATCGTGCAAGCAACAGGGCTGCCACTTGGGACCTCCTGCAAAAGTACTGCTTTTGCCGCTGTAAATCTCAACGCCATGCCAGTTGAAGGACTGCCTTCAGCTTTGGAAGCTGCTTTGAACGCCCTGCTGTGCGACAACACGCTGTCATCCTTTAAAATTGACGGTAGAGGCGACTCGACAGTTGTCATTCTGAGGTTGACCGGTATGGCACACGGGTCCCCTGCCATTACCGCAACCTACCGCAAGAAGCCGCCATCCCACAATCGCCGGGACTACATGAGAGCAGAGGCCAGGAGGCAGGAACGTTCGAACAAGGCAAGTGACAATCTAACACCAGTATTGCCTTTGTTTATGCCCACCCCGCCCACACAAGCTACAAACAGCGAAGACAAACAGCTACACACTCTCGACACGCCGTGTACAACAACTCCCCAAGCCACAGGTGACGAGGTTGCACGTGTTTCCCATGATGTCTACACACCCACAGCGGACAGAACAGATACCATTGACGATGCACCTACAGAGTGCATTGGTACCAGCGTGACAACACAGCTGACTGGAGCGTGCACAATGGACTGTGTCGACAGTGCTGAAGCCGACCCTAGTGATACGAATGTAACCTCTGATTCTTACACTCTTGAAGAGAGAGATTACGTCGCATCAATCATGAACAGAACTTTACAAAGACGTTTACGCGATAACCAGAGAAACACAGGATTTGAGAAATGCGTTTTGTACAAAACAAATCAGCAAGAGCACTTGTTGTGCAGAAGTGATGACATAACAGTGGTCTTGGACTGTGAGAATGGTTCTGTGTGTCACTGGTTCATCCATCAAAGAAAAAAGCTGATGAGTGACTATGAACAAAAGGTGCAAGAGAACATTTGCCGCTGGACTGCCATAGATCCAAATGGTAACTACCAAGAGTGTTTTGAGAGGGCGCTGATCGAGTTGGAGAATATACGTTCCATGGTTCGTCACCTCCTGGGTTAACATTCTGACTGACTCGGTGCTTGATTTGAAGCCTAGCCTGACTGATGACGACTGTCGCATTGTTGCTGACTTTTAGCTAATAGAATAACCCATTCCTAACATGGACATTTACCTTGTTGGATGAGACCTCATTTCGGTGTTTTCATTTCTTGTCGAGTATTTCGATTTTTTCCTCCCCATCCCACTGTTCCCTCATTGCAATGGGCCGTCGGCCTGAGCAATAAACATCGTTCGATCGTTCTCTCGCTCACTCTCGCACACAAACACAAACGCACACATATACATACACACGCACACACGCGCGCGCGCACACACACACACACACACACACGCGCGCGCACTTCGCGCCAAAACGACGTTCAACAGCAAGGTTAGAGTGGCTAGACGTGACATGATTTTTATCTTGTTACTTCTTTGCCAGGCCATGAGCCCCGCCCGCCGTTATGTCCTTTGCATTCTACGGAACGCCCTCCGACCAGACCCATCCTAAAGTCTCCCGTATTTTCAATACGGTAGACTAAAACCAGTGGGCCTATTCAAAGCAAATTTTAGATAATATGAATTTTTACCATATCACACATTGCCATCAATCTTAACTGCGCCTCTAAGGTCATAGTTGTCATTTGTTTTGCAGACTGTTGAGTAGAGAATACCTCTGAAACCGCTGTACTGATTTGCTCTGACTTTTTAGTAAATGATGCCTTGCCCTCATAACAGAATGAATTCACGACCTGTAAGGTGAAGGTCGCAGAGGCCATATTTGTGTGAGCCTTTGTGCAGGCAATATCTCTGAAACCACATGCCCGATTTTTTACAGATATTGCTTGAATTTGTTTTGACTTAACCCCTTCACAGCCGAGAAACTGTCAATAGGATCCATCTGCAAGACACATAGATCACCATGAGCCTGGCGGGTGCGGTGGCTCATTGGCGATTTTGGCTCTTGCTGACACAACTGACATTTATGTGACGGCTGGGGTTCCTTGAAATAAAGAAAGATTTCAGAGCAATATTTATGTGGCGGCTGGGGTTCCTTGAAATAAAGAAAGATTTCAGAGCAATATTTATGTGACGGCTGGGGTTCCTTGAAATAAAGAAAGATTTCAGAGCAATATTTATGTGACGGCTGGGGTTCCTTGAAATAAAGAAAGATTTCAGAGCAATATTTATGTGACGGCTGGGGTTCCTTGAAATAAAGAAAGATTTCAGAGCAATATTTATGTGACGGCTGGGCTTCCTTGAAATAAAGAAAGATTTCAGAGCAATATTTATGTGACGGCTGGGGTTCCTTGAAATAAAGAAAGATTTCAGAGCAATATTTATGTGACGGCTGGGGTTCCTTGAAATAAAGAAAGATTTCAGAGCAATATTTATGTGACGGCTGGGGTTCTTTGAAATAAAGAAAGATTTCAGAGCAATATTTATGTGACGGCTGGGGTTCCTTGAAATAAAGAAAGATTTCAGAGCAATATTTATGTGACGGCTGGGGTTCCTTGAAATAAAGAAAGATTTCAGAGCAATATTTATGTGACGGCTGGGGTTCCTTGAAATAAAGAAAGATTTCAGAGCAATATTTGCGTCCAGTGGTAGCGAAGAGAATATGACAGATGTCAAAAACCAAGTTTATATCGCTACATCACTTTAAGATGACGTGCACGGTTGTTGGGATTGTTTTCAGACAGACAAAATGGCGCGTTACTGTCTGTCGGAAGGGGGAGAGGCTAAAACGTTGTTCCAAGAGCAAACCTTGTTGGCTTAGGTGTGACAGCAAATGTGAAACGGTATAAATGTAGTCGCCAATCGTCCATGCATCCGCTCTTCAGCCGTCGTGTGTGTGTGCGTGCGTTTTCTAAGGCAATTTCATAGGGGCTACAACATCCACAGACTTTAAACTCGACACACCTGTATGGTGTGTGGGGGGGGGGGGGTCTTTTTACTTATATATATTTTATCTTTTGCTGTATCATCTGATGTATTTTTTTATATGTGTAGAGTAGCAGGACAGTTTGGAAGATAGCCATTGCTATGCCTAAAACTTTTTATCCGGAATAAAAACGTTTCATCCTCTCTCTCTCTCTCTCTCTCTCTCTCTCTCTCTCTCTCTCTCTCTCTCTCTCTCTCTCTCTCTCTCTCTCTCTCTCTCTCTCTCCATGAGTTGGTTTTACCGGACCCCATCCTACTTGACCACTGCTAAAATGTTGGGTTTTTTTCTTCTTCTTCTTTTTTGTTTCAGTGGTGTAGGCTCAACTTGAACTAATTTCACTTCATGACTTTCATGAATTTAGTGAACGTCAGTATAATTCTGAAAAGAAAATAAACAATCATATGATGACTTCATTTTCATCCCTTCATCCGTCTGACTTGTAGCTCTTCAGCCGTCGTGTGTGTATGCGTGCGTTTTCTAAGGCAATTTCATAGGGGCTACAACATCCTCCTTTGAGGACTCTCGCAGAGCTAGCCTTAAGGACAAGCGGCTCAGGAGAAAAAACAGAGATGCCGCAGCTCAGAACCCTGGCCAGACCTTCCCCTGCAGCCACTGCGGTCGAACCTGCCTGTCTCGGATTGGCCTCCGCAGCCACGAACAAGCCTGCAGACGTCGTGGGCAACTCCTATAAAATCTTCGTTCGCGAAGTCAAGCCAAGGGGTCATAGGGGCTACAACATCCACAGACTTTAAACTCGACACACCTGTATTGGGGGGGGGGGGGGGGGGGTCTTTTTACTTATATATATTTTATCTTTTGCTGTATCGTCTGATGTATTTTTTTTATATGTGTAGAGTAGCAGGACAGTTTGGAAGATAGCCATTGCTATGCCTAAAACTTTTTATCCTGAATAAAAACGTTTCATCATCATCTCTCTCTCTCTCTCTCTCTCTCTCTCTCTCTCTCTCTCTCTCTCTCTCTCTCTCTCTCTCTCTCTCTCTCTCTCTCTCTCTCTCTCTCTCTGTGGAAAGCCTGTGGCTTGAGATAAAAGCAACCGCCAAGTCAACCCTTCCCTTCGTATGTTTTTATTTACAGAAACCCCGCAGCTACAGTGTCCTGGCAAGATGATTTTGTTGTAATGGTTGACAAAGTACAAAACTCCAAGGGTGATATACATATACTCGGTGATTTTAATGTTGATTTATTGAAACCTGGCAACACGTCAACGAGTGTCCCCCCGCACCTTACAGCTGATGTATTTAATGAACACTTTCTTAACATTGCTAAAACCCTGTCACAGACGAACACCAGTCAGCCAGGTGAATACGTATGTTCAGAACAATTGAAACAGCAGTCAGATAAACGCTGGCAATACTTTCTCAGTTACCCTAATGACCGTCCTTGATGTAAGAAAATCTATAACCAACATGAAAAGTAAAACATCTTGTGGTGTAGAGTGTATTAACAGTAAAATCCTGAAAATTGCGCTCCCTTATATTGTTGAATCGTTGACCTTTATATATAACCTTTCGATTCAAAAGAGCATGTTTCCCGATGAATTGAAAATAGCAAAAGTTACTCCTCTACCAAAAAGCAAAGATCTGAGCGACCCAAGTGAGTACAGACCTATTTCAATCTTATCAGCAGTGTCCAAACCACTTGAAAAGCATATACATAATCATTTACTTCAATTCCTGGAGGAAAACCGCCTTATTAGTACAGCACAATCAGCTTTTCGGCCTAAACATTCGTGTCAGACAGCCTTAACGCTCATAACCCACAAATGGCTTAGAGCCATAAATGAGTCCAAACTTTCAGGTGTAGTATTTCTAGATCTTAAAAAGCCTTCGATCTCATTAACCATTCAATCTTACTAAAGAAGTTACCTTTATATCACAGTGACTCAAATGCAGTCGCTTTTCTCTCGTCCTATCTCTTAGACAGAACGCAGAAAGTGTTCTTGAATGGTAAATACTCAGCGGAAGGACTGGTGACCCATGGTGTTCCTCAGGAATCCACCCTAGGACCGTTATTATTCAACATATTTAGAAATGACCTGCCACTGTCAATATCACACCCCGACACAAACCGTGAACTATTTGCTGATGATACATCATTACATGTATCTGATAAAAATGTTTCAACCGTGAGCGCTGTCCTCCAACATAGTTTAGATGAAGTGTCAACTTGGTGTAAAGAAAATCATATGATTATTAGTATTCCTAAAACGAAAAGTATGTTGGTGACGACACGCCAAAAGCATCAACGTGGTTTGCAACCCCTTGAACTGTCCCTTCACTCTCAGCCCATAGAGCAAGTGTCAAAACATCGTTTGTTAGGAGTGACAGTCGACGAACAGCTCAGCTGGGAGCCTCACATAGAAACTGCATGTAAAACTATTTCGAAGAATCTCTTTTTATTATCCAAATTAAGTCGTATAGTTGACATTGATGCTCGAAAACTATTCTTTAACGCACACATCAAGACACATTGTAATTATGCTTCCAATATCTGGGACGGCTGTGGAGACATTCACTTGAAAAAATTAATTCCCTTTACCGGTGAGGTATTAAGCTTATTCTTCCTGGTTCGTCCCCTACTAATGACAGACTGAAGGCCCTTAATATCCTACCACTTAGTAAAACAATTGGAACTTAATAGATGCTTACTTGTGCAAAATAATTCTAAACGATGCCGCCCCTCCCTATCTCAGCGAGCTGTTTTCCCACACGAATAGAGAGAACACGAGGAACAGCTTACTCCATCTCCCAAAACCCAGAATCGACATCTTCAAATCTAGCATATCATTTTCCGGTGCTAAGTCATGGAATAATTTGCCCTCTCATTTAAAGTCTATTTCAAAGTTATCTATCTTCAGAGCTCGCGTCCATAAATATTTGCTGTCGTTGTGACTGTTCTATCTTTCTGCTTAGTATGTTGCTCCAGCACAGCAGATTGCTGCAGGTTATGTAATAGTTCGACTGTCTGCATTAATATGTCAGGTTCATACGAGTGTGTAAATCTGCCCATTTCGTGTACAGCGATGAAGGGGATATTAAAAGCATCGCCCGCGGACAGTCTTTGCTTACAAAAGTCAGTAAGCTTCTGCGATGAGACATGTTCCACCTGATCCAAACCTTCAACATGTAGTAAAGATTTCCGGGCTAAAATGAAGTCGTCGTTAAAAGCATCGGCTGTAAGGTTGGCAGTCGTATTTGCAGAATGATTTTTACTAGTGTTGGTTAGTAAGTTTAAACTTTCCATATTGAAGACGGATTCCCGCCACGTATGGTTTTCTCTACCTGTGCTTTTTGTGCCTCCCGGATAAGGTATTTGACTCTGTTACGTAACCTTTTGAACTCAATAAAATCTTTGTCCCGCTTGGCTCGATTTCTGGCTTCCATGGTTTGTTTAATCTCCTCCGTAATGCAGGTGGGGGGGTCACGTCACCGGACTCGTTTCCTTTTTAAAGGGACATGCTTATTTAGCACTCGAGAGAGAGAGAGAGAGAGATTGATTGATTGATTGTACATTGCTTAACGTCCCGACAGCAACAAGGCTTTCTCAGGACGTGCCTGCACTGCTTGTGAAAAAAAAAAAAAACAACAGAACATTGAATGTATGTCGCCAGCCGGTCAAATACGTTAAATAAACCTAACACATGGGGCCTAAATAAAGCTAAGACCATTTAGCAACACACATCCAACATCAAGAGCTACAGGCAGTGCAGACAGTAGGGAGAGTTTTAAAAAGGCAAATACAGGTGAATGGACAAAGGGTAGACAGAAACACATGCCCCAGAATAGAGAGAAAAACCCACCCTGTGGGGCTGACCAGGGTGACCCTGGGAACTAAAAAATACCTAACCCCACCCAAGTCCCCCAGGGCAGACCCGGGTGGGGCGAGAGAGAGAGAGAGAGGTGAAGGAGGAGGATGATGATGATGATGAGAAGGAGGATGATGATGATGAGAAGGAGGAGGATGACGATGAGGAGGAGGAGGATGATGATGATGAGGAGGAGGATGAAGAGGATGATGATGAGGATGATGATGAAAAGGATGATGATGAGTAGGATGAGATGAGGAGGAGGAGGAGGATGATGATGAAACGTTTTATTCAGGATAAAAAGTTTTAGGTATAGCAATGCCTATCTTCCAAACTGTCCTGCTACTCTACACATATAAAAATGCATCAGACGATACAGCAAAAGATAAAACACATATAAGTAAAAAGACCCATCCCCCCCCCCCCTCAGAAAAAAAAAAACAAAGAAAGAAAAAGAAAGAAATTAAAGCAATATATATATATATATATATATATATATATATATATATATATATATATATATATATATATATATATATATATCTCCTCCTTCACCTCTCTCTCTCTCTCTCTCTCTCTCTCTCTCTCTCTCTCTCTCTCTCTCTCTCTCTCTCTCTCTCTCTCTCTCTCTCTCGAGTGCTAAATAAGCATGTCCCTTTAAAAAGGAAACGAGTCCGGTGACGTGAGCCCCCCACCTGCATTACGGAGGAGATTAAACAAACCATGGAAGCCAGAAATCGAGCCAAGCGGGACAAAGATTTTATTGAGTTCAAAAGGTTACGTAACAGAGTCAAATACCTTATCCGGGAGGCACAAAAAGCACAGGTAGAGAAAACCATACGTGGCGGGAATCCGTCTTCAATATGGAAAGTTTAAACTTACTAACCAACACTAGTAAAAATCATTCTGCAAATACGACTGCCAACCTTACAGCCGATGCTTTTAACGACGACTTCATTTTAGCCCGGAAATCTTTACTACATGTTGAAGGTTTGGATCAGGTGGAACATGTCTCATCGCAGAAGCTTACTGACTTTTGTAAGCAAAGACTGTCCGCGGGCGATGCTTTTAATATCCCCTTCATCGCTGTACACGAAATGGGCAGATTTATCTCTAGTCTCAAGAACAAAAAGTCAGCTGGCATTGATGGTATCAATGGTTTTATCCTCGAGCTTTCTCTTCCATACATTGTGGAAAGCTTAACCTATATTTACAACCTATGTATCATTCAAAATCATATTTTTCCGGCGGCTTTCAAAAAAATCTAAAGTGGTACCTATACCCAAAACAAAAGACACATCTGATCCAAATAATTTTCGGCCTATATTCATATTATCTATTCTGTCAAAGCCTATTGAGAAGCATGTACACAAACATCTTCTCGAATTGCTGGAAGAAAAGTCTCTCCTGAATAAATATCAATCTGGTTTTCGCCCTAAACATTCGTGTCACACTGCTTTGGTTCATATGATTGACACTTGGCTGCTCAACATCAACAGAAACAAAATGTCTGGTGCTGTCTTTCTAGACCTAAAAAAAGCGTTCGACCTTATAAACCACGAAATTTTAATAGAGAAACTATACTGCTACTTTAACAATAACAGCCCAGTGACACTCTCATTCTTTCGTTCATATATCGTAGGGAGAATTCAAACTGTGTACATCAATGCTACCGTCTCTTCTAAAAAGCGTGTTGAGTATGGCGTGCCCCAGGGATCTATACTAGGACCGTTACTTTTCTGTTTGTTATAAATGATCTTCCACTTCATATATCCAATCCAAATACCGAATGTGACATGTTTGCCGATGATTCAACTCTTCACGCTGGCGGGAAAACTGTACCTGAAATATCAAGCAATCTTCAGCTTAGTCTTCAGGAGGTCTCACTGTGGTGCAAAAATAATCAAATGCTTGTTAATCCATCCAAAACGAAAAGCATGCTAATCACAACACGCCAAAAGCATTAGCTCCACCCCCATTCACTTAGCCTCTCTTTTGATTCAGTTCCCATTGAGCAAGTCAAGGAATATCGCCTCCTTGGGGTAATTGTTGATGACCAACTGTGCTGGTTGCCCCATCTAACACAACTAGGGAAAACATTATCAAAGAAGCTATTTTTACTGTCAAGATTAAAATCTATCATTGATACTAAGACACGAAAGCTATTTTTCAACTCCTACATTAAACCTCACATTGACTACGCATCTACTATTTAGGACGGCTGTAGTAAGGCTAACCTTAAGCGGATTAATTCTCTATACAATCGCGCAGTTAAACTGATCCTCCCAATCCCCTCTCTAACTTTGGAGGAAAAGCTTCAGGCAACAGAGCTCCTTCCTTTACATCAACACCTTACGTTAAATAAGTGCGTACTTATGCACAAAGCACTGAACGGGAAAGCCCCCCTCTACCTGGCTAAGCTTTTCACTGAGAGCAAAAGGATTTACAGCACTTTGAGGAACAGTCTCTTCATTGAACGGCCCCGAATTGACTTGTTTAAATTCAGCCTTTCGTACGCGGGTGCCTATTTATGGAACTCACTTCCTCCACATATACAGCGAACGAGACATCTTCCATTGTTTAGGACGAAAGCTTTTAAATACATCTCTGAGCAAACTTGAAAGAAACGTAGATAATATGTCCAAAAGAGCCATGTCAATGATTTCCTGTGGTCCTCTGTTTTGCACTTGTGTTTTGTTTTTTTACATAATATCTCTCTTTATCGTAGTGTTTTGCCTGCTCACTAAATTCCTACACATGAGTAGCTGTATCATAAGCGTGCAGTCGCTTTCTATAATCACACTTTACATCGCACCCCCCTCCCCCCTCCAAGACCCTGTCATTTTGTTGTGCGTGTGTGTAATCATCAGCGACTTTGGAACTTGTATCGGAATGTAACACAAGTGACCTGTGGGTGTAGCCGCTTGTTTTGTGCTGGTAACATATTGTTTTAATGTTTGCTTTTAATGTTGTAGTTTAGCAAGGACAAACATGAAAAGAGGCCTGTGCGCCTATTGTTTCTATCCTTGAGAAATAAAGTATCATCCATCCATCCATCCATCCCATCCATCCTCCCTCTCGTGTCTGTGTGTGTGTGCAATTATTTTATATTGAACCAAATTTTGCTTAATGCAGTGCCGATATGCACTGCTGCAGATGTGGTTACAAGACCCGTATCAAATTGTCCCAGGGGTTAGCCGAGTACTTTTGCATTTTTGTCGAGTAATCACAACAGTCAGGTATCGGCACTTTGTCAAGCAGAATAAAAATAAGAATAATATTTCGAAAAGAGAAATTCGTTTGTGGTACATTTATAAGAAATAGTACAAACAAGACATGAAAACATTTTAATATAATTATGAACATTTTCTCCCTGCACTCAAACAGCTACAAATTCCAAATGAACATAAGTAAACACTACAAAATTGTTACACATAACTCTTACACGTCTCACACATAAACATCTTTTATGAACTGAACTGAGCGGCACTTATACATTCACACCCACCTCTACACATGCATACATAATATGCGTATTTCAACCTAATCCTAACCCTCAGAATTTGGCTGGGTAAGCTTATGTACCTAGTCCAAAACAAAACTTTACCTTTGCCTCGAGTCCTTCAGTTTCCGATTGTTTAAGGTTTGGGCCTCTGAAGATTTGGGGAAAAAATTGAACTCTTTTAAGTTGCATCAGGCTGTACTGCTAAATAATTAATAAAATATGTACCTATTTAAAGAAAATCTAGACTGACATGACCCTGTCACAGATCTTCATAGTGAATGCAGCAGACGACTAGTAAAATGAAAAAAAAATATTCGACAACGCATGAGAAAATTGACTTCTTTGTCCTGAAAGTAGCGTCTAGCTGACAAAGCCATTTGCTGTGGTGTTGTTATGTCTCATTTTATTTTTATCTCTAGCGCCTAGACTTCTGACCAAAAAAGTTAACTTTCTAAAACCCTGTCAATTTTTAAGTCCCTACTATTTTAAATAAGGGACTTTTTACAATGGGTCGTGGTGGAGCGAATTCAATAGCATACCCATGACGTCAAAGGCAATTGAAGTAACAAGACAAGAAATACGTCATGTCTGGTTACGCTGGCCTCGCTGCTGAACGTACTTTTGGCGAGAAGCGCAGATTGTGTGTGTGTGTGCGTGCGTGCGTGCGTGATTGTGTGTGTGTGTGTGTGTGTGTGTGTGTGTGTGTGTGTGTGTGTGTGTGTGTGTGCGTGCAGGAAAATCTCAGATGTTTGTGTACGTACAAACTTGAAAATTGAGGACGTGCTTTCGTCAAGGACGTGCCTAAGAGAGCCTACGTGGGTATTGCAATTATTGGGTGTCTCACTGAAGAGTAAAATTACCGTTTACAGGTAGTCGGTTGACCCACATTTTAGTTGTTTTTTTTTTCTATTTTTTTTTTAAATTCACCTGAAACTTCGGTTACAGCTAGCTTGCAGAAAGGCAGTGAATGAGTTTGTTAGCCAAATTTGTATTTTTAAAAAACTTTTTCGGTAAAAAATTCTTTGCGGAAAAAATGTTAAACATGTTTTTAGGCTTTTTAAATTTTTTAAATTTTTTATCGATTTCTGAAGAAAACCAGACAGTGAGAGTAAAAGTAGAAACTGCATCGCCACACAGACATTCACGTATTACTCTAGATTAGATAAGACGTAATTCTCTCTCTCTCTCTCTCTTTCTCTCTCTCTCTCTCTCCCTCTCTCTCTCTCTCAACGGCAAGTTTGAAAACTGGGCCTGTTACCAATAACTTTTACCGTTGAAAAATAAAAAGTGCATTCTCTCTCTCTCTCTCTCTCTCTCTCTCTCTCTCTCTCTCTCTCTCTCTCTCTCTCTCTCTCTCTCTCTCTCTCACTCACACACACACACACACGCACGCACGCACGCACACACACACACACACACACCAATTGACAGAATAACGTGCACGTGTAGTATATCATGTATAGGTGAAGTCAACCTGACTTTACATAAATTACAGCAGGGTGAAATTGTACCGTGCAATTCTAGTTTTGTTAACATTACTCTCAAGTCTATGAGCCAAAGTGATACTCACAGACAGCTATGTACAATCTAAAATTAAAATAATTAATTAATCTAAAAACTAAATTACGTCGTGACAATTGACGTGTTTTTTTTTAAACCACTGACGCATAGGTACTTTGCCCCTTACGCGGCTCACCGAGGCATTGGCAAATCTGCGAGGCTTTATCAGTAGAGATACTCCATAAGCTATCGAGGTCTACCGTGCACCCCCAAAGTAGTCCTGAGATGCTTCAGCCATGTTCCCCGAAAATCCTTAGGAACACACCAGAGATATAGCCGATGGCGCAAGGGTACCCCCATTCACGCTCTTCGCAGATGCTAAAATGAGGTTGAGAAACATTTTACTCTAAATAAATCATAATTCATTCCAGAAGCCCAAATCAGACAATATTATGTTAGGGCACACCTTCTGCATCCTCTGCAAAAAAACAGAATGAAAAATATTGAATCTCTGGCTCACAGTGAAGGTATTTGTGCACCCAGTAAACGGCCATTTCCGCGAAATCGCAAAAAAAAAAAAGAAAAAAAAAGACAAAAATAATGTGTCGGATGCTTTCAGACATTTTTTATAGCACTGGCAGTCCATTTTCAGGCGTACATCATTAAAATAGGATGTCACAATTATTATAAACTTGACTAGGTGATGCTGTGATTACTGTGAGTGCCAAAGTGGTTGATTTTGTATCCCTACCCCCAAATTGTAAAAATACACAAAATTAATTTAAAAAAATTACTAAAGTTATTCCATTTCATTTTGACCTCTCTTTACCTATTAAGTTTTAATAATGTGAGCATAAAGTGCAAGAAAATAAGGAAAGTCGGCATCTTTTACGGTACATTCGTGGTGAATTATAGCTTTTTCCCATTTAAAATTGCCGAATTGGGAAACGTACGTTGTTTCCGATGCCCCCATAAATTTTGTATACATCTGATAGGACTTTGTTAGGTTTTATTGGTTATGATAGAGTACCGCAGTTGCTCCCAACCTGAATTTATGATCCTGTGATGCATTTAGGGGCCACAGTGGCTGATTCTGCTGCCCTACCCCCATTTTACCAGTACGCAAATGAACTCAAAATGATCATAAAAATTGCTTACGTTATACTCCTCAGTTTAAATATTTTTTGTTGCCAGTTTTCTTAAAAAGTATGCATGTTTAGCATAAACATTTGTGATCAATTCATTAATTTCAATGTGACCCATCAATTTAATTGTATCTATTTTTAACTGGCTGGTATTTTAGGTGATATTTTACCTAGCGTAAGGCGGGTCTAGTAAGGTCTCCCCTTTTCCTTTCGTTTATTTTCGCCTAGAAATGTGTAAATATGAATATGCGTAGTTTCATGGTTCCTAACAGCCAAAATAATGTTATCAAAATACTTAGTTTCCTCATGTCCACCACGACATCACCACTCCCACCTTCTTCTTCTGCGACGTTCAATTCCTTGATGGCCGTCTTTAAATCTTTAAATATTGTTCTGGCTGCCAATAAGTGAGCTGTCAAGAGCTCGGCAGTAGTTTTCAGAGTTTGGTGTACAGGGGGGTGTCTTATGGTCAAAACTGCCAGCGGACCGCTTCTCTGTATGGACAGGTTTGGAGAATGTGCTAAGGAGACTGATTTTCTACGCCAAATTCACATAGGGCTGTTTCCGCATGAACCAGTCTCACGAGGTGAGTCGACCAGAGTAATCAGTGCTTAGATGAAAGATGGTGGCCTGCCTCTCCCTGTTCAGCTTGTTGATGTCGTCTGCCCACGGGCTGCAGCCGCCATTCTGCTGTTGCCAATCACTTTGTTGCTGTAGTGTCTTGGTTTTTTTTTTTTTTCTTCTTTATACAGGAGGTTGTGGTCTTTAGGTAGTCTGGCGCCTGCTTTGGCCAGACTGCCAGCCTCTCCATTTCCAGCTACTCCAGAATGCACTGGAATCCACTGCAGCACTATTTTGTGGACAGGACATCCAGTCTATCTTGAAGCTTTCTGGTGAGATCAGTGGATCAAGCTGCTGCCTTTCCCTAGCTAGTGCTCTTCTGCTGTGTTGAGCACCTGCAGATCTGTACGATAGTTGGAGCTGCTGCCACCAGCTGGTAAGGAGAGGGAGGTAGTAGTGCGGTCTGCGCAACAGATGTACACGTCACTTCCATCATTCCGCACGGCGTCTTGTACCACAGCTGCTGTGAGGGTCTCTCTCTCTCTCTTGGCTTGACTTCGCGAACGAAGATTTTATAGGAGTTGCCCACGACGTCTGCAGGCTTGTTCGTGGCTGCGGAGGCCAATCCGAGACAGGCAGGTTCGACCGCAGTGGCTGCAGGGGAAGGTATGGCCAGGGTTCTGAGCTGCGGCATCTCTGTTTTTTCTCCTGAGCCGCTTGTCCTTAAGGCTAGCTCTGTGAGAGTCCTCAAAGGAGACAGCTGCCTTGTAAATGGTGGAGCGCCAGGTGTCACGGTCCGCGCCAAGCGAAGACCACTGGTGGTGGTCGATTTGGCAGGCACTAAGTGACTTCTTGAGACAGTCTTTGTATCTCTTCTTTGGTGCCCCTCTGTCACGGTGTCCAGTAGCAAGCTCGCCGAACAGGGTGATCTTTGGTAGGCGATGATCCTCCATCCTGGAGACATGCCCCGCCCAGCGGAGCTGTGTCCGCAGCAGCAAAGCCTCGATGCTCACAGTTTCTGCCTGTTCAAAGACCTCGACGTTGGTGACATAGTCACTCCAGTGAATGCCCAGGATGGTACGCAGGCAGCGATGGTGGAAGCGTTCGAGGAGTCGTAGTTGGCTGCGGTAGAGGGCCCAGGACTCGGAACCATACAGCAGGGTGGTTAGGACCACAGCTCTGTACACGCTGATCTTGGTGCCTGTTGTCAGCTGTTGATTGTGCCACACCCGCTTGAAAAGTCGCCCGAAAGCGCTGCTCGCTTTTGCCAGCCTGCTGTCAAGCTCCTTGTCCAGCTTGGCGTCCGACGTGATAATGCAGCCAAGGTAAGTAAACTGGTGCACTGACTTTAGTTCAGACTCGCCAATGGTGATGTGAGGGGGGCGATACACTGTCTTGGGTGCCGGCTGATGGAGGACCTCTGTCTTTTTCAGACTGACCTCGAGTCCAAAGAGCTGGGCAGCATCTGCGAAGCAAGACGTGATGCGCTGCAGGGCTCTCTCTGTGTGTGCAACGAGGGCAGCATCATCAGCAAAAAGCAGCTCACGAATCAGTTGGTCTAGGGTTTACGTGTGGGCCTGCAGTCGTCTGAGGTTGAACAGGCTGCCATCGAGACGATACCTGATGTACACTGCATCGTCATCATCGAGGTCCACTGTGGCCTGCTTCAACATCATGGTAAAAAAATGGTGAAGAGGGTCGGTGCCAGCACGCAGCCCTGCTTTACGCCGTTGAGAATAGGGAATGGTTCTGAGAGGTCATTGTTGAGTCTGACCTGGCCTTGCTGGTCCTCGTGTAGCTGGACAATCATGTTGAGGAACTTTGGGGGACAGCCAAGTCGCTCCAGGATCTGCCACATGCCTTGCCTGCTCACAGTGTCGAACGCTTTTGTTAGGTCGACAAATGTTACGTACAGCCTTTGTTCTGCTCGCGGCACTTCTCCTGTAGCTGTCTCAGCACAAAGATCATATCGGTGGTGCTCCTGTTTGCTCTGAAGCCACACTGGCCCTCTGGGAGTTGGTCTTCAGCGATGGCAGGTACCAGCCGATTCAGGAGCAGCCTTGCAAGGATTTTCCCAGCAATGGACAGCAGGGTAATTCCCCGATAGTTGGAACAGTCAGACTTCTCGCCTTTGTTCTTGTACAGGGTGATAACGACTGCATCACGGAGATCTTTTGGTAGTGTTCCTTCCTCCCAGCAGCAGAGAAAGAGGTCATGGAGCTTGTTGTGCAGTGCTGTGCCTCCATGTTTCCAGATCTCTGGCGGTATTCCATCAATGCCTGCTGCTTTGCCACTCTTGAGCTGGTGGATGGCTGTGAGGGTCTCTTCAGCGGTGGGCGGTTCGTCCAATTCAACCTTTACTGGGAGGTGTGGGATTTGTAGGACGACTGCTTCTTGAACAGTGCGCTCAGCGCTGAAGAGGCTCTGAAAGTATTCCGACCAGCGGTTCAGGATGGAGGTATTATCTGTGAGGAGTGCCTGGCCATTCGCGCTCCGCAGGGGACTGTGTACCAGGTGCCTGGGGCCATACACTGCTTTCAGTGCTTCGTAGAAGCCCCTGTAGTCACCATTGTCAGCGCAAAGCTGGGTCCTCTGTGCAAGTCTGGTCCACCACTCATTCTGGAGATCTCTGAGCTTGCGCTGGAGACTGCTGCAGACGAGGCGGAAGGCAGACTTCTTCACAGGGCAGGAAGGCTGGGCTAGGTGGGCCTGATGGGCGGCTCTTTTTTTTGCTAGGTGTTCCTGGATCTCTCCATCGTTTTCGTCAAACCAGTCTTTGTTTTTCTTTCTGGCGAAACCCAAGACTTCTGCAGAGGATTTTGCAATAGCAGTTTTCAGTTGTTCCCAAAGTGTTTCAGGGGAGGAGTCTACTGGGTCTGCTGTGTCTTTGAGCCTGCGCTGTAAATCTGTCTGAAAGGCAGCTTTCACATCGTCACGCTAAAGGCTGGCAACATCAAGCTTTTTCTTGGTGGGCCCCCATTTCTTGGGTTTTGGCTTGAAGTGGAGCCTGAGTTTGCAGCGGACAAGGCGGTGGTCAGTGTGGCACTCTGCGCTGGGCATCACTCTGGTGAGGAGGACGTCACTGCGGTCCCTCTGACGCACTAGGACATAGTCGATAAGGTGCCAGTGTTTGGAGCGAGGATGCATCCAGGTGGTCTTTCGACTGTCCTTTTGCTGAAAAGTAGTGTTGGTGATGACCAGTTGCTGCTCCGCACAGAACTCCAACAGTAGGCGGCCATTGTCATTGCAGTTCCCCACGCCATGCTTGCCGAGGACTCCTTTCCAGGCTTCAGAGTCCTGGCCCACTCTGGCGTTGAAGTCTCCAAGGATGATGACTTTGTCGTCTGCAGGGGTACTCTGTAGGAGGCTGCGCAGGTCAGTGTAAAACTTGTCCTTTTCAGCAGGCTCTGCCAGGAGGGTTGGGGAGTACACACTGAGAAGGGTGACGTGTTGCTGGTGTCTCAGTGGGAGGCGCATGGACATGATGCGGTCTGAGTGGCCCGTTGGTAGGTTTTCCAGCTTAGTCGCAATGGATGTCTTGACCATGAAACCCACGCCTGAGAGCCGTCTTTCTGATGCAGGCCTGCCTGACCAGTAGAGGGTGTACCCAGCACCAAGTTCTTGGAGGCTGCCTTCGTCCGGAAGGCGTACTTCGCTGAGCGCGGCGATGTCGATGTTTAACCTCCGCAATTCATGGGCAATGAGGGCGGAGCGACGTTCAGGGCGTCCGCTGTCTGCTTTGTCGAGCATGGTTCGGACGTTCCAGCATGCTACGTTGAGTCCGGTCGTGGTCGTCATGAGAGTGGATCCGTTATTCTTTCTTGTTTTTTGACCGCAGGAGAAGATGCCTGTTGACCGCGGCTAGCCAACTGGGGTTGCGAGGGGACGAGCTTTGGTTAGACCACCTTTTCTAGGCCCCTCTCCGTGTGGAGCAAGCAGTGCTGTCCCTAGAGAAGGCTGCTTGGTCGTTCAGGGTGTGCCGAGTGATGTTGTCATCCCCAGGTCAACATCAGGCGACCAATATCCTGAACCGCCTGCATGCAGGTTTGAGACTGCGGCTTCCAGTGACATCTTTCACCTGCCGTTTCGCCCCTCGCCCGTCGCTACAGGACTTGGAATGGTCGGTGTCATGGTCCGTGGACGTTTCCTAAAGCCTGCGCGGTGGAGCTTTTTGGTGGAGTGCAGTGTGCGCAGTACTGGCCCCACCCTTTAAACCCTTGGTTCATCTGCCATGGCCTAGCAAGCTGGGACGATGGCATCGAGGTCCTCGGGTCGTAGGTTTTATATCAGACTGTCCTTGTCCTAGTCTCTGGCTCAAAAGCCTTCCCCGGAGACACGGGGGCTTTGATGTCAGGGGTTTCCTCCCTTAGCCTTTCCGCAGCCAAGCGGCCAGGCCTGCAAGGCAGCAGGCGACTCGTGGAGGGCGGGGTCGTCTATGTCCCGTGCAGATGTGAACATCCCTGCTGTGAGGGTAGCGCTTGTACATAATCTCCAGCGAGATGGCTTTGTGCAGTGCCGCGACCTTTGGCAAAGAGTCCTTGAAAATTGTTTTTTGTTGTCTAAAAGGCTCTTTTTAGATGTCCAGATATCTAAAGGGAGCTCTTCACACATCTTTGGACTTGGTTCCTTTGCAGGACCTTCAGTTGGCGGTTCAGACTTGGGCATTTCTGACGGTTCTTGGTCTGCTCCTGTTAGTATCACATGCTGTCGGTGTTTAGTAAGTCTCTTCATCGTGTGTGCTGTTCTGCGTTTCAGTGGCTCCAATGTCCTCCATTTCCTAAATTGGGGTGCTCCAGATGGCTCTAAGAATGTCACTGCATCATGAGAATGACCCATGTTCTGCATCTTGTCAAGCCTGGCTTTTTTTGGTTTTGCAGGCAATGTTTCATGTTGTCGATGCATCTTGGTACCGCACTACTGGTCTGACCGAGCAGGTGTTTGCTTGCGCCAGGATGCTGTAATTTGCGCCAATGTGGTCCCCACCAGTTTCGTCATCAGAGACGTTTTTCGCAGCTCTAGCTTCCATGGCTTTGATGTGAGGCCTGCACGTGAATCCAATAATTTAATTGTTGCCAGTAAAGTTGGTCTGTCTGTCTTTGCTACCGGAAGGTCTCCAATTTCAAGGTGACCTCTTCCATCTGATTGAAAAAGATGGTCTAGCTCAGTTTGAGTGGCCATCTTTCAGTCCAGCTGCTGACTCTATTGGCAGCATCCTGGATTCTGCAGGATGCTATTTCTTTATGTTCTGCTGCGCTAAACACTGCAAAGTCATCCGCATGGAGGATGTTCGAGATGAACCTTGGTACTGTTGTACTGATGTCATTAATGTAGACCAAGAGCAGCATCAGACACAACATCTCCCTGAGGTACACCTTCCCCGAGTTTGACAAGAGTGCTGAATGTGCAGATGGTAGAAGCTTCAGCGGCAGCCCCTATCAAACATGCCTTAACTAAAAAGAATTACAATTAAATTGATGGGTCACATTGAAATTAATGAAATGATCACAAATGTTTATGCTCAATATGCATACTTTGTTAAGAAAACTGACAACAAAAATATTTGAACAGAGGAGTATGACATAAGCAATTGTTATGATCATTTTGAGTTCCTTTGCGTACTGGTAAAATGGGGGTAGGGCAGCAGATTCAGCCACTGTGGTCACAGCATCATAAAATCAGGTTGGGAGAAACTGTGGTACTCTCTATCCTAACCAATAAAACCTTTAAAAAAAAAAAAGACCTATCAGTTGTATACAAAGTTTCTGAGGGCATCAAGCACAACGTACGTTTCCCAATTCGGCAATTTTAAATGGGAAAAAGCTGTCATTCACCACGAACGTACCGTAAAGGATGCCGACTTTCCTTATTTTATTGCACTTTGTGCACACATTATTGAAACTTAATAGGTAAAGAGAAATCAAAATGAGTTAGTTAGTTAGTTAGTTATTTGGGTTTAACGCCGAGCAGGCAACTAAGGCCATCTCACGGCGGGAAGGGTAAAAATCTGGTCAGCCAGACTAAAAGAAAGGTCTTAAGACATGATGTAAATATACCTTAAAAATATATTAGGCTAAAATGTCGCACAGGTCTTTAAAGAAAACGTCGGAAGACTCTCAAAAAGGTCAAAATAATAAAAACATCATAATCTATAACGCTCAAATCTTATTAAAAAATATGGCACTCTCTCAGAAAACTGAAGATCTTGTCCGGGGGCACATCCCGGAACAGAACCTTCAAGGAGTCTGCTGTGAAATGTTTATACCTTGTGTCGATTAGATCAGCACAAGACAACAAAAAATGTTGAACAGAGTACTGCTCGTCGCAGGCATAACACCATGGACGCTCCTCCTGTTTAAGTAAATAAGAGTGCGTAACATACGTGTGGCCGATGTGGAGCCGAGCCAGGACAGTCTCCTCACGGCGGCTGCCGCAGCGATAAGGTAGACCGTCGGACAACTTAGGAAGGGCTTCATGCAGCTTGTTAGCTTCCTCTTTGTCCCACTCGGACTGCCACTCACGGGCTATGTACGCACTAGCCACATGTCTAAAATCACTATAAACAGTCTGTGTGTCAGGGACAGGGTCATTGCGGGCATCGTTGGCAGCAGAATCTGCGATCCTGTTGCCCTCGATGCCCACATGCCCTGGCACCCAAATAAAAATGTTATCATAATATTCCTTCATCAAGTCCGCGTGGAGCTCTCTGATCTGCACCAGCAGTGGGTGGTCATTTCCCGTGCCCTGAAGGGCCTGCAGGGCAGAAAGAGAGTCAGACAGAATCAGGAAGTTCCTTTCTCTAGATCGATAAGCATGCCTGAGTGCCAGCAGAACCGCCTGCAGTTCCGCACTAAATACAGATGAGTGGTCTGGGAGGCGGTGCTTAAATGGGCGTCTAGGATGGCGAGAGGACATTGCGGCCGCAGCCACTCTCCCATCCTCAGACTTTGACCCATCGGTATAGATGCGACAATAGCCAGGAAAAATTGAAAGCAGTTCATTGAGGCTCTGTTGGTATATGGCTGGTGGAGTAGAGTCTTTCTTGTGGGCAGTCAAGTCCAGCAAGATGTCAGGAACTGGTAAGAGCCAAGGTGGAGTGATGTGTTGCAGGGATTCCGAAACTCTGTCCATGTCCAATCCGGCCGCCTGCAGATGAGGTCGGACACGGAAAGAAAGTGGACGGACAGCTCCCGGATGGGTATCGTAAATCTCTGCAAACGATGGTTTAAAAACACAATCATAGGCAGGATTGTCTGGATGGGCCTTCAGTTTCAGAACGTAACTGAGCATGAGGCGGATGCGGCGGAGCTTGAGAGAAGGCTCCCCTGCCTCGGCATACAGACTAGGAACTGGAGACGTCCTGAAGGCCCCAAGACATATCCGCAGACCCTGATGGTGAATTGTCTTCAGACGCTGTAGCACAGACTTGGAAGCTGAGCCATACACCACAGAGCCGTAATCCAGTTTGGACCGAACAAGGGCCCGGTACAGACGAAGTAAGACAGTACGGTCCGCACCCCAGTCAGTACGACCGACGACACGAAGAATGTCGAGAGCCTTCTGACAAGAGGTTCTAAGGTAATTAATATGGTTGCGAAAGGTAAGTCTTTTGTCAAAAATGACCCCCAGAAACTTTGCCTCCTCGGCCACCTTAATTGGCACTCCAGCAATGCTCAGGCTAGGTTCTGGAAAACATTTCGTCTGGTTAGTAAAATGCACACAAACAGTCTTGGAGGGCGAGAACTTGAATCCATTGAGAGACACCCACCGCTGGATGCGATCAACGCACAGCTGCAAGCGCCTCTCAAGGGACGCAAGTCCTCGACCACGTGCGCACAAAGCAAAGTCGTCAACAAACAAAGAGCATTCAGAATCATCCTTGACGGCCTTTACAATGTTATTAATTTTAATACTAAATAAAACAGGATATAGAATGCTGCCCTGTGGGACACCCATCTCCTGTTCAAAGGAGTCGGAGAGGGTGGAGCCCACACGGACATGGAACGACCGGTTAGTCAAAAAATTGTGAATAAAAACGGGCAGGTGCCCTTTAAAACCCATGTCCAACAAGTCAGACATTATGCCATACTTCCAGGTAGTGTCATACGCCTTCTCAAGATCGAAGAAAATTGCATAGACATGCTGCTTGTTGACAAAAGAATCTCGAATAAATGATTCAAAGCGGACTAAATGGTCAGTTGTACTACGGAAGCGCCGGAAACCGCACTGGAGGTCTGTGAGGAGACCCTGTGACTCAAGATGCCACACCAGGCGGGCGTTGACCAGGCGCTCCATAGTTTTACATAAACATGATGTCAAAGCGATAGGCCGGTAGTTGCCCGGGTCGGAAGGATCCTTACCCGGCTTGGGGATCGGTACAACCACAGCCTGGCGCCAAGACGGCGGAAAATGACCAGTTCCCCAGATATGGTTAAAGGCCTTGAGAAGTACAAGGAGTGACCTCTCAGGCAGAAGCGTTAGGAATTGATAGTGGACGGTATCTAGGCCAGCAGCAGAGTCATTACATTTCTGCAAAGCTTGCTGCAATTCTGATAATGTAAACGGGACATTATAGTCTTCTGAGTTATCGGACTTAAAATCACAAATACGAGACTCTCGCTTCTCCTTCTCTCTCTGGAAGAAAGGTGAATAATGCTCCGTTGAAGAATTATGGGCAATGGTGGAGGCAAGCAAATTGGCCACAGCTTTTAAATCTGTAACCAAACTGGCACCATCTCCAAGATGGCCAACAGAAGCCGAGCCACCTCTGCCCCTAATTCTCCGAACAGCCTTCCATACTTTCTGGGACGGAGTCCGAGAAGTTAAAGATGAGACGAAGCGTCTCCAGGAAGCACGGCGTTCACGTTTAAAAATGTAACGGGCTTTCGCCCTCTGTCTTTTAAAGGTTAAAATATTTACTTGCGACGGATTACGGAAAGCACGTCGCTGAGCAGATTTGCGCGCTATTTGGGCCTTGCGGCACTCTTCGTTGAACCATGGTACTCTCGGCTTTCGAGGGACTGATGCGGAAGTTTTAGGGATGGTTTCACCCGCTACGTCCAACAAAATAGTAGTAAAAGAAGAAATAGGTTCTTCAGATGACATGACCACCTCCTCTGTAATACGAGACTGACAGAGGGAGGCGAACAGAGGCCAGTTAGCTTTCTTAAGATTCCAGCGCCCCACCGGCGGATCCTCCCCACAGCTGACCGATGACAGGACTACTGGGAAGTGGTCACTACCACACAGGTCATCGTGAACCTTCCAGTCAAAGTCCAGCATGAGAGAAGGATCACACACTGTGAGGTCTAGAACAGAACTAGATCCTGAACCTGGGTTAGAGTATGTAGGTGAACCATCGTTAAAGACACATAGGTTAAGTTGAGAAAAAACATCTTCTAACATCTGACCTCTGCCATCATAGTGGTCACTACCCCAAAGGTGAGCGTGACCGTTAAAATCCCCCATGAGAATAAAGGGAGGGGGCAGTTGATCAACTAAATTAAAAAAATCATTACTACAGACCCGCAGGGATGGTGGCAGGTAAATACTGCATATAGTTATGGTCTTCTTCAAGGTAACCCGAGCTGCGACAGCCTGAAGACAGGTGTCGATGCTAACGGGGCTACATAAAATTTGGCTACTAATGAGAAGAGCCACTCCACCCGAGCGCCTCTCCGAATCAGAGCCTTTATGTATAGCGTTAAAACCATTAAAGGACACAGGGTCAGAAGTCTTCAGGTAAGTCTCCTGAAGAGATATTACTGAGGGGTTATAGCACTTGACTAAAAGACGTAATTCCTCAAAGTTAGCTTGAAAACCACGACAATTCCACTGAAGCAGAGAGTCCATGATTATGTCTTATCTGGGGGTGCGGAGTTTTTCCCCCCTTTTTCCTTTGCCTTGGAAGGAGTCGGAGAAACAGAGGGGGGCCGGCTCCCGGGCCTCCTCTGGTTCTTAGGAGATGAAGGGGTTGGAGCTGCCGCAGCATCGGCAACTTCCACTCCCTCCATCTGCTCCTCCAATGCAGCATATTTGTTTTGAAGGGGGACATCAGTGTTCCCCTTCTGGGCCCGTGCGCACGGCGGTCCCATAGATTTCTTTGACTTCTGGTCCTGGGCAGCGTTCCTGCCGCTAGAGTTAGCGGCCTTAGAAGGCTGACCAGAGCCAGAAACCTTTGGTGTTGACAAACTAGCAGGTTTGGGTGGGGGTTGAGGCTTAGGGGCAGCAGAAGGCGGTGCCACCGGACCGGTAGCGTCCGCCCTCTGCGTTCCCTGGCTCCTCGTCACCACCGGAGGAGGGTTATTCTCCAGGGGTGAGAGGATCCTAGGCTCCGCCCCCAACCAAGAAGTTGGGGTTTGACAAGAGAAGTCTTTGGTGGGGCGCTTGCCTGCCACCGCAGCACTGAAAGTATACACAAAGTTGTTATTTGAGTTTGGCGCCGCCTCAGCTGCACCAGGACCGTCAACCAGTTTTTTTGCGTCCGCAAAGGACAGCCCCTTCTCCACACGCACCTGCTGAATCCTGCACTCGGAGATCCAACGAGGGCACTTCTTGTCCGAAGCCATATGCGCCCCCTGGCAATTCACACACAGGGGGATGGCTGTGCAGGACTCAGCAGAGTGTCCGGGCTTAGTGCAACGGGCGCATAGAGCCTCTGCCTGGCGGCATGTCTTCTGCCCATGGCCATACTTTTGGCACTTAAAGCACCGAAGGGGGAGAGGGACGTACTTTTTCACTTTTAAGGAGTAGTAACCTCCCCAGATGGTAGTAGGAGCTGTGGGGGTGCCAAACGTCAGGATGATGGTAGGGAGACGGATCTCCTTACCACCTCGTTTGGAAATAAAGCGCCTGACGTAGGTCACCCCCTGTGACTTAAGGTTCCGTACAAGTTCATCTTCAGACAGTTCGGCCAATGCTTGATCTTTAATCACTCCTCTAGAGGAATTCATTGTTTTGTGGGGAGTGACCTCCACTGGAGTGTCTCCGATGGAGGAGAGCCTCAGTAGCCCATTGGAGTGTGCCCGGGTACGGCACTCTACCAACAAGTCACCAGACCTGAGGCGCTGGGCCTCAGGCCTGCCAACACGGCTCCTGAGGGTCTCCCCTACCAGGAAAGGGTGCAGCTTTGAAACAGGCTTCTCTTTAACTTTGCTGTGGATAATGAGAAAGCGAGGCCAGGCGGCCGACGCCTGAGGTGTCGCTTCCTCACAGTCAGAGTCACTATCGTTCTCAATGACAATGTCGGCGGCTATGTGCCGCTTTGGTGCTAGTTTTGGTTTTTTGATATTTTCCATATTATAGTATGATAGATATTCATCCCCCGGGGGTCCCCGCCCGCCACCGAGCCCAACAAGGGAAAGTGCAACTGTCGGCGGGTCTCCAGCCGACGCACAATGGAGACTGCCCGAAAGATATACTCAAGGGGGTAAGCCTGATTGAACCGTTTGAGCCACCGCCTTCTATCACACTGTTGAATACAGGGGAATACTGGCGTAAAGCACCTAATCAGCATCAGAGGCTATAGCATGGTGCTCCGTATAACAACCCGCATGTCAACAGGGGGATAGGGCTCGACGTGACAAGAGCCGATTGACTAGGCCGGTACGACTAGCCTCCCGTTTAGGCAGAAGTCAAGGCCAAAGTGGAGTGTTTCAGCCACCAGGATCCTCTTCTCCCCCGACACGGGTCTCCAAGCACGGCAAACACTTGGGATCCAAAGGACCAAAAGCTCACGCGTATTTTTAAGGACCAATCCAACATGGTAAGACCTGGGTAAGCACAGCTCCTTAAAAACCGGACCAGTGAAAAAGACTGAACAACATATCTGCTGACATCAAGTCCTAATCCTGGACAAAGATGGCACCCGTCTGCTAGCCCACTCAGTCAGGGACCGAGTGGACTACCCACCCACGCCACGCGGAGGCCGGTGCCGGGTAGGCAGAAATCAAAATGAAATGGAATAACTTTAGTAATTTTTTTTAAAAATTAATTTTGTGTATTTTTACAACTAGGGGGTAGGGAAACAAAATCAACCATTGTGGCACTCACAGTGATCACAGCATCACCTAGTCAAGTTTATAATAATTGTGACATCCTGTTGTAATGATGTAAGCCTAACAATGGACTGCCATTGCTATAGAAAATGTCTGAAGGCATCTGACACATTATGTTTGTCTTTTTTTTGCGATTTCGCGGAAATGGCCGTTTACTGGGTGCACAAATACCTTCACTGTGAGCCAGAGATTTAATATTTTTTCATTCTGTTTTTTGCAGAGGATGCAGAAGGTGTGCCCTAACATAATATTGTCTGATTTGGGCTTCTGGAATGAATTATGATGTATTTTGAGTAAAATGTTTCTCAACCTCATTTTAGCATCTGCGAAGAGCGTGAATAAGGGTACCCTTGCGTAATCGGCTATATCTCTGGTGTGTTCCTAAGGATTTTCGGGGAACCTGACTTAAACATCTCAGGACATACTAAGGTACACTTTGAAACCCATCTTATTGAGTACTGGGGGGGGGGGGGGGTGCACAGTAGACCTCGCTAGCTTATGGACTAAGACTATTTCAACATCAGGATCAGGTCAAAGATACAACGGGTGCAGTCCCTTGACACCGAGGACAGCTCTCATATAGAAGGGACCTTGCGGGTTATGGTTCATCCCATCTTGTTTTTATTTGTACTATTAACTAAACCGTCATTTACTAAATGTTACTTGTACTAGATATCAAGCAATATGATAACTGCCAGTGTGTTCGTCTGTTAGTCCTTTTCTCAGTTTATCGCTTTCATGAGAACATCTCGTCAGTTCCACGAGTGCAGCGATTCTCCTGGAATGTTTGCTGCTATCTGTTCTCTATTAATTTGTGTCTATGGGAAAGAGTTTTCGAGGGTATGAACGCACCAAAAGTATTTCATTACATGTAGGCAAAATGAGCTTGTTAAAAGTAGCAGTATATTTTGTGTTTTCGTTACGACAAAATGCAGGTATCCAAACTGCACCGTCTTGGTTCTCAAGGGTTGTTGGGGGAAAAAAGTATATCAGGCAAACTGATCAGTATTAATTTGCTTGTTATACAATATATCAGTACAGATGTCAAAGAACAGACAATTGGGTGGTACATTGAGGGATACACGTTCTCATACCTCACATTCTTGTCAACGTGCAGGTTTCAGCTGACGTACTCGCTCCAGATTATAAAGGTTCAACAAGTGCATATGGAGCAGCGTAAAAAGCAAGAAATTGTAGGTGGCCTTAGACCGTCAGCGCCTCGGTTTAAGACAGTAGAACTGAAGAAAGATGCACAGTCGGACAATGCGGATTCTAGGAGAGGCTCTAAAAGAGACTCGTACGTGAAAGGCATTGACAATGCCGAGAAAGGGGAGAAAACAAGGATGTCCAAGGACCGTGAACAAGTAGTGGAAGAGCTAGCGGCTGAGGAAGAGTACCCTGAACAACTAATGGAAGAAGTAGTTTCCCTAGCGGCTGAGGAAGAGTACCCTGAACAACTAATGGAAGAAGTAGTTTCCCTAGCGGCTGAGGAAGAGTACCCTGAACAACTAGTGAAAAAGGTAGTTTTCCTAGCGGCTGAGGAAAGGAAGAAGAAAAGGATGTCCAAGGACCGTGAACAAGTAGTGGAAGAGGTAGCTAAGCTATCTGCTGAGGAAGAGAAGAAGAAAGTCATGTCAAAAGACCCTGAACAACTAATGCAAGAGGTGGCGGATTTGCATGTCGGAAACAACCCACACAACATTACACGGGACTTGGACTACACCTCGACTGCCTTGCCCGACATTAAGAAACAACTGGTCCTTGCTGTGAATGGACGAGAAAGAGGTATGAGTTTACACGCGCACGCACACACACACACACACACACACACACACACACACACACACACACACACACACACACACACACACACACACACACACATACACACACACACGGCATGGGTTTGACCGGTGAACAGGTTTATCTCATAGAACACTGAAAAGAACAAGTGTATTCACTTACCGGTTTAATCACGTTCACTCATTTAACCCTGTTTGCATGCATCCACGAGTACCGCACACTGTATCTACCAGCTCTTCGTTCTGTGTTTCAACGCAGAACGAAGGGCTGGTAGATACAGTGTACGTACTAAGGGAAATCACCCGAAACTAGACAAACGAGCAGATCGCTATATACGAGATGTTCTCCAGAATCAGTGGTACCCAAAATGTTGACATCATGTCAAACGTTAAATTGCACATATGATTATTCAGCTCCTGCGTTTAAGAAGGACATATATCCACGACCACGACCGGACTCAACGTAGCATGCTGGAACATCCGAACCATGCTCGACACAGCAGACAGCGGACGCCCTGAACGTCGCTCCGCCCTCATTGCCCATGAATTGCGGAGGTTAAACATCGACATCGCCGCGCTCAGCGAAGTACGCCTTCCGGAGGAAGGCAGCCTCCAAGAACTCGGCGCTGGCTACACCCTCTACTGGTCAAGCAGGCCTGCATCAGAAAGACGGCTCTCAGGCGTGGGCTTCATGGTGAAGACCCCCATTGCGACTAAGTTGGAAAACCTACCAACGGGTCACTCCGACCGCATCATGTCCATGCGCCTCCCACTGAGACACCAGCAATACGTCACCCTTCTCAGTGTGTACTCCCCAACCCTCCTGGCAGAGCCTGCAGAAAAAGACAAGTTCTACTCTGACCTGCGCAGCCTCCTGCAGAGCACCCCTGCAGACGACAACGGTCATCATCCTTGGCGACTTCAACGCCAGAGTGGGCCAAGACTCTGAAGCCTGGAAAGGAGTCCTCGGCAAGCATGGCGTTGGGAACTGCAATGACAATGGTCGCCTACTGTTGGAGCTCTGTGCAGAGCAGCAACTTGTCATCACCAACACTACTTTCCAGCAAAAGGACAGTCGAAAGACCACCTGGATGCATCCTCGCTCCAAGCACTGGCACCTTATCGACTATGTCCTAGTGCGTCAGAGGGACCGCAGTGACGTCCTCCTCACAAGAGTGATGCCCAGCGCAGAGTGCCACACTGACCACCGCCTTGTTCGCTGCAAACTCAGGCTCCGCCTCAGGCTGAAACCCAAGAAAGGGGGCCCTCCCAAGAAAAAGCTTGATGTTGCCAGCCTTCAGCGTGAAGACAAGAAAGCTGCCCTTCAGGCCGATTTACAGCGCATGCTCAAAGACACAGTTGATCCAGCAGACTCCTCTCCTGAAACACTCTGGGAACAACTGAAAACTGCTATTGTAAAATCCTCTGTGGAAGTCTTGGGCTTTGCTAGAAAGAGGAACAAAGACTGGTTTGACGAAAACGACGTAGAGATCCAGGAACTTCTAGCAAAAAAAAGAGCCGCCCACCAGGCCCACCTAGCCCAGCCTTCCTGCCCTGTGAAGAAGTCTGCCTTCCGCCTCATCTGCAGCAGTCTCCAGCTCAAGCTTAGAGAGCTCCAGAACGAGTGGTGGTCCAGACTCGCACAGAGGACCCAGCTCTGCGCTGACAACGGTGACTACAGGGGCTTCTACGAAGCACTGAAAGCAGTGTATGGCCCTAGGCACCTGGTACAAAGTCCCCTGCGAAGCGCTGATGGACAGGCACTCCTCACAGATAATACCTCCATCTTGAACCGCTGGTCGGAATACTTTCAGGATCTCTTCGGCGCTGAACGCACTGTTCAAGAAACAGTCATCCTCCAAATCCCACACCTTCCACTAAAGGTTGAATTGGACGAACCGCCCACCGCCGAAGAGACCCTCACAGCCATCCACCAGCTCAAGAGTGGCAAAGCAGCAGGCATTGACGGAATCCCGCCAGAGATCTGGAAACATGGAGGCCCAGCACTGCACAACAAGCTCCACGACCTCTTTCTCTGCTGCTGGGAAAAAGGAACACTACCAAAGGATCTCCGTGATGCAGTCATCATCACCCTGTACAAGAACAAAGGAGAGAAGTCTGCCTGCTCTAATTATCGTGGAATTACCCTGCTGTCCATTGCCGGGAAAATTCTCGCAAGGTTGCTCCTGAATCGGCTGGTACCTGCCATCGCTGAAGACCACCTCCCAGAGGGCCAGTGTGGCTTCAGAGCCAACAGGAGTACCACCGACATGGTCTTTGTGCTGAGACAGCTTCAGGAGAAGTGCCGCGAGCAGAACAAAGGGCTATACGTAACGTTTGTCGACCTAACAAAAGCGTTTGACACTGTGAGCAGGCAAGGTATGTGGCAGATCCTGGAGCGACTAAGTTGTCCCCCAAAGTTCCTCAACATGATCGTCCAGCTCCACGAGGACCAGCAAGGCCAGGTCAGACTAAACAGTGACCTCTCAGAACCATTCCCCATTCGCAGCGGCGTGAAGCAAGGCTGCGTGCTGGCACCGACCCTCTTCACCATCTTCTTCAGCATGATGTTGAAGCAGGCCACAGTGGACCTCGTCGATGACGACGCAGTGTACATCAGGTATCGTCTCGATGGCAGCCTGTTCAACCTCAGACGACTGCAGGCCCACACGAAAACCCTAGACCAACTGATTCGTGAGCTGCTCTTCGCTGATGACGCTGCCCTCGTTGCACACACAGAGAGAGCCTTGCAGCGCATTGCGTCCTGCTTCGCAGATGCTGCCCAGCTCTTTGGACTTGAGGTCAGTCTGAAAAAGACAGAGGTCCTTCATCAGCCGGCACCCAAGGAAGAGCATCGCCCTCCCCACATCACCATCGGCGAGTCCGAACTGAAGTCTGTACACCAGTTTACCTACCTTGGCTGCATCATCACGTCAGACGCCAAGCTGGACAAGGAGCTGGACAACAGGCTGGCAAAAGCGAACAGTGCTTTCGGGCGACTATTCAAGCGGGTGTGGCACAATCAACAGCTGAAAAAAGGCACCAAGATCAGCGTGTACAGAGCTGTCGTCTTCACCACCCTGCTGTACGGTTCCGAGTCCTGGGCCCTCTACCGCAGCCAACTACGACTCCTCGAACGCTTTCACCAGCGCTGCCTGCGTACCATCCTCAGCATTCACTGGAGTGACTATGTCACCAACGTCGAGGTCCTTGAACAGGCAGAAACTGTGAGCATCGAGGCTTTGCTGCTGCGGACACAGCTTCGCTGGGCGGGGCACGTCTCCAGGATGGAGGATCATCGCCTACCCAAGATCACTCTGTTCGGCGAGCTCGCCACTGGACACCGAGACAGAGGGGCACCAAAGAAGAGATACAAAGATGGTCTCAAGAAGTCGCTTAGTGCCTGCCAAATCGATCACCGCCAGTGGTCTTCGCTTGCTGCGGACCGTGACATCTGGCGCTCCACCATTCACAAGGCAGCCGTCTCCTTTGAGGACTCTCGCAGAGCTAACCTTAAGGACAAGCGGCTTAGAAGAAAAAAACAGAGTTGTCGTAACTCAGAACCCTGACCAGACCTTCCCCTGCAGCCACTGCGGTCGAACCTGCCTGTCCCGGATTGGCCTCCGCAGCCACGAAAATGCCTGCAGACGACGTGGGCAAGCCCTATAGAATCTTCGTTCGCGAAGTCAAGCCAAGAATATCTCTAAAATCGTATACCATCATAAAACAAGAAATGAAAAGCCCTTATGGCTCACGTGTATGTCCAGGATACATATGGGACCGTTGTGACAACAAGGGATGGCTTCTGCACCAGCAAAATCCTTGTTTTCTCAAAAATTTAATCAGTTTTCACACATCTGTCAAACACCCGTGACCCATGACCTTTCCTATGAGTTGACAGTACACATAGGAAGGTCTTATCCTAATCAGCTAACTTTGTGCCCAATTTGATTGAAAAGTTTGCAAAACTGTTGATAATACAATTCTATCAAAAATTAGCATTTTACACACATTTTTCGACCTCTTGTGACGCGTGACCTTTCCGAAGGCTCGTCCAAATTAGTATGCATAGAAAGGTCTTAACATCAGGCATCCCTGTAGCAAGTTTGGATTTGAAATTGTGAATAGTACTTGAGAAAAAAAAATCTTTTGTAAAAATATAGCTATGTTTGGCTCACTTGAGAACCAAAAGTGAGTCTGTGTTCTGGGCCAGTGGTCGTCCGTCCGTCGTCTGTAGTCCGTCGTCCGTGGTAAACTTTAACGTTGGCATTTTCTGGGAGACTATTAAAGCCACAGTCTTCAAACTTGCTCCTTGGATACTTTGTGGCAAAACCTTTCTAAACATACCACTTTGAGTGACCTCTCACAAAGGTCAAGGTCAAAATAGATTAGGAAATAGGTCAAAAATAGCTATATTGTGACATAATTAATTTTTTCTCATTATACTATTCACAACTTCAAACCCAAACTTTCTACAGAGATACCTGATAGTAAGACCTAACTATGCATACTAATTTGGATGACCCCTCAGAAAGGTCAAGGGTCACAAGAGGCCAGCAAATGTGTGTAAACTGCCAATTTTTGATGTAATTGTAGGTGTTGTCAACATTTTTGTAATTTTTTCAATCAAATTTAGTCACAGGTAGCTGATCATAAGCGTTTGACAGGGTGTGGCATGCAGCCCTTTGGTCCACCATGAAGCTATACAACATCAATGCCAACCTGATCAAAGTCATAGCAAACCTTTACAACAAGGCCACTAGTGCAGTCTGCTTCAACGGCAAAATAGGAAACTGATTTTGGACTACAGTCGGAGTCAGACAAGGCTGCTTGCTCTCACCTACTCTTTTCAACATCTTCCTGGAAAGAATCTGAAAGATCATGAAGGAACTGTCAGTATTGGAAGCAGAACAATCACAAACTTGCGCTTTGCAGACGACATTGATGGCCTTGCAGGAACAGAGAAGGAGCTAGCTCAGCTGGTGGAAAAGCTGGACAGTACAGCCATTGTGTATGGGATCATGGAAATCAGTGCAGAGAAGACCAAATAACACCAGTGGCATTGGCACTGACGTCATGATTGGAAGCCAAAAACTGGAAACAGTTAATAAATTCAAATACTTAGGAGCCATTGTGACAGATGAGGGATCGAAACCAGAAATACTGTCCAGGATTGCGCAGACAACAACAGCACTGAAAAGATTGAAGATCATATGGAAGGACAGAAACATCACACTCTGCTCCAAGATCAGACTGATGCGATCCTTAGTCCTCTCAGTGTTCTTGTATGCCTGTGAGTCATGGACCCTCACAGCAGACCTTGAAAGGATACAAGTCACTGAAATGAGATGTTTTCGAAGACTGCTTGGCATTTTATACAGAGATCACATCACGAACGAGAAAGTGGGCAGCAGAATCAGGCAAGCCATCGGGCCCTATGAAGACCTGTTAGCTATTATGAAAAACGCAAACTGAAGTGGTATGGGCATGTCACGCGTTCAGCAGGGCTTGCCAAAACAATCCTGCAAGGCACTGTGCAAGGAGGATGAAGGAGAGGAAGACAGAGGACAATATCTCAGAGTGGACAGGACTGAGGCTGGGCGATACGCTAAGAATAGCAGAGAACAGAAAGGAATGGAGGAAGCTGATTGCCAAGTCATCAGTGGTGCCCCAACGGTCGGCAAGACTACGGGATATAGATAGACAGATAGATAGCTGATGATAAGACCTTCAACAACATTTAGTCTTTTGACATACCTTTATTGGCATCATTTCAACAAAAAGAAAGCAAATGAAAGGCCAAGTTTACTGAATGGATTTGATAACATGAAACTTTCGCGAGTAATTGATCGGTGGAAACTTTCAAGACGCCATTCTCTGAAGTTTTTTAAACCATTCAAATTTTCTCATAATGTAGACACCTTATGTGCCCGACTCTAATTCAGCTGATTCTTTGGCATATATTTGATGGATTTGTGACATAGTCATCCACCTAAAGCTGCTAAAAATTAAAGGAAGGGAAAAAACACAGTCTTAAAACCCATCTTCTCCCATCGTGATATCAGTGTTTGTGTATTTAGACATTTTCTGTTCTTTTGTGTAATTGTACATGTGGCTTTGGTTTTTGTCACCTTTTGTGTATTATTTTTCTTGTTCGTATGTACGGCGCCTAGAGCATCTTACCATGTATAGGCGCCTTATAAATCTTCCTTATTATTATTATTATTATAAAAAAGTGGTCTACCCCAAGTAATAACCAGTTCTGGAGAACAACTCATAAATTATATGAGTCATTTTTTGGTATTGGACACAACGCAGGGGTGTCACGAAAAAAGACGTAACGCAATTTGTATTTTATTATGAAAACCGTGAACGTGGACGTAAGCTTTTAAAAAGAGATCAAACAATCTACAGGAGCATAGATTATATCAACAGAGCTGGATACAGTGGTCAAACAATCTACAGGAGCATAGATTATATCAACAGAGCTGGATACAGTGGTCAAACAATCTACAGGAGCATAGATTATATCAACAGAGCTGGATACAGTGATCAAACAATCTACAGGAGCATAGATTATATCAACAGAGCTGGATACAGTGGTGAAATCGGGGGGAAAAGACAGAAATCGCTTTTTAAAAAGGCGTCCGAAAAGAGGAATTCAGTTGCCTTACTCTGGAAAGCGTGCTGTGCACACTGAATGAAGCTTCCGTGTATTGCTTTTTGTGCGTTTCCAGTAGATAAAACATCATTGAAACATGCTAAAACCTGATAAATCTGTCTGTTTTAGAACTCCTTGAATTTTGTGTCCGAATTCAGGTTTTCTAGCGTTTCCATCGGTGTCACGTTTCCGATGTCAACAAAAAGATAGTCTGCAAGCGTTGGCAAATCGTACGGTAAATGTCATCGGTACAAATCGAAAGTACACACCAAAAACTTCCGAAACGGGCCTATTTGCAGTCCATTTCTTTGCTAGGCAGATCAGTTTTTGTCCACCGTGTCACAGATGAAACGCTTGAAACCCACAAACTTAAACATTGGTTATCTGCAAAAGGGAACCAACCTCCAGTCATTTTTCACTTCAAAGGCGGAAATGGAGCCTCGAGCACAGCAACTGATGACAATTTACCCGCTTACTGTGAAACCAGGCTTTGTGGTCCCCAGAATGCGCTCAAGTTCACATGAAACGCTAGAAACCGCTCGACTTTTGCAAGCCCCGAGTTGCCGATTTTCTCAAAATACCTGTTTTTACTCTTGATTACCATTCATTAAAGCTGGCACTTTCACATTAATATGATATGTATATTTGCTGTTGCTGTTGTTGTTGTTTAATATTTAGAGTATGTTCAAGCAATTGTGAATGGACAAATAAACATCGGCGCTGAGAGACCGTTTACGCTTGCACATCTCCCCGAATTCAACCTGGGTACGTGCGTTTATGGTTGTATCTGACTGGATTCCATTTCGCGTCATCGTTGTGCACGTTGCAAAGACATCCGGCGTGACGACACTGGCGGGAATTTAGGTACACAACAGATTTCAGAGCGCTGAAGCCCATTGTGCACATCGACAGTCAAACATGAGTTGTCTCCACGGCTTCTCATCCAAATTTAGGCTACAGATGTTCACTTTAAGTTTGCAGAACAATTTTCCGTCAGCAGTCGTGAGACCGTGACAGACCGAACACTTCTGAAAGTAAAATACGCGGGTTGCCGAGCTGACAGTGTAAGAACGATGTTAATGAAAAATGTTGTCATAAAGATTTTTTTTTCTTTTTTCCCCAAACCTTTCTGTACTAAGTAGGAGCGGATTAGTTAACTCGAGGGGGAGGTGGGGGGGGGGGGGTGCGGGGTGGGAGGGGGTCCGACTTTTTGTTTGGGACCTTCAACCTGACACAAAGGCCTCCCGACGCTAGACCTTCTCTTCAGTAGCCGAAAGATCAAAGCATCCTCCGCCACGCCACGCGTCAAAATCTGGTACAAAGAGGAAAGCGGGGAGGGGGGGGGAGGGAGTGTGAAAGGGCGGGGGGGGGGGGGGCAACTCCCCCCAAAAGGGACTTTTTGTAGCTTTTTAAAGAATTTTGGGCCGGTTTGAGGTGGCGGGGTGGGGGGGGGGGGGAGGAGGTCCGGAACCATATGGAGCTCCCCTACTGCCCACAGATCCGCCACTGCAAAGAACTTTGATCTCATGTTTAGATATCACGAGATCGTCTCTTTCTGTGCGAAAGGAATAGTACATCATACTAACAATACAATACAATACAATACAATAATACTTTATTATCCCCGAGGGGAAATTTTGGCGCAGCGGTATAACATACACAATAGAAACGAGCATACATTTTTTTTTAATTACATGTTCACGTCATCCGTAACACCCTTACTCCCTGCCCCCCCCCCCCCCCCCTCCAATACCCTTCCACATACATACACACAAACAACCTAAACTCGCTAGTATACATAATAAACAATAGGCTAAGACTAGACTAAAATAATTACATGTGTAAAATCATGGAGGGTATCACAGCAACATAAACTGATAACTAAAAATAAACTATACTGTATACATAAAACTAAACGCACGCACACGTATGCACACCCACCCACCAACCCACCCACCCGCCCACCCACCCACCCACCCACGCACGCACGCACGCACGCACACACACACACACACACACATATATATATATGGCTGTATCACATGGTAAATGCAGGCAGTGAGGTCAGCGCAGCTCGACTCATCGTTCAGCAGGATGGACATGGGGATAAATGACGACCGACGACGATTTGTTTTACAGTTAATATGTATGTACTTAAAAAAATATATATATAACGACTGGTCACCACTCAACTGCAAGATGTTTCCTGGAGGGGCGCCATCTTAAGATGCTTTTCCAAAGTCACGTGAGCCGGTCAACCCCGGTTCCAAATGCAAGTGTAAACGCACCAAACTGGGTTTAACGCGGGTTGAACTCTGGTTGCAAGTGTAAACGGCTTCTGACTGAAAATTGCCGAGCAGTCATATGAAGCGCTAGAACCCTAAAATAACCATTGTGGCGCATTTTTCTCGAAATTTTTCAAAAGTGAGTTAGGTTGCACTATCTTTCACCATTGCATTGTAAACCTAAAAACAACAGTGAGGCGCACTTTCATCGATATTTTTCAAACATGAGTTAGTTTATACTATCTTTCATCATCGTCTTTTCACACGGTGTCACATGAAACGCGGTAACTTGCTTCACAAACACATTCACTCTCCCAATTGACACCCCCACCCGGGTCTGCCTTGGGGGACTTGGGTGGGGTTAACTGCTTTTTAGTTCCCAGGGTCACCCTGGCCAGCCCCACAGGGTGGGTTTTTCCCCTCGATTCTGGGGCATGTGTTTATGTCTACCCTTGGTCCATTCACCTGTATTTTCCTTTTTTAAACTCTCCCTACTGTCTGCGCTGTCTGTAGCTCTTGATATTGGATGTGTGTTGCTAAATGGTCTTAAGTTTATTTAGCATATTGGACCGGCTGGCGACATACATTCAATATTCTGTTTAGTTTTTTTTTTTTTTTTCACAAGCAGTGCAGGCACGTCCTGAAAAAGTCTTATTGTTGTCGGGACGTTAAGCAATGTACAACCAATCAACTCAATTGACAAGGTAACAATTGATAACATGTATGAAAAGAAAAGTTGATGATATGGCAAGGAATGTGTTAAAGGAGAAAACAAAGGAAAACAGAAGTAGTAGATCTTGAAGGAAATTTTAAGTTGTATGGTTTCTACGTTTCAGTGTCACAGGACTATGATCAGTATATGAACACAACATATGATATCAAAAAACGTCATTTTTAAGTTTTTGGGCTAAAAAGAAGTTTATCTAATCATTTCATATCAAAATAAGTTGCGTTCATTCTCATCCCACTTTCATCTGCACATCGGTGTCACGGTGAAACGTTAGAAATCTCTTCAAGTGGCTGAGGACTAATTTCAATATTATGCCGAAGCAACTTGACCCCAAGCTTTTTTCATAATTAATTCTGAAACTAGATTGATACATAATACTGCAAATTAAATTTCATGAACTTTGTTCCGGTTTTAATTTTGTACCACTATACCACCTTTTTGTGACCAGTACAAAATAATGAATAATGATTCATGCAGGTCGATATCGCGCTTTACTATAATAACAGTCTACACTCGCCCTATTTTCCGTGAAGCATTGTGAACACATCATAGGTAAGTTTCCTGAAGAGCAAGTAGCTGAGTGAGTAGGCTGTTCATGATGTGTAGCAAAGCAGTTGTTGTGCCTCGCCCCGTTGCGGCCCCTGGCAAGCTTTCCTACATTTTAAGCTAACAGTTTGGCCTTGTGGATTCTAGACTTTCTCGTGTGCAGACCGCAAAGAGTTCGGGTAAACGGCACATTGTCTACTGTTAAATCGGTTTCTACAGGCTCACCTCAAGGCTGTGTGTTTTAGGTACTCTTCTTTATATTGTATACAGATGACTGCAGGAGTGCACACAGTGACAGGCACTTGATTAAGTTCTCAGACGATTCTGCTCTGCTGAGCCGCCTGCTCTATGAGGAAACCAGTCACGGTCCAGTCGTGCAGGATTTTGTGAACTGGTGCCGCGACTTCTTTCTGTGCATCAATGCTTCCAAAACGAGAGATATGTGCATAGACTTAAGGAAAAACCATCAAACGCAGTCAAACATTGTCATTTTGTATGAAATTGTGGAAAAGGTGACCAAGTACAAATACATCGGAACCACTATTGATGACAAATTTAAATGGGACAGACGATGTGATGTTTTGCACAAGAAAGGCCAACAGCGCCTGTATCTTTTGAGGAGGCTACGGAAGTTTAATGTTGACAACTCTGTTTTAACTCTCTTTTATCAGTCTTTTTATTCAAAGTGTACTCACCTTCTCATGTGTCTGTTGGTTTGGGAACATGAGCCTACAAAGATAAGACTAAGCTCCAGCGCAACATCAGTAGCAAAATAACTATGAGAACCAGGTGCTTAACAAAGCGTTCCACATTGTGTCTGATGATACCCATGTTTTATCCGAAGAATATGCCTTGTTGCCTTCCTCCAGGAGATACGGAACTGTGACGTGCAAAACAAATCGCAGACGTCTTTCTTTCGTGTCATTATCTATCCGTCTCCTAAATGATGCCATGGCAATAGACCTATAGTCATGGCCTAGACCTATAGTCATGGCATAGACCTACAGTCATGGCATCATTTGAAGGACGTCAGCCTCAGGTCTATGAATTTGCAATGTCATGTGATACGCAAGTGTTTGTGGGGGGGGGGGGGGGGGGTGTTTGCGTGTGTGCGTGCGTGTGTGTTGTGCGCGTGGCATAAGGTAGTGTCGTCTCAGTTAGTTTTTAAGCACGTTTTCTTTCTAGGTAGATATTAACATTACAGATGGTTGTGATGTTATATACGTGCACATACTGTAATCGGTCGGTGTGTTCTAGTCAGTCAATATATTTATTTGTTTTATGTTCACATTTGTTGTTTTTACGACTGTTTTTAAAAACATTCCGCTGCAAACAAATTTCCCATCTTGGTACAATAAAGGTATTCGTATCTTGGTACAATAAAGGTATTCGTATCTTGGTACAATAAAGGTATTCGTATTTGTATTCTCATGCTAACGTCGGACATGTGTCTGTACTGTCACTTTTAGGCCTGTCAGCATCTTTCAACACCTTTGATCACACAATCCTTCTTGATCGTTCGCTAGTTTGCCTTGGCATTTCAACTGTTGCACTTACATAGCGTATAACCTGCATGGAGGACAGCCGGTACCAGTCTGTAAGCGTCAATGGTGTTCTTTCTGAGCCTGCACAGCTAAAGCACGATGTACCGCAGGGATCAGTTCTGAACCAACTGTTTTTCTCATAATATAATGAGCCCGTGTCGCGCATTGGAAAACACATTTCTGAGTTCCACAAATATGCTGGCCACACTCAGCTCCTTAAGACTGATCAGCCTTAGAACTTCCAAACTGTTGTCTTCAGCATGGAAAACTGCATTGGTGAAGTCAAAGACTTGATGACTTCTAACAAACCCTAATTGAATAATGAAAACAGAAAGCATGGTTGCGGGTACTCACGCTCAAACTTCTGTCTGCTGTACTGATCACATCACCTTAGGTGGCCGTGAAATTCCATTTAAAGCAGAGCTGAAGAATCTTGGTGTTCACATCGACTTTACCTTGTCTATGGAGAGGCAGGTTAGCTCCATTTGTCGCACTGCCTACATGGAACTACGAAAACTCGGCATAAGACCCTTCGTGACAGAAAGGACCACTGTACCGCCTTGACTATATTCTCGTCTTGCAGTCATCATCTCAGAACAACTATCTCACATTTAGCGCATTCAAAACAATGCAGCCAGATTAATTCTTCGCAAGAAACGCGCTGATCATGTTAAGCTGACCACTGACCGCTGACCACTGCGGTTTAAACAACTCCATTGGCTTCCTGTCAATCAGAGAACTCGGTATAAGCTGGCTTACCGTGGCATACTAGCACTTGACAACACACTCCCCTTGTAGTCTCCTCCAGTCTCTGTTGTTATAACCCTACTCGTAGCCTATGTTCTTGTTAGCAACTTGTCTAACTGAGAATTAACTTGAAGACTGCAGGTGCTCGTTCTTCTCAGTACCAGGTCCCTCAGGTGTTTAACTCATTACCTCTCCATGTCCGTCATTCCCCTACACTCTCAGGGCGTTTTAAACCAACTTGAAAACATATCTTTTAAATTAGCATATCAATGTTAATTTTCTTTGCTTCCATCATATGATTTTGGTTGGCGTGGCTGTGAACAGAATGTGTGGTTAGTTTGAAAGACTGTAGTTAGTATGCCTGAACTGTTTTGTGAACTTTTTTATTGTGATCTTTCTTCTCACAGTTATATAATTTCTCGTTTTTGTGTTTATAATTATTTGTAAAGCTTTTCGAGTCTGCATAAATGGGGAACGACCATACAGAACAGCGTTGTATTATTATTACTGTTAATACTTGTCCCAGGACGAAGGGCCTGTTGTAGCCCGAGTCAAATCCGGAGTGTCTTGGACTGACTAGCTACAACAGCGTTCACATAATGAAGTACGTGTATTTCTTTCTGACACGTGAAGTCATCCTGCAGAGTACGCGTTTAAATACTTATTAACATCAACTTTTAAATGAGTGCACTGTAAATAAATAAATAAACACATATCGTTATGTTTTTCCATTGCCAGGGCCATGCAGCATATCTTTCTCTCTGTGCTCTGGCGTGACTATGAAATTACCCGCAACAAGGGCAGAAATGGCGGACCATGCGAAGGCCACACGTGCTTCAGAGTCCCCGGTAAAATTGAAACGGCGCAGTACCGGATCATTCTCTACAGCAGGCACCACGTCCGGGGGCGAAGTTGGTGATACAACGTACTTGGGAAAGAGTGAGCGTCAAGCACCTGATGTCGCTGTAAAGCGCGAAGTTGTGATTAGTGATTGCAGAAAAACATCTCTAGCTGGAATTAGTTCCAAACCCGAATTGAGGTCCAAGGCTCGAATGGCTGATGATCGTGCGCCTGTAAGACAGGTTGGAATAAAGTCACTGGGGCGAGTGATTAAAGCCAGTAACACGTCCGTTGATGTCATGTCACAAGTTTCTCTTAGCTCCGTTTCGTCTGTAAAATCTATGAGTTCCAAGAGGTCTGACATAGCGAGCTCAAGATACTCAAGGCGCTTCTATTCCCTGGCGGACCGCACACTTGTCATGACGCCGCCGCGCTCTGAAAGCCCGACGGGCTTGGTCACCTTGGACCCGTTAGCCTTGCGCGAAGTCTTGGTTCAGACATCAAATAAGGACATGACGACCACTACCAGAGAGGAATCAAAAGTCAGTATAAATTTCGTTTCCACTTAGAATCCCCACTTACATGATTTAGTTTTACTTCCGCTCATTCGTGTCTACTTGCATTCATATCCACCACTTGCAAGTAAATCCAACTTACAACATTCGCCTTACAGTCACATTCGCCTTACAGTCACATTCGCCTTACAGTCACATTCGCATCCACTAGCAGCGACGTCCATTTGCAGGCATATCCACGCGCAGTCAAGTCCCACGAGTGGAAATTTGGGCTGCCTTCCCCGGGAAGGTCGGGAAGACGGGTGCATTGCATCCATGCCCACTTGCCATTAGGTCCACTTGTAGTCAGGACCACTTGTAGTCAGCAGTCAGGTCCACTTGTAGTCAGCAGTCAGGTCCACTTGTAGTCAGCAGTCAGGTCCACTTGTAGTCAGCAGTCAGGTCCACTTGTAGTCAGGACCACTTGTAGTCAGCAGTCAGGTCCACTTGTAGTCAGGACCACTTGTAGTCAGCAGTCAGGTCCACTTGTAGTCAGGACCACTTGTAGTCAGCAGTCAGGTCCACTTGTAGTCAGCAGTCAGGTCCACTTGTAGTCAGCAGTCAGGTCCACTTGTAGTCAGCAGTCAGGTCCACTTGTAGCCAGCAGTCAGGTCCACTTGTAGTCAGGACCACTTGTAGTCAGGACCAGGACCACTTGTAGTCAGGACCAGGACCACTTGTAGTCAGGACCACTTGTAGTCAGGACCACTTGTAGTCAGGACCATTTGTAGTCAGGCCCACTTGTAATCAGGCCCTCTTGTAGTCAGGTCCACTTGTAGTCAGGCAAACTTGTAGTCAGGTCCATTTGTAGTCAGTCAGGCCCACCTGTAGTCAGGCCCACTTGTAGTCAGGACCACTTGTAGTCAGAACCACTTGTAGTCACGCCCACTTGTAGTCAGGCCCACTTGTAGTCATGGCCACATGCATTCATGATTAATTGCAGTCAGGTCCACTTGCATTCAAGATTAATTGCAGTCAGGTCCACTTGAAATCATTTCCACGTTCATTCATTTCCACTTGCATTTATGTCCACTTGCTGTCAGCTGTACTTATAGTCAAGTCCACCGGCTGTCAGTTTCACTTTGTGTCAGGTCCACTTGCTGTCAGTTTCACTTGCAGTCATGTCCGTGTGTAGTCAGATCCACTTGCACTCATGTCCGTGTGTAGTCAAATCCACTTGCAGTCATGTCCGTGTGTAGTCAGATCCACTTGCAGTCATGTCCGTGTGTAGTCAGATCCACTTGCAGTCATGTCCGTGTGTAGTCAGATCCACTTGCAGTCATGTCTGTGTGTAGGTTTTGGTATCAATTTCAGCCCACCTAATCAAATTTCAAATATAAACGATTTGAATTTTCAAAAACTTCAGTAGCTCGCTTGAGCTTGCCTTTAGCACTACGTGAATGTTCTGTGTTTATGTACAGTGTGTGAGTGAATGCGCATTATTCACGTGAGCGTGCTTGTTGGGTTCAGTTCGCGGCGGCGCTTTAAGCCGATTTTCAATTGGGATAAAGCGCATGTTTAATGCGCCGATTTGTTTATTATTTATTTATTTAGTTAGGCCCACTTGTTGTCAGGTCCACTTGTGTCATGTCCATGTGTAGTTAGGTCCACTTTCCGTCAAGTCCACTTGCTGTCAGGTCCACTTGCAGTCATGTCCATATGTATTCAGATCCACTTGCAGTCATATCCGTGTGTAGTCAGGTTCACTTGCAGCCATGTCCGTGTGTAGGCAGGTCGACTCACTGTCAGGTCCACTTGCAGTCATGTCCGTGTGTAGTCATATCCACTTTCAGTCATGTCCACTTCCCTTCAGGTCCACTTGTAGTCAGTCCACTTGCAGTCATATCTACTTGCAGTCAGATTCACTTGCCATTAAAACCTATTTGATGCGGCCGAGCTAATAGACTTATGCCAGTGGGCTCTCGACACCTGCCTGAAAATAAACACTTGGAAAATACCTCTTTAGAGACACGCGACACTAGGCATCGACTTTTTCAATAGGCGTTGCATACTTACAGTAATAGACTTAAGTTAGCGGTCAATGCATTTTTGGCACACGTGCGAAGAAAGACTGAGTCTATGTTCTGGGCCAGTGGTCGTCCGTCCGTCGTGTGTGGTAAACTTTAACGTTGGCATTTTCTCGGAGACTATTGAAGCCACAGTCTTCAAACTTGGCATAAAGATACTTTGTGGCAAGATCATTCTACAAATACCAATTTGAGTGATCTCTCGCAAAGGTCACGGTCACAGGGGATCAGGACATAGGCCAAAAAAGTAATATTTTGATTTTTTTTTCTCAAATACTATTCACAACTTCAAACCCAAACATGGTACAAAGATACCTGATGGTAAGACCTTTTTATAGATACTAATTTGGTTGATCCCTCTGAAAGGTCAAGGGTCACGAGAGCTCAGGAAATAGGTCCAAAATAGCTATATTTTGACAAAAGATGTTTTTCTCAAATACTATTTACAACTTCAAACCAAAACCTGCTACAGAGATGCCTGATGGTAAGACCTATCTATGCATACTAATTTGGATGACCCCTCGGAAAAGTCAAGGGTCACAAGAGCTCAGTAAATAGGGTAAAAAATAGCCATATTTGACAAAAGATGGTGGGGTTTTTTTTCTTCTCAAATACTACTACTACTACTACTAATAATAATAATAATAATAATAATAATAATTATAATAATAATAATAATAATAATAATAATAATAATAATAATAATGTACATTTATTTAGTGCTTAACCTCCAAATGAATGTTGCTCTAAGCGCTTTACAAGATCAAAAATCACAGAACAAAAAGTACAAGAAAGAAAACGCTATAATAAATGTTACAAAAACTAAAGTGACACATATCAAAAGCTCACACTCACACATACACACACACCGTTACAAGAACAGTTACTGCTAAAGATTGCTAACGCACTGAAAATGCATCTAACTATATGCATAAGAAAACAGATAGGTCTTGTGCAGTAATTTAAAAGCAGACAGAGTTGGGGCATGTCTGACATGGGCTGGAAGGTCGTTCCAGGTGACTGGACCAAAATAAGAAAAGGCACGCTGGCCCTGGCTAGACTTATTTCGCCTAGGAACCCTGAAAATAAGCGTGTCTGATGCTGAACGGAGGGATCTTGAAGGCGTGTAAATATGAACCAGGTCGGATAAGTATGGGGGAGAAGAACCGGTAATATCATTGTAACAAATGACAGAGACCTTGTACACAATTGTTTGAGATACAGGCAGCCTGTGCTGGTCAACAAGTAAGGGTGTTATGTGCTCACGTTTCGGTACTCTGTAAATTAGTCGGGCAGAGCAGTTCATAACTCTTTGAAGTTTATCAAGAAGATTCTGAGGAACGCCAGCCAAAAGGGAATTACAAAAATCAATGCGTGAAAGAACAAGGGAAGTAACAAGCGTTTTAGTTGCTTCGGTAGTGAGAAGGTGTCGATTTGAACTGATCTTTCTCAATTCAAAGGAGGAACATTGGCAAACCTTGTTGACATACTCTCTCATGTTCAGCCTATTGTCAAAGATAGCACCAAAATTACGGGCCGACTCGGAAAAGGGGATACTGTTCTGACCAACCCTGATCGAGTCTGGGAGATCAGTGGAGGTTGAACAAGAAAATCTTAAGGCCTCAGTTTTGCCACTATTCATTTGCAATTTGTTCTGTGTGGTCCAATTCTGAACATCTGTGACACAGGACTCTAAAGACTGGAACATCTGACTAACATGTTTGCATTGAGCACTGGTATACAGCTCTGTGTCATCAGGATAAAAATGGTGAGAAACAGAGTGACATTTGATGACACTAGATAAAGGCTGGGTATACAATGTGAAAAGGATTGGTCCCAAAACAGAGCCTTGGGGAACACCGTACACAAGCTCAGTGGGATCGGACTCTATTCCCAACACTGACACTACTTGCTTTCTTCCAAAGAGATAAGACTAAAAAAAGTGTAAAGCGGTACTCTTGATGCCAGAAACAGAGTCTAAACGTTGAATGAGAATCTGGTGATATATCGTGTCAAAAGCAGCGCTCAAATCAAGAAGGGACAGAACAGAAACATTCTCTTCATCACTGGTGATGAGCAGGTCGTTCACGACACGAAGCTACGCTGTCTCCGTGCTGTGACCGGGGCGGTAGGCTGATTGAAAAACATGCCAGAGGTCATTACTTTTGATATGGTCGAATAACTGGGACAAAACTATTTTCTCTAGTAATTTTGAAAGAAGTGTGAGATTAGATACAGGTCTGTAATTTTTCAGATCATTTGGGTTAAGAGTGGGCTTCTTTAAAAGAGGTTTTACAATGGCAGTTTTGAAACATGCTGGGACAACACCCGTTCTAAGAGACTGGTTTACAATTTCTGTGACAGCTGGCACAATCTCTCCGCAACATTCAAGTAGAAGAGATGATGGGACAGGGTTGAGGTCACACGTTTTAGGCGACATCTTAATCATGGTTTCATGCACAAATTTCTCCGTGACAAGACAAAAACATGTCAGAGGCAGACCTGAAAAAGAGGTCAGATGGATAGTTTTTCATACCAGCATCGGCACATTTATCAATATTGTCACGGATGCTTTCGACTTTTTCACTAAAGTAATCTGAGAAAAGCTTTGGAAGAACTGGGGGTGGATGGGTGCTTGGAAGAACAACAGGCCTGACCTTTCCCATAAGGCTGTTGGCAATGCAAAACAATTCTTTGCATGTACCAGCAGTAGCAACCTTAGAACAATAAAACAGTTTTTGTATGGTCTGTCAGACGCGTGACTTTTTGCTTCAACTGACTGAAAATCTGTTATGCACTGTAAGTCCTGACTTAAGCCAAAGTCGCTCAGCCTGACGTCTCTCCTGCTTTAAGGCGTGCAGTTCAGACGCCCCGGATGGGAACTACCAGGTTGTGGAGAGGCGCTGGCTCACCTTGCGACGAGTAGCCGAGGCGTGCTGGTCTAGCAGGGTCCTCAGTCCAGCGTTCAGCTTATCAGCCGAGGCGTGTGGGTCTAGCAGGGTCCTCAGTCCAGCGTTCAGCTTATCAACCGAGGCGTGTGGGTCTAGCAGGGTCCTCAGTCCAGCGTTCAGCTTATCAGCCGAGGCGTGTGGGTCTAGCAGGGTCCTCAGTCCAGCGTTCAGCTTATCCGCCGAGGCGTGTGGGTCTAGCAGGGTCCTCAGTCCAGCGTTCAGCTTATCCGCCGAGGCGTGTGGGTCTAGCAGGGTCCTCAGTCCAGCGTTCAGCTTATCCGCCGAGGCGTGTGGGTCTAGCAGGGTCCTCAGTCCAGCGTTCAGCTTATCGCCGAGGCGTGTGGGTCTAGCAGGGTCCTCAGTCCAGCGTTCAGCTTATCCGCCGAGGCGTGGGGGTCTAGCAGGGTCCTCAGTCCAGCGTTCAGCTTATCAGCCGCGGCGTGTGGGTCTAGCAGGGTCCTCAGTTCAGCGTTCAGCTTATCCGCCGAGGCGTGTGGGTCTAGCAGGGTCCTCAGTCCAGCGTTCAGCTTATCCGCCGAGGCGTGTGGGTCTAGCAGGGTCCTCAGTCCAGCGTTCAGCTTATCAGCCGAGGCGTGTGGGTCTAGCAGGGTCCTCAGTCCAGCGTTCAGCTTATCAGCCGAGGCGTGTGGGTCTAGCAGGGTCCTCAGTCCAGCGTTCAGCTCATCAGCCGGGGCGTGCTGGTCTAGCAGGGTCCTCAGTCCAGCGTTCAGCTTATCAGCCGAGGCGTGTGGGTCTAGCAGGGTCCTCAGTCCAGCGTTCAGCTTATCAGCCGAGGCGTGCTGGTCTAGCAGGGTCCTCAGTCCAGCGTTCAGCTTATCAGCCGAGGCGTGTGGGTGGCCAGAGACAAAAGCGGCGACATCGGCCCTGAACTTGTCCCGGTCGATCCCTTTCAAGTTGCTTGTGATACTGGAGGCGGACGAGGCTTTGCAATATTCAGCAGGCACATCGGCCCTGAACTTGTCCCGGTCGATCCCTTTCAAGTTGCTTGTGATACTGGAGGCGGACGAGGCTTTGCAATATTCAGCAGGCACATCGGCCCTGAACTTGTCCCGGTCGATCCCTTTCAAGTTGCTTGTGATACTGGAGGCGGACGAGGCTTTGCAATATTCAGCAGGCACATCGGCCCTGAACTTGTCCCGGTCGATCCCTTTCAAGTTGCTTGTGATACTGGAGGCGGACGAGGCTTTGCAATATTCAGCAGGCACATCGGCCCTGAACTTGTCCCGGTCGATCCCTTTCAAGTTGCTTGTGATACTGGAGGCGGACGAGGCTTTGCAATATCCAGCAGGCACATCGGCCCTGAACTTGTCCCGGTCGATCCCTTTCAAGTTGCTTGTGATACTGGAGGCGGACGAGGCTTTGCAATATTCAGCAGGCACATCGGCCCTGAACTTGTCCCGGTCGATCCCTTTCAAGTTGCTTGTGATACTGGAGGCGGACGAGGCTTTGCAATATTCAGCAGGCACATCGGCCCTGAACTTGTCCCGGTCGATCCCTTTCAAGTTGCTTGTGATACTGGAGGCGGACGAGGCTCTGCAATATCCAGCAGGCATGTGACAGGAAGATGGTCGGAGGACAAGGCATTGCTCACACAGGCGGACCGAAAAATAGAATCCTCCTCTCTGTACACAACCCAGTCAAGTATGTGTCCCTTGTTGTGAGTCGGCTGGTGCACACCCTGAGACAGACCGAAAGTCTGCAGCACATCCACGACATGGGATGTGTTGGTGTTGGAAGCACAGTCATAGTGAATGTTAAAATCGCCATGAGTGTGGGAAGGGGAAGGCGGATTTGACTGTGGCCTGGTCCAGCAGACATTCTCGCATCAAAATGGCTATACCTCCACCACGCGAATCACGAGGAAATGATCTGAGGGTGTAACCAGGCGGGGTTAAGTCCGCACACTTGGCTTCGTCTCCCTGGCCTTTAAGCCATGTCTCTGTTATGAACTAGATGTCCACATTCTCATCGCAGACAAAATACTGATGTCAGTTCGCTTGTCTCTTTGACCCACAGACTGTGCATTGAAGGTACACATTACAAAATGTTTATCACAAGGCTTAGTGTCGATGTGGATAAGGTTACCTGACTGTTCAGTTGCTGGTGCTGAAATCTCAACTTGCACATCACTATGAGAGGCAAGGGTAGAATGGTCAAGGGTAGACAAGTCATGCTGTGTTGATTTGCGTTTGTATCGCTTGCGCGGTAGTCCGACACCAATTTTAAGCGAGCGCAGTCGAGAGGTCAGGTCTTTTGTCAAGCGTGACGGTATGGCAGCCAGCAGTTGAGCGCGGTTGTACGTTATAGGTACATGGACAGAGCGCTCATCTGTCTGACCCACTGACTCAGAAAGTAAACAGTCCCGTGCAGTAGTAGTCCGAAAGTACCGTAGCACCGGTCAGGTAGGGACTAGGATGTGTTGTGAGTTGGCAGAGTAAGATGATTTTGTGTGTTGCACGCGCGGGGCACGGGATCAACACGCAGCGGCGTGGTCACGGCCGAGAGTTCTGGCACCGGGCGATAGCAATGGCGAATGCACTGCCACTAACCTTGTTGAAAATAACGCGGCCAGTGCTAGAAGACGAAGTTGAAAGGAGGCAAGAAATGTCCACCAAAGGAGAGCTTCGAGCATCATGATGCAGTAATCCAAAATACAGCCCCCTAAAGAGTCACTCAATACTGAACGGAGCTGGAGATCGCTCAGACCTGCCGGCGAGTGACCCCCTGACACCATTCACAACTTCAAACCAAACTTGCTACAGAGATAGTTGATGGGAAGACCTTTCAATGCATACAAATTTGGTTAATCCCTCGGAAAGGTCAAGGTTACAAGAGCTCAGGAAATAGGTCAAACATAGCCATATTTTGACAAAGGATGTTTTTTCTCAAATACTATTCACAACTTCAATGACCCAAATTTGGTACAGAGATACCTGATGGTAAGACCTATCTATGCATACTAATTTGGCTGACCCCTCGGAAAGATCAAGGGTCACAAGAGGCCGGCAATTGTGTGTAAAATGCCATTAAATTTTTTTTATATACAATTGTCAATTGTAGGTATTATCAACATTTTTGCAAATTGTTCAATCAAATTTGGCACAAAGGTAGCTGATGTTAAGACCTTCCTATACATACTAATTTAGTCGACTCATCACAAAGGTCAAGGGTCACGGGAAGTAGACAGATGTGTAAAAAATGCTTACATTTCGAGAAAACATGGATTTTGCTGGTCCAGAAGCAAGCCCTTTACTTATTGTCACAAAGGTCGCACATATGTAAATAGGTCATGCACGTGAGCCATAATGGCTTTGCCTTTCTTGTTTTTAATATATATCGTTACCCTGTACATATTTGTAACTGTCATGATTCTCTACTCTTCTTTATAATCTAGGGCACGATGAATTAGCATGAAGGTGCGGCGTCTCTAGCATGTCTTAGGTTTATTTAGTATATTAGACCGGCTGGCGATATACATTCAATATTTTGTTTTGTTTTTCACAAGCAGCGCAGGCACGTCCTGAGAAAGTCTTGTTGGTGTCGGGACGTTATGCAATGCACAACCAACCAACCAACTAACCAAAGAGTTCCGAAAATATATCAGGCCTTGAACATTATATGATGTAAAAATGTCAATACTTGACAAGACTAACATTTTATTACGTAAAAGATGTCTCTTTATCTGGCTCGCGCGTTTCTTTTGTCAATATGAGTTGTCGACACGCTAGACACTTGGAAAATGCCCGTTCAAACGCGCGTCTCCCGCCACCCTAAGCGTCGACCTGTTGGCTCACGTGCGATAGCAAAAGCGAGTCCGGCGTCCGTCGTCTGTGGTAAACTTTAACGTTGGCATTTTCTCGGAGACTATTTAACCTCATACTTCGAACTTGGCCCAAGGGTACTTTGTGGTAAAACCCTTTTAAACATACCTGTAAACCGTATAACGTGCAGAGCTGACTGTGCAAACTCTGCAAAGTATTTTTTTGCGGGGGTTGGGGGGGGGGATGTTGGGGGGGGGGGGGGGGTCTTGCTTCTCAGCTCTTTAAGTCATTAGAAGAGCGGTCCTTTAAACTGAAAGGGCTTACAGAGATCCTACAACATGAATGCACATACACACTGACTAAAAAAATGATCAGGACGGGTGATGGGGGCAAACACTCCACAAGAAGAAATTAAGATAATGACTGAATCTTTCACACGTGATCTTTTGATAAAACTACTTAACGAAACGTCTAAACGGATTGATACGGTAAATTAATGTCAATACCATAGCCTGAATGCATCTATTCGCGGCTAAGTGAAAAACAACGCTAGACTCCAATAGAAGTTCGGAGCAAGTTGATCTTTTGATCACAGCGTAAAGACACAGTGCCCAATGAGAAGAAAAATGCTATCATTGTTATTGTAAAGGCCCCGCCACACGGGCCGGTTGTGCCCCGATTTTGAAGCCGATTCCGATCCGATTGCGATCGGATGACGTCAATTATCCGATCCGGTCCCAATCGGCTGGGAATCGGGTGACTATAACCTGCTCTATTTTTCCGATCCGATTCGGCCCCGGTTGTAAGCTTCAACCAATCAGAGCGCGTCTCGCAAAGCATGTCGTTTGCAAATGGCTAAACACGCCTGTTGTGATCAGTACCACCTTCGTTGCCGATGTTTCGCACGCCTCTTCCCGAATATGATGCAAAACTGCTGATAATGCAAGCACATCATCATCACTGTCAAAACTAGCAGTCATTTTGCAGAACAGGTACGACTTTGATCTTCGGTTCAAACCGGTCGGCTAAATGAGTCGGGAAACGTGTGGCAGTGCACAGGTTTTTTAGTCCGGCCCGATCACCTACCGATTCGAAAACTGATAGGGAATCGGCCTCAAAACCGGGCTCGTGTAGCGGGGCCTTAAGGTATTTAGTTAAGTGAAGAACACACACTTCAGCGTCAAATGGTCATACAAACCTCTAAAACATGCCAAATAAACAATGGCTTGGCATCTCCATAACTAGGGCGCAGCCATTGCTCCGTGATCCAGTTAACTCGTGACCTCGTGTCGCCGGCGAGAGAACACGTGAAAACAGGACCCACAGTGCACCGCTTTCAAGTCGACATTCCTTGACTTCAAACAGAAGAAGACGCCATGCAGCTCCTTGAGACTGTCCGAGTTGGCAAAGGTTTGCTTTATCCTAATGTTGGAGATCACACTACAAGCCGACACGAGAAGTGCTTGAGATTACTAACCACAAAGTTTGTAACACTTTTGCAGGAACCTAACGATGGCGCCCTGGACTTGAAGTTGGTAAGTGCTTGTGTCGTCTGTCATGCCTTCCCATGGTTCATTGTGAGTGTGAAGAAGTTCACGCTGGATCTTTCTCAGAGTTATTTATCTGTGACCTCTCTCAAAGGTCAAGGTAATAAGGGGGTCCAGAAGAGTCATAAATAACATATTTTGACACAAATTTTTTCTCTTCAAATAGTAGTTTTAACTTCAAACCCAAACTTGGTACACAGATACCTGATGATAAGACCTTTCGAAGCATAATAACTTGGATGACCCCTCGGAAAGTTCAAGTGTCACAGGAGATCGGCAAATGTGTGAAAATGCCCGGGTTTTTTGTTTTGTTTTGTTTTTTTTATAGAATTGTAGTTTTGGCTCACATGCGAAGAGTCTATGTTCTGGGCATAAGGGTCTGACGATAGTGTCTTGACTAATGCAAATCCGCTGCGCCACGGCCTACTAAGCTCAAGTCAGAATACAAGAGAGGAAACGAAAGGCACACAAAGAGGCGAAGCACTGATTCCAGAGCAGTTTTCAACCCTCAAAGCAACCATCCGCCTAAAACCTCGAACTGAACAAAATCGGTAGATATTTTGCCACAAATCTATACCAACCTTGTCCTCCGATCAAATCTGATAATTTAGTATCAAGGCTTTTTGCACAGTCAAGCACCAGTCATAGCAGACATCGAGTTGTAGGGTTTTAGATGTGGCCGGAAATACGCCCCATGCTCATTTTTCATTGGTTTATGTAAATTAGCATATCAAATGAAATTAAAACAAGAGTGCCTCTTACTGTCGACATGAACTTGTGACCTGGGGGTCCAGAAATAGATCAAAAATAGCCATAGTTTGACAAAAATTGTTTTTCCCAAATACTATTTTCAAATTCAAGCACAAACTTGATATAGAGATACCTGATGATAAGGCCTTTATTTGCGTACTAATTTGGATGACCCCTCGGAAAAGTCAAGGGTCAATGGGGGTCAGTATTTGAAAAATGTCAGTTTTTCATATAATTGTAGTTTTTATCAAATTTTTCATAAATCAAACTTGGCATAAAGATAGCTGATGATAACACCTTTCTATGCATGCTAATTTAGTCGCCCCCTCATAAAGATCAAGGGTCACGGAGGGACGACAAAATTGTGCCCAAACTTTGGGATACAAATTCTGATTTTTTTTAAAAAAATTATTATTATTATTATTATTATTATTATTATTATTTTAAGGTCTTCTTATAGAAGAGACTTTTTAGGATGGGGTAGGGTGGAGCGCTTTGAATAGCACGTCAAAGGCGGGCAGGCCTGAAACTCCGACAATGAAGTAACACGATCAAAATTCCGTCATGTCTAGTTTCACAAACCTCGCTGCTGAACGTACATTTGGCGCGAAAAGGCGTGTGTGTGTGTGTGTGTGTGTGTGTGTGTGTGTGTGTGTGTGTGTGTGTGTGTGTGTGTGTGTGTGTGTGTGTGTGTGTGTGTGTGTGTAAACACGAAATGGCGCCCATGGGTGTGTACGTACAAGCTAAAAATTGAGACCATGCTTCATTCAAGGAGTAGCTAAGAGGGCCTCCGAGCATATTCAAATGGGATGTCTTGTGGAAGAGTTAAATGGCCGTTCATAGAAAGTCGGTTGAGTGTTTTATTTTCTGGTCACCATCCAACTGCAATGTGTTGTCTATTGGAGGGGGCGTCATTAAGCATTCTCGTCAACCCTGGTTCCAGATGTAAGTGTAACTAAACGCACCAACCCGGGTTCAACCCTGGTTGAACAATAGGCTAATACAGTTTGAACCCGGTTGAGAGTGTAAAAGGGCCTATTTGTTATGATGTATGCGAGCGTACTGATACAAAAGTGTGAAAATGCATGCAAACTCGTACAAAAGAGACTTTGTGGACATGGATCATTTGTAATAATATCAACATTAGCATTTTCGAGTATTGAATGAAGAGACGAGGCTACCGGATAAGCGGTTCTAAGATTAGCACACTCTGCGGCGAAAGCCACACACTCCAAAACCGCATGGTCTGGGGTGAAGCCCTCTCCGCAGAGACAGGACGGACGAGCCAATCTGGCACGCCAGCCTCCAGTGCATATCCTATTAATTGCCCCGTCTACAAAGGGCAGTTTATAAATAAGATGGTTATTCGTAATTCTGTAGGCAAGGATGTTCGGAAACTCTCTAGCCAACATTAAATTATTATCATTATTAATCTCGGTTATTACTTTATTAATTTTGTTTTTAACGTCTTGAAAAGAGTGAGTGAGCCGCACAGGCCGGGCGCACCGGATGCACCGGCCCGAGCGGCCCGATCAGCAGCCTCGTTACCTAGGATTCCGACATGGGAGGGGACCCACTGGAGAGCGACACTGATCCCCCTAAGACTGAGTTGGTTAATCAGTAAATTTATTTCGAGTACAATATCAGGTCTGGCTGAGTATTCACTATGTTTTAAACTCTGCAAAGCAGATTTGGAATCTGTACAAATTAAATACTGATACATTTGCAGCGGCAGGGTCAGCACGTGATCAAGGGCCATAAGTATGGCCACTAGTTCTACCGTGCAGATAGCCCAGCCGCTACCCAAACTATAACTAATAGTTTTGTTTAAAGACGGAATAAACACACCGCTCCCCGCATCTCCGGCATCATTGATAGATCCATCGGTATATGCAGTGAGCGAGTGTGAATACTGGGTTTCCAAAAATTCCAGTGTTGCTAATCTCTGGAGATTTGGATCACTTTTTTTTTACTAATACTTGGTATATCTGTACTAATTGAGGCTGTGAGGAGAGGCCAAGGCGGATAAGGAGAAAGGGGAACCGGTTTAGTTGTCTGGGGAGTCACATTAGCCCTAGCTTGGACTTCATGAACCAGAGCAGTTAAAGATGGTTGGATCTTACGTTTTTGAATTGCATGGATAGCTAATTCTAAACGATCCATGTTGAGTTCACTATGAAACATATCCTGGGCGTTGTTAGAGGTTTTAAATATACGGTTTAAGTAATTAGCGCAGAATTTTAAACGAAATTGTTCCAAGGGAAGTATCTTGGTGAGGGCATATACTGCTTTATTTGAAGTAAAATCTGGCACCTCCAAAATGCACTTTAGCGATCTCATCTCAGCGGATTCCAGCATTTTAAGAACGCGTTTGGATGCTGAGAGAAAACATTCCGCACCATAATTGAGATTAGAACGCACAAGCGCATGATGGAGGTGCAACAGTAGCTTAGTACTTCTGCCCCACACCTCATATTTAAGAAGTTTGATTATATTTACAGCTTTATTAGCCCTACAAATAAGGCTATTTATGTGTGGTGTCCAGTTTAATGTGGACGTGAAGATCACGCCCAGGAATTTGATATGAGTTAGCGGAGTAATCAAATATTTATTATCCAAATTACTAATGGTTATTGGAATACTAAATTTTGCCTTCATAGTACTGAAAATTATAAGTTGTGTTTTTTCCGGAGCCAACTCAAATCCGCTATTTTCCAAGTATTTTTGTACGAGGTCAATAGCCTTTTAAAATTTCATAGTTTTTTCAATGGATATTTCCCTCTCTCGGGAGTTAATAGTTTTAACTGGTTTCCATATGGCTATGTCATCGGCGTACTGAGATATTTGTAAGGAATTATTAGTGTATTTGTCTAATTTAGCTTTTAAATAGGCCGGGAGATCCGCCATCATAATATTAAAAAGAGTTGGGGCAAGACAGGTACCTTGCGGTACTCCACAGTCAGTACTATGTGTTTTTGAGAGGGCCTGTCCATGCTTGACCTGAAAGGTTCGTTTTAAAAAATTTTCAAAGTATTTATAAATATTTCCAGTTAACCCAAGTGTGCAGACCTTATACAATAATTTTTATGCCAAACGACGTCAAACGCTCGTTTGACGTCGAAGAAGCAGGCCATAACTTTTTGATTTCTTTTAAAAGCTTGCTTTATTGAAGATGATAACGCATATAGCTGGTCGGATACAGATCTATATTTCCGAAAACCAGCCTGAACTTTAGGAATAATGTTATTTTTTTCCAGAAAATATTCTAATCTATTTTTAACTAACCGCTCAAGTACTTTACTTATATGCGGTGTTAATGTTATAGGTCTGTACGAAGAAACTAAATTTCGTGATTTTTTTGGTTTAGGAATTGGAATAACCAAACCATGCTGCCAGGCCAAAGGGAAAAGACCCTCCTCAAAACATTGATTATATAGTCTTAATAACAGCTTTCTTCCTTCAAGGGGAAGATTTTTCAGCATAATATAAGTTATTTGGTCATGTCCCGGAGGGATTTTTCTGGATCTAAGTTGAGACAAGACAGAGTTAAGTTCCTCCATAGTAAAAGGGAGGTTAATCAAGGCAGTATCTCCCGATTCCGGAACTACCAATCCTTCTAGTACCAACTTATCTTCTTCCGCAGCTCTAAAATTTTTGGCGGCAGGATTAAATTTATCCGTGGTACTAACATTAGCAAAGGTTTCTGCCAGGATTTCTGCTTTATCCTGGTCAGTAGAATACGTTAGATTATTAACAATCAGAGGAGTAGGAGAAGGATTTTTAATGTTTTTAAACTTTTAAACTATTTTCCATGCCCTGGTCATGTCCGTAGGACAATTAATTTCCTTAGTTATCATATTATCTAAACATTTAAGTTTAGCCAAGGCAATGGTTTTATTACATTGAATATTAGCCGATTTCATAGCCACATGGTCATCTAAATTCCTAGTTTTTTCCATTTATTATAAGTTTTCTTTTTTTCTTTTACAGCCCTCTCACATTCATCATTCCACCAAGCATTAGAGGGTTTGTCCGGTGGAATTCCCCTGCTTCGTGGAATAGCTATTTCAGCTGCATTAAGTATCACTTTACTTAAAGAATTATTAAAGGTTTCAACATTAGTAATATCTATAGTATTTTTGTTTTGATTGAAATTTTCCTGAAATAAAAACCAGTTAGCTTTATCATATTGAAATTTTTTATTAGGTTCGGGGAGATTATTAACCAGTTGAGATTTAAGTTTAAGTTCCAATGATATCGGTAAATGATCACTCCCCATCAGATCATCGCCCAACATCCAGGAAACATCAAGAAAAATATTATTAAAAGCTAAGGTCAGAACCACCGCCGATGGGTGCTGTTGTTTACTGTCGGGAATTCTGGTAAATTCACCACTATTTAAGATAAGGAGATTTGATTTAGATATATCATCAGCCTGTTTATGTGCTATATTACGAGTGTCGGGAATCCTCGCGTACCACAGCGGATGGTGGATGTTAAGGTCTCCCATAACCAACCATCCACCACCCGATAGGGCACGCAACCACTCCAGGCCTGTTGGAGAAACCGATTTAGGTGCATAAAGGTTAAGTATGTTAATAACCTTATGCGTATTAGTTCTAATTTGAATATAACTACTATAAATAGGATGTGATTCATGCATAGGAACCGGTGACTGCATTATTAAATGATCAATCCCTGTTTTAACATATATAGCTGTATAAATTTTGTCATTACTTTTGGTAGGAGACTCGACTATCGGTGGATAATGAAATCCCCTAATAATAGGTAATTTAACTTTAGTCCTAACCAGGGATTGCAAACAAATTACATGGAATTCAATTTTTCCAGGTAATTAATTAGATAGTGGATATTAGAACCTATCGCACGACAGTTCCATTGAAGGATTTTTAAATTGTCACTATTCAGTACACCCATGGCGGCGGAAAAAAACTATCACCACTATCTTGAACTTTATTATTTTGTTTAACTAGTCAAATAGTGTTAGGATTTGTAAGCAAAGGGACCAAGATAGACATGATGAGTTGATTAAACTGCAACATGGCCATCACGATCCCCTGCACATTTCCTCCAGTAACTGCCGAAATCAACGCTTGAGTTTGCTGAGCGATGTCTCTGAGCATGAATTCCTTCAGCCTAGGGCCATCATCAGTTTGTCGAACCTCTCCGAATCTAATAGATCTTCGGGGAGGTGAATTCTGTTCCTCCATCCCCTCCATCAACGATGTGGGGGGGGGGGGGGAGGTGGTAAGGGAGGAGATTTATCATTCTCTTCTATAACTACTGTTTTAACTTGTGGAGTATTTTTGGTCAGGATATCTCTGTATGACATCGACTGATTACTTTTTGGTTGTGAAGCAGGTTTTTTGTGAACGGGCTGCAAACGAGTAACAGGAAATCTGGTCCACGCTGTGGCATCCAGACCTACCGGTAATGAAGCTTTATTTACAACCTCATCCTTCTTTTTAGTAGTTTTGATCTGGGCCCTCCTCACGGCCTCCTTGTACGGAATATAATTTTCATTCCTGATTTTGTTAGCTTCTCTATTACACAAATTACAGATATATTAAAACTTCCTATCTTTTCTGAGTTAATTTAAATAGTATATAGCGGTGAGCATTGCTGGCCCTGATCCGCGTCCGTCTTGAACTTTATTTTGACCGTCACAATTATTTGTAATGTATATAGTTTTTCTTTGTCATTTTAATAATTAGAATTCTTAACGGATGGTCCTGAAATTTTAACCTAATTTTAACAGAATTTCTTGTAATAAATTAATGTATAATGACTGTTGTTTCTCTTCTGGGTGAGAGACCAAAACTGAGTTGATATATATAAATTGATATTCTTAATTTTAATTTTTATTCACTTGGCCTATAAATAAAGTTATCATGGCTAGTCCCCGATCACATTTTGTGCTAGTGGGACATTAAAATGAAGAAAATGAATGGATCATCCCATCCTGTTGCTCTCTCTCTCTCTCTCTCTCTCTCTCTCTCTCTCTCTCTCTCTCTCTCTCTCTCTCTCTCTCTCTCTCTCTCTCTCTCTCTCTCTCTCTCTCTCTCAAATCTCTCAAGTTACTAACATTGAAGAAACAGTTTGAATTTAATCGCTGTGTTCTACTGCACAAGATCATGCACGGAAAAGCCCCACCCTATCTATAAACTCTATTTTCCGACAATAATAGGAAAAACACGAGAAATAGTTTGATCCACCTTCCAAAAAATTAGATTAGACATCTGTAAAACCAGTCTGTCTTTTTTAGGCGCAAAAGCGTGGAATATGTTACCTCCACACCTGAAATCAATTTGTAAGATTAGCGTCTTCAAAGATCGCCTCCATAAATATTTACTTCAGAAGTAATAGTATGTTCGGCTCCCTTATGTTACTATTCGTATAGTTAGTGACAAGTTTCCTATTACCTAATACTCTTCTACTGTTGCTGCAGATTATGTAATAGCTCGACTGTCTGCATTAACATGTCAGGTTCATACCTGTGTATTATAATTATAAATTTTTTTAATTTTTTATTTCTATTTTTTTTCCTCTGAGTGGTGGTGGTGGTGGGGGAGGGGGGGTCTTTTTACTTACATATGTTTTATCTTTTGATGTATCGTATGATGTATTTTTATATGTGTAGAGTAGCAGGACAGTTTGGAAGATAGCCATTGCTATGCCTAAAACTTTTTATCCTGAATAAAAACGTTTCATCATCATCTCTCTCTCTCTCTCTCTCTCTCTCTCTCTCTCTCTCTCTCTCTCTCTCTCTCTCTCTCTCTCTCTCTCTCTCTCTCCATGAGTTGGTTTTACCGGACCCCATCCTACTTGACCACTGCTAAAATGTTGTTTTTTCTTCTTCTTCTTCTTCTTTTTGTTTCAATGGTGTAGGCTCAACTTGAACTAATTTCACTTCATGACTTTCATGAATTTAGTGAACGTCAGTATAATTCTGAAAAGAAAATAAACAATCATATGATGACTTCATTTTCATCCCTTCATCCGTCTAACTTGTAGCAATGCGTGGTACATATGAACACAGGTGTGTGAGCCCCATGTGTTATTAGTATTGTTTGATTCCAGTTCTCGTTCAGTCTGTTTCAGTGTGTCGAGCCGCCGCACTGATCTGACAATCGTTTGATCTAACGGTGACATTTCTGTACGTAACAGACTGATTTGACATTAACATTTGCGATGCTTTTGGTTTATATGCGATACCGCCGTATCACAGCAACATGTGTTGCAGCCTGGCATTTTATGGAAAACGTTGGACTATTTGTACTGTGGTTGACCAGTACAGAACGGTTGCGCGTTTGACTTGTGACTGGCCGGCATACACACCATTTTTGGCAGCCGATCTAAATGTAAAGATTAGTGATTACAGTGCATAGCCAAACGTGTTGTGCTGAATGCGAGTAGACAGTTCTACAAACTATCATTCAAGTTATTTTTGACAGTTGTGGTGATTATAAGTGGATTTGGTTTATTCCAAACTTTCGCACATGATCACTCCTTTCAGTGACTGGACTGTTTCACTGAGTTTCTGATATTGAAAACTTTACATTTTCGTCATCAAAATGTGTACACCATCAAACAATTACATGAATGCCCACGGGCTGAAGGTCGGGCACCTTAATGTATTTCACCTTTACAATAAGGTTCCTGACATTTCAATATTTTTAAACCAGCCTTCACACTTCCATCTCTTTGGGCTAACGGAACCACGTCTGGACTCAAGAATTAGCGACGAAAATCTGTGCATTCCAAACTTTTCCTTAAATCTTTGTGACCCAAACACCCTCAAACACACAGGGATTGCTGTTTATGTCCATAACTCGATTGCACATATGGTACGCAGACGTGATGATCTGGAGTCAACTGAAATCGAGTGTGTATGGCTAGAAGTAAAAATTAATAACTCATCGACAATTATAATGGGTTATGTATATAGAAATCCATCGTCCACCGTCGAGTGGTATGATGACTTTGTGCAGATGATGGATAAAGTGAATGACACTGACAAAGATGTACTGCTGTTAGGTGATTTTAACATTGACTTACTGAAAACAAATGCCACGTGGCAATCGACAACAACTCTTTTTGGCTTGAAGCAACTTGGCCAAACTCCTACTAGAATAACCCAATCATCCGCTACACTCATTGATCACATCTATACCAACAGCTGTAAGTCAGTACTAGAGACCAGCGATCCCGCACTAGCTGTCAGTGATAATTTTCCCATCCCCTGTACATGGTCGTGCAAGATGCCCAAACAAAAGAGGGATCAGCATGTGTACATTACCTATAGGTCTTTAAAAAAACAAAACTAAACAAAGATGCTTTTCTACACGATCTAAACCTTACACCCTTTCATGATGTGTACAACTGTACTGACCCAGATAAGGCTGTCTCTGTCTTACGTGATCTGTTCCTAGGGGTGGTAAACAAGCATGCGCCAGTAAGAAGAAAGCGAGTCCGATCCCGCCAACCTCCCTCATGGATAACCGATGCAATCAAACAAGCAATGGAGGACAGAAATAAGGCTAAGAAAGAAAAGAAATTTCAAGAATTTAAAAGATTGCGAAATAAAGTTAAGTACTTAGTTAGAGAGGCGCAGAGATCGTTTGTAACCAAAACAGTCGAAGAAGACAGAAACCCTTCCTCTATCTGGACAGCGCTTAATACGCTTACCAACAACAAGCGTAAATAGTGAAATACCATTCCAGAAAACCTTTCCGCTGAGGAGTTTAATAACCACTTTCTATCAGCACCCAAAGACTTACTCAGTTCTCACAATCGCGATCAGTCGATATATTCTACACCAGAAAAGCTAACAAAGTTCTGTAAGCAAAGATTGTCCTCAGATGATATTTTTGTCATCCCTGATATTGCTGTACACGAGGTAGGCAAATACATTTCCATCCTAAAAAAAGAAAGAAATGTCTTCGGGCAATGATGGTATCAATGGATATATCCTTGACCTGTCGCAACCATACATAATGGAACCTCTTACATACATTTATAACCTGTGTATACAAAAAAAATGTCTTCCCTGTAGCTTTCAAAAAGTAAAAAATAGTGCCTGTTCCTAAAGCAAAAGATTCCTCTGAAATTAATAACTTTCGCCCCATTTCCCTTCTATCAGTTCTCTCGAAGCCTCTGGAAAAGCATGTTCACAAACACCTTCTGAAATTTCTTGAAAAAAGGTCCCTATTATATCATTACCAGTCAGGTTTTCGTCCCAAGCATTCATGCCACACTGCACTCGCACGAATAGTGAATTCGTGGGTCAACAGTATAAATGATAATAAAATGGCTGGTGCTGTCTTCTTGAATCTAAGGAAAGCGTTCGATCTTGCCGATCATACCATCTTATTGAAAAAGCTTGCCACCTTCTTCAACAATAAGAGCCGGTCAGCTCTTCAAGAAGATAAACTCACTATACAAGCGCGCTGCTAAGCTAATCCTTCCTGATCCGTCTTTATCCACTGATGCCAAGCTGCAGGCCATCGGACTTCTCCCTCTGGTTAAGCACCTCGTACTAAAGAGATGTGTACTGATGCACAAAATTCTTAACGAGAAAGCTTCACTTACTTATCTACCCTTTTTTCGCCAACTGAAAAGAAATGCAGCACCACCAGGAACACTCTCTCTATCAAAAGGCCCCGTATAGACCTGTTCAAATCTAGCCTGTCTTATTCAGGTGCTCTTTTATGGAACTCTCTTCCTCCCACTATTCAACAAACCACGTCCCTCTCTCGGTTTTAAAGTAGAGTACATGATTACCTTTCTAAGACAACGAAATGCTGATCCTTTCTTCTTCTTTGTGTCTAGACATGATACGCTTCATGTTCTCACTTTTCGCTAGTATTTTTCTTTTCTTTTCTGCTTCCCATCTACCCTCCAAATTGTTTATTTTTTCTTTCTGTTTTCCAACTTGTTTTTGATACACAAAATATCCTACCTACTTACATGCTAGATATGTGTGCACGTACGTGTGTATGTGTATGTACAAAAGTGCACATGTGCACGAGTACATGATTGTATATGTGTGAGTGTGTGTGTGTGTGTGTGTGTGTGTGTGTGTGTGTGTGTGTGTGTGTGTGTGTGTGTGTGTGTGACGTTTTTTTATTTAGTAAGTTTTTGTTGTTTGGTTGATGTTCCTTTTATTTTTTAAGTAGCTTAGCAAGGACAGATTGTAAGAAAGGCCTGCGCGCCTAATATCTCAATCCTTGGAAAATAAAGTTTCGTTCGTTCGTTCGTTCGTTCGCTCTCTATCTCTCTCTCTCTCTCTCTCTCTCTCTCTCTCTCTCTCTCTCTCTCTCTCTCTCTCTCTGACCGTTGAAGTGAGCGGTCGATCTTTAGCGGAGCTCAGCTGTGCAGCCAACCGTGACATATAGCAGTGGAGTACTGTGCTTCTTCTTGGATATACCATCATGTATGTGGATGTGTCTTGATCCCGGTGTATTGGTGTGTTGGTTAGCCAGCTTTACATTTATAATAACCTGGCTCGGATCCGCTGGTGATTTGTGTTGTGTTTGAGAATTGTGAAATGGACACTTCACTACCTTGCTGACTCTTCCAACGCGAACTTTCTCGACGGGCGACCCAGTGGCAGGATGTGATTTTGCCTGGACTTATTTGTGTGTGTTGGTTACCTTACACGGACCGCGAGAGAGCATTTTAATGATGCCCTGATACTTTTCCAGGTACTTTTGTGAGACTTTATATATTTCACAATTTTCCTATGATTTAAAATCGTAACTGAACTCAACTACATATTAGATACCAGCACTTTTCGAGCCATGAAGCAGTGTTTCTGTGTTGACTGAGTAGCTGGCGCCAGCCAGTCTGCACACCTGGCACCTGTGACTTAATTCCCTTCGCTTTCATCCCCCCCCCTCCCCCACGGCCCTCTTGTTGAGTGGGCCGAGAGATCATCCTCCTCTTACGCGTGAGTGCCGCCCCGCTGGCCACTAGGCCTAATCCTCTTTGCCTTAGCACCCTCGAATTGTGATCGAGGATGGCTTGTCCTCTTCTCGGCTCTCCTTGGCGCCCCTGGGGCTAGTCGGCAGGTGTCAGCAAACATCTTAGCATCTCCTTGTTTGACGAGCTTAGTGATGACATCATCCCTCCATCCCTCCCATGAACGTCCCGCCCACCATGTCCAACCCCCGCATCACACGCGCCGCCGCCAAGACCCCATGCAATTCTACACTTCAAAAGATAAACGCAACCGAGGACCCGATACAAAAGAACTTTGAGACAGACTGTACCCGTGTCTTCTTGTGGAGATTAGCCCTGCATGAAAGGTACGTCAAACACCCCTTGCCCCCCTGGCTGCAGAGCCGAATGGATCGACCAAGACAGTAACAAGGAAGAAGTAGACTCCCCCCTCCTTCCCCCGTACCATGTTGCTCTACACAGTACACTAGTACGAGTCTGTATGAGTTCAGGCAAGAAACTCGCAGTTGCCATCACTGTTTTCTATACCACCTGTCTTATCAGGGCCCAGGGAGCTCGCTGCCATGATTGGATAGACAAAGAATTTCAACCGCTCAAAGACTGTGTTGAAAAGATGTTGTCTTCCCAGCAATCTTCATCCCTACCACCCCTTGGCGGTCAGCTGGCGCTGCCACCTCCCTCCCCCGGCACAACTGACGAGTCTCTTCAGGACACTAATTCCTCAACTCCACTCAACAGTGATGTAACCAGCGTCACACCACCCTTGGACGTGACCACATCCCCACTCAGCCGACCGGCTGACCCCGCCCAGCATGACCCGCCCGTTACGCTCAGCTGCGCAGAGGTTGGTGGAGCCACGCTGCGAACAGTGACAACTCTACTGGGCAGGATCAGGCCGCGCCCACCTGTCACTCTCCGTCCTTCGGACCCGACCACCACTCTTTCACTACCTGTCTTTCGACCCAATCAAACGACGAGAAAATCTTCGCAAGTAAAGCCTTCCCACCGATTGCCGTTACCTCGCTACCTCCCCACCAACCCCTCCCCCTCGCCCAGTTAGCCACCCTGCCAGCTCTCCTGTGTCAGTTTCAGCAGAAATTGGAGGCTTCGGCGGCTAACATCAAAGAACTCCAGTCGGGACTTTCTTCAGTGAAGACCGAACTGGCAAGTGTCAAGGCGCACTGTGTCACCTTGCAACAACAACAGAGCGCTCTTGAAGCCCAAGTGCAAGACAACGAGGTTAAGAGGAAACACGGCCTTTCTGTTGTGGAAAAATGCCTGTCCAGGGATGAACAGTCAACGTGCGCTGATTTGCAGAAACTTACAGTGGAGCAGGAAGCCATCACCAAACAGGTTTCAAAACTTGCTGCTGCCAGAGACACACAGAGCGCCGTGATCGGTACCCTGAAAAAACAAGTAGGGGCGCTTGGCCAGGCAACACCTTCCCAAGAAACAGTGAAACCAGCCCTAGCCTCCACGTCGCCCCTCCCCCTCCCCCGGTCATCCCGTCCCCGGCCACCAATCACTCAGTGAACACCCCAGACCCTGATTCTCGCCAGTCCGTGAGCCCCCTGCACACTCTACAGCATGATAATTATGTGCCTCGCCACTCATCGTTAAGCATCGAAACCCACAACCGCTTCGCTCCCCTTGACACACAGCTAAAGTGACAGCAGGGCCGCGCGTGACCCTGACCACAAATCTGACAGCTCTACTCCCGGTTCGACCAACGCCGTAAACACCAAGCTGCTGACACCTTATAAAAAGCTGTGCCAATCAAAGGTGAACCCGCAGTCGCACGCTCTACTCCTCGGCGACTCAGTCATCAGGTTCATCGATGACCGGAAAATCGTCAGCTCCGGATTTTACAGTTCAGAACATGGCGGTGTCAGGTCTGTCTGTCAGCGATCTCATCAAGTGGCTTGACACCCGCCAGCCTGTCCGACATGTACGCCACGTCACCTTTCATGTCGGAATCAACAGCTGCCGCAACTTGAATGTTCCGGTCGCATGCAACACGTGGCTGCAGCTCATCGATCTGCTGGCCACCAAGTTCCCGCAGGCCACTCTACAGGCGTCCACCAACATGCCGCCCTTTGGTCAACGCCACCCCCTGTTTGCAACCGCCGCTAAATCCAATGACAACCTCCACGCGGCCTGCAGGAAGGCTGATATTGCCATCGTGGACCACACCGCCACCTTTCTGACCAAGAACCACGCCCCCCCCCCCCCCCCCCCCCCCCCCGCCAGGCCCTCTACCGGGACGGTGACAGAATGCACCCCAGCGCTGAAGGCACAAAACGTCTGGCCCTCAATATACGCTACGGTGAATACCGGCCCTACGTAGCTCCACGAGATCATGCCAACTTCAACTCTGCGCCCGGTTACCTGGCACGCAAACCCCATGGCTCTGACATGTCTGGAGGGCGCCCGGCCCGCTTGGCATGTCAAGGCCACGGGGTGCGACCCGCTCAAGTTAACACCTCAGAGTTGACTCGGCCTCTTCAGGCAGTGCCGCCGAAACTCGGCCAGCAGCCTGTCGACCCTTCGTCCCCGAACCCACAAGGCCAAGCGGAACAGCAGTCACCTATGTTCCAGACAACTGACTTTCCGCCTCTTGTGACTTCGTCTGCCGGAACGGCCCAGACCTCAGCTGCTAATGCCTGGGCCCCCGCTGCTAGTTGTGACAACCAAATTCCCATTGAATTAGTAATGCAAATTGCGAAACTTCTTTTCACTGCTACTGAGACAGTGTACATCGCGTGAAAACAAATAATTAATTCTCATTATATAAGAAAAGATTGATGTCTGATGGGCGCCACATTCCGACCCGTTGCCTGAATGGTTCTTGCTGGTGTGCACATTTTGATTGTTTTCCACAACCTTCTTTGGCACTGACCGGGGAGGGTTGTGGGAGACGCTCGGGTTGCGCTGGTACGGGCTGTCCTGGCTCCGGGTCGGACTGTTGTTCCTGTCATAATATATCAACCCGAATGAGATTATTCATACAGGAATGATGTCATCCAAATGCTCAAATTTATGATTACCAATTGATTAATACTACATAACTCTATTGCTGTCGTAACTGTGAAACGTGTGTAGTTTTGATTGCGACGTAGAATCGCTATCAAGTCTATATCCTTCAATATTGACGCTATACTCAAAGCGATTTTAAACTCATTTTGTACCTGAGAAATCGGTGACTTACTGCACGATATAGATTCATGTACGTTTTTCTGACATAGCTATCGTGTCTAATGTGTGATGTCACGACGGAGTCTACGTTTAGTTCGTATTTGTTGTGTGATAGACCGTAACGGATCAGAGACACCCAGTGCGTGCGCCTCTTTGTGCGACGATTAGTCGCGATACAATCACACAACATAATCCTGTTACTAAGAGGTTCAGGATTAGCACTTGACCTTTGATGACTGATCAGTGTGTGATGACTGGCTTAGTGGTCACCGTCAGTGTGGATAGACACACCCGCGTGCAATTCTCGTCGGAATGCGCGTATAATTATGACAATTGCAGCGCTCTGTGACTCACATTCACAGCACAGCAGCTGAACGAGGCGGACGGTCCACCCGCGCTTCGCTCAAGCAAGGCTCAAGTTGAACCAAGTCAAGAAAACAGTCAGCCGTGACCAAACTCTCCCCCAAAGCCACGACAGCCGCCCAAGCAAGACGAAGGCGAGACGAAAGAAAAGAGACAAAAGGCAAAGACAAAGACAGGAAACCAGTCAGCCGAACATAAGCTCTGCCCCAAACCAGAAAAGAACAGATGGCCTCACGGAAGAGCAGAAGGCAGACCAATCGTCAACAGGTGGAGGATTACACCTCCAACCTCCCCCAAGCGCCTCGACCACAGCCTGCGGTCAAGAAAGAGACAAGGAGCTACCGGCACCCTCTGTCTCCACCGATACGGCCGCAAGGGCAACGAGCGTGGGAATCCCCGCCCCCACAGCTAACGGTGCAGCCAACACGGCCGGCATACCCGCCGGCCGCATTTGACGACATGTTCAGAGGTGGTTTTCCATCACCGCAGCATATAAGGCTGCTCTTCCAAAGACAGGTGGTTTCCCCGATCACTTTTGTGCCAGCGGGACCTTAAAATGAAGAAAAAGACAGGTGGCCCCACCCAGCCCGCAACAAATCGAAGAAGAAGAGACAGCCCCAGCCAGCCCCCAGGCACCGATATGGAGCGTCCTAGCACCCACCAACCAAACAAACGGCCGGCAAGAAGAAGAAGAAGACGAAGAAGAAGCCCAAGCAACACCAGAGTCATGGGAGGAGGAGACAGAAAACCCGTCGGAGCCGGCGTCGGAGGCGGACTCGGCCCCGCACTTCCCACAGCCGGTCGCAATCCCCGAGTCACTCACTCGGGCGCGGCCGGCATCAGCTGAGGAGGAAGGGACCCGGCTACGAGAAATGAGCTTCGACGACCTGGTGCTCCTCCTCCAGGACGCAATACCGGCGATATCGTCGATCCAAGGGGACACGTACCACCGTGCACTAGTCACCTCCCGGTGGTTAGTGCACACCGGAGCGATAAAGGACCTTCAGCCGCCACAAGTAAAGAGCACAGCCAGCCAGGCCACAGTCGACACCCCCAAGACAGCGCACAAGAAAACCGGCACCGAGCCCACCACTACCAAACACCAAGGGTGCGGGAACACCCCGCCCACTACACAGGAGGCCGGCACGGTGACGGAAGCTCCACCCAGCAGAACCACTGAAACAAAAGACGCCGGCACAGACCCGGCACCACCACAACAGCCTCTACCACCGACAGTCGACAAACCAGCCACCACCCAACAACAACTCCGACGACAACGACCACCCAAACGCTTCAGAGACCAGAAACGCCCGCTACTACTCCCCACGCCACCACCACACCTCCGACTGCCACCCCAACACCGCCACCCACCACGCCCATTCCAACGACCGACCCCGAAACCCAGGCTCCACTGGCCACCACCACCGCCACCCCATCTCCCTAGACCCCTCCACAACCAGCGACGGTACCTCCGGCCACCACCACCACCGCCACCACTCATACAAGACTTTTTCGAGTGGCTGGCCTATCAGCACCCCCCAGCCTGGTACTAAAAGCGACGGTTAACCGGCCACACCACCCGCCTCCTCCACCACCAACCACCCGGCCCCGGCGATACCACCAGCCGCTGCGCGACGGAGAGACAGTCAGCGAGACATCCCCACCCCCCACCCCCACCCCTGGCCCACCCCCCCCCCCCCTCAGACGAAATCAGCGATAGCTGGAAGTCTGGTCCTTTTAAAAATTGCACTTGCACTTGGTCTGTGACTTTACAAACTGTGTTAGCCTGTATATTGAACAGGAGTGCACAACTTAGTCGCTATTAAAGTGATTCTTAATCTTATCACTGACTGTGGCGGTATCAAATAGAATAAGATTATTCTGTTACGCTTCATCGCGTTTTGTTCTTAGCAACGGTACGTTGCACACGCAGACTTTTTTTATTTACATCTACGATCCGCTATCTTTTTCTTCCTTTTTTATCTTTTGCGCATGTTTCAGTGCTGTGTTTTGACATCTGATCTGCATGCCACATAGTGACACTTTGTTATTGTTGTTTAAACTGTCATTTAGTTTGTTAGTATATTTGAAATTAGTATTTGGTTGCGGCGAAGTTACCTGAAATGTTTACTAGTGTCAGCGATCATTTGCTTAGAATAGGCCACCTCAATGTATATCACCTTTGCAGTAAAGTATCAGACGTTACAGTACTACTCAACCAACCCTCCCCATATCATATATTTGGCTTTACAGAATGTAGGTTGACAGAGAATATAAGTAACCAAGCTATCACCATACAAAATTTCTCCATTCATAGGCGAGATGCTTCAGTGCCTGGTCATACTGGCATTTGTACTTATGTTTATAATACTATTGCTAACAACGTAACACGACGATGTGACCTGGAATCCACCCATGTGGAAAGCCTGTGGCTTGAGATAAAAGCAACCGCCAAGTCAACCCCGACCTTCGTATGTTTTATTTACAGAAACCCCGCAGCTACAGTGTCCTGGCAAGATGATTTTGTTGTAATTGTTGACAAAGTACAAAACTCCAAGGGTGATATAAATATACTCGGTGATTTTAATGTTGATTTATTGAAACCTGGCAACACGTCATGGAAATCCATGATAACGTTCTTAGGCCTTACACAAGTAGTTCAGTCACCCACCAGGGTCACTGCTACTTCATCCACATTAATTGGACATGTTTATACAACCAACGACAGTGCCCTTAGCAATGTCTATGTACCCAGCATCTCTGTCAGTGATCATTTTCCTATTTGTTTTTCATTATCTGTGAAGTTGCCAAAGAAACCTCATAAGGAGCATATTACCATCCTCTACAGATCATTCAAAAAATTTAACCAAGATGATTTTTTGCATGACCTTTCCCAAACGCCATTTTCCGATGTGTATAACTATAACGATCCCAATGTAGCGCTGTCCCAATGGTATAAGTTGTTCCTCGGTGTTCTTGACAGACATGCCCCGAGGCGCACTAAGCGTGTTAAACATCCCACTGTGCCTGAGTGGCTGACGGATGAGATTAAAACTGCGATGGAACTAAGAGATCTATTGAAACAACAAAAGAAACTTGACGAGTACAAAAAAACAGCGAAACATAGTTAAATCATTAGTACGTAAAGCACAGAGGCAGAATGCTGAAAAGATTATTGCGGGCGGCAAAAACATACGCAGCGTGTGGCAGGTGATTAACACATTTACTAAAGGACAATCTAGCAAATCAATGAGTGTCCCCTCGCACCTTACAGCTGATGTATTTAATGAACACTTTCTGAACATTGCTAAAACCCTGTCACAGACGAACACCAGTGAATACGTATGTTCAAAACCATTGAAACAGCACAGTCAGATAAACGCTGGCAATACTTTCTCAGTTCCCCTAATGACCGTCCTTGATGTAGGAAAATCTATAACCAACATGAAAAGTAAAACATCTTGTGGTGTTGACGGTATTAGCAGTAAAATCCTGAAAATTGCGCTCCCTTAAATTGTTGAATCATTAACCTTTATATATAACCTTTCGATTCAAAAGAGCATGTTTCCCGATGAATTGAAAATAGCAAAAGTTACTCCTCTACCAAAAAGCAAAGATATGAGCGACACAAGTGAGTACAGACCTATTTCAATCTTTTCAGCAGTGTCCAAACCACTTGAAAAGCATATACATAATCATTTACTTCAATTCCTGGAGGAAAACTGCCTTATTAGTACAGCACAATCAGCTTTTCGGCCTAAACATTCGCGTCAGACAGCCTTAACTCTCATAACCCACAAATGGCTTACTGCCATAAATGAGTCTAAACTTTCAGGTGTAGTATTTCTAGATCTTACAAAAGCCTTCGATCTCATTAATCACTCAATCTTACTAAAGAAGTTACCTTTATATCACATTGACTCAAATGCAGTCGCTTGTCTCTCGTCCTATCTCTTAGACAGAACGCAGAAAGTATTCTTAAATGGTAAATACTCAGCGGAAGGACTGGTGACCCATGGTGTTCCTCAGGGATCCACCCTAGGACCGTTATTATTCAACATCTTTATAAACGACCTTCCACTGTCAATATCACACCCCGACACAAACTGTGAACTATTTGCTGATGATACATCATTACATGTATCTGATAAAAATGTTTCAACCGTGAGCGCTGTCCTCCAACATAGTTTAGATGAAGTGTCAACTTGGTGTGAAGAAAAATCATATGATTATTAGTATTCCTAAAACGAAAAGTATGTTGGTGACGACACGCCAAAAGCATCAACGTGGTTTGCAACCCCTTGAGCTGTCTCTTCACTCACAGCCCATAGAGCAAGTGTCAAAACATCGTTTGTTAGGAGTGACAGTCGACGAACAGCTCAGCTGGGAGCCTCACATAGAAACTGCCTGTAAAACTATTTCGAAGAATCTCTTTTTATTATCCAAATTAAGTCGTATAGTTGACATTGATGCTCGAAAACTATTCTTTAACGCACACATCAAGACACATTGCAATTATGCTTCCAATATCTGGGACGGCTGTGGAGACATTCATTTGAAAAAAAATAATTCCCTTTACCGGCGAGGTATTAAGCTTATTCTTCCTGGTTCGTCCCCTACTGATGAAAGACCGAAGGCCCTTAATATCCTACCACTCAGTAAACAATTGGAACTTAATAGATGCTTACTTGTGCAAAACATTCTAAACGATGCAGCCCCTCCCTATCTCCGTGAGCTGTTTTCCCACACGAATAGAGAGAACACGAGGAACAGCTTACTCCATCTCCCAAAACCCAGAATCGACATCTTCAAATCTAGCATATCATTTTCCGGTGCTAAGTCATGGAATAACTTGCCCTCTCATTTAAAGTCTATTTCAAAGTTATCTATCTTCAGAGCTCGCGTCAATAAATATCTGCTGTCGATGTGAATGTTCTATCTTTCTGCTTAGTATGTTGCTCCAGCACAGCAGATTGCTGCAGATTATGTAACAGTTTGACTGTCTGCATTAAGATGTCAGGTTCATACAAGTATATATATTGTTTTAATTCCTTTTGTATTTTACTTTTTATTATTTTATTCCTCTGATGGTGGGGGGGGGGGGGGGGGGGTCTTTTTACTTATATATGTTTTATCTTTTGCTGTATCGTCTGATGTATTTTTATATGTGTAGAGTAGCAGGACAGTTTGGAAGATAGGCATTGCTATGCCTAAAACTTTTTATCCTCAATAAAAACGTTGCATCATCATCATCATCATCATCATCTCTCTCTCTCTCTCTCTCTCTCTCTCTCTCTCTCTCTCTCTCTCTCTCTCTCTCTCTCTCTCTCTACTTCATCCATGACGTGCGCGGTCACGTGGAAAGAATGGAAGCAGTTGTCTCTAGCCACAAACTCCTTCAGCTCGACAATCAGCTCAACGAGTCAGGGCCTGAGGAATCGAGCGCCCCTCCCCCTCTCGCTGACGGCGCTAAGGGGATTACCGACGGTGGCGGTGTAAACCCTACCGCCGCAGGTGGTGAAGTGATCCCGGTAAGGATTACCCCTCCGAAAACCGACAGCTCGTCAAGTACCCGGAAGGATCAGGCCTCTGGCGGTGTGCTGATAACGGTCCACGCGCCCCCGAAAGAGGCTGAGAAGCAAGCGGAGATCAGCGGTGCGGGTGAGCGTGACAAAGCTGAGAGGAACGGTAATCGGATTAACGGCCTAAATCCACAAACCCTCATCCGCCCTCCTCCAAGCCAAGAAATCCTCACACATCATGTCATGGCGGATACCACAACCCTCGTTATAGGATGCTCTGTCCTGCGTAACGTGAAGGGAGAGAAAATGACAATGTGCCAGGGTGAGAGGGTGCAGATCATTTCTGTGTCGGGCCTGCAAATCTCCCACTGACTGACTGGTGCATGAAGCAGGCGCCGTCACCCCGCGTCCAACTGGTCACCTTCCACGTGGGGGTGAACGACTGCAAGCAGCGGGAGGTCACCAGCCAGCAGTGGGAGAAGCTGGTTACAGCCTGCATAACGGCGTTCCCCAAAGCACGAGTCCAAGCCTCTTCTATCTTGCCTGCTGGGCAGGGAAGAAATTCGCGTTTAAATCAGCGTATCTTCCCGTCCAACGCCAACCTGTGCCACGTGGCGAAGAAGCTGGGCGCTTCCTTCATAGACAACACCGGCATCTTTCACACGTCAAATGGTCTACCTCGCAAGGCGCTGTACCGAGTGGACAACAAAGGCCGGCTTGACCCTATCCACCCGTCCCACGTGGGCACGCGGAGGCTGGCCGGTAACATCAAATACGGCGGGGAAGATGGTCACCGAACAACCTCTCAACGGGATGCTACATCTCCTAATGTAACAACCGCTAAGCAGCTTTACTCAGACATTGCTGCGGGGCGGGCACCGGTGGGCTTGTCATCCCCTGTTCAGAAGCACCATCAGCAACAGCAGCCAAAACAGCGATGCCCTCAACAGGAGCAAAATGAACTACAGCAGCGGCAACGACAACAAGAACAGCGTCAACCTCCGCAACAGCAACAACAGGATCTACAAGAGCAGCATCTACAACTACAGCCTATTCAGGAGCATCAAGATACATCAGTTGTTGCCCCCGACTGGCTGCAGCAACAGCAACTGATGTATCCGCCTGTGACACCGTGGCAGTACCAAACTCTCCCTAGCGGTGCTCATTGGACTAATTACCCACCATCTTCCGTTCACCAGCAACCAGGAAATGGAACGTATGTCCCGTACTACCCGAGCTACCCAGCGTCCATTCTCAGTGGCGCCCAGTGGGCGCAGTTTGTGAACAGTGTGCGTGCGTACTAGGCTGTGCAGTCGTTCATTATTCCCTACTCACTAAAAAGTGTGTTGGAGTGAGTGTGCGTCGTTTATCTCCTGTGCCCACCTGTGAGTACACTAGGTGATCTCGTTTGGTCTATCTGCATTCTTTGCTACTTCGTCGATCGAATATTACCGCATTGTGCCAGCAGTGTTTGTTTGCTGCTACAACGGAGAATACAAGGTGTTTTCCGCTGTAGCGGTAAACAATTAGCCGTTTATTTCGTTGTGGGAATCATTCTACATTGTGCCAGCAGCGGGAAATTCAAGGTGTTGTCCGTGTAACGGTTAACAATTACGGCCACTCATTCATATATTTGGATTATTCGTGAGGAAATCGTGTGATAGCATTCAGATCCACACCCACTGACGGTGTGCCTGGTCTTATCAACACATTTCAGGGCCTATAGTTTTTTCGCTGCCTAGTGTGCCGCTGACCAGAACACTCTTTTCACGTGTGACATCTGATACGTGTGCTATACCACAGTCACTATTTAGACAGCTTGCGTGGCATTCATACGTGGATACACTATTAATCAAAAGCGATCTTCATTTGATAACGCTGTGTTGGACACCGTTTGTGACGTTTGATACGAGGTGCTATAACTTCAGCCGCGTTTTACTGCGTTGACACTTTTATTCTTATTCTCTCTGTTTATATTTTTTTGTATTGTGTTGCACTTCAATTGTGAGAATTAGAATTCAATAAGATCCATAATGCTCAGACACACGGAAGCCTTCAAACTGGTCACTTGAACGTCTACCATCTTTTTAACAAGGTGGCCGATTTGAATGTTTTTCTAAACTCGTCTGAACCATTCCACCTGTTTGGTCTTAGTGAGACGCGACTTAACTCGGACATAAGCGATGAAGCCGTTCACATACCTAACTTTATCATCACTCGACGTGACCCTCGTGTACTTGGTCAAACTGGGCTTGCCGTTTACATCCATAACTCAATCCAACATTTAGTAAAAAGGCGTGAGGACTTAGAAACTCCGGAAGTCGAGTGCATTTGGTTGGAATTTAGGGCTCAAAAACTAAACCCGTCTTCGTCGGCTTTTGTTATCGTAACCCAGCAGCCAAGTTTGAATGGTACGATGATTTTTTGCATGCAGTAGAAAACGTTGGCTTACCTAACTGTGACGCGTTGCTACTAGGCGACTTTAACATAGATATGTTGAAGCCCCATACCGCATGGGATTGCATCACCACACAAACAGGCTTAGAACAGTTAGTTTCGGCCCCTACTAGGATCACAAAAACAACCGCAACACTCATTGATCACATTTACACCAACCGTCCCCTTAGTGTATTCAATGTTAGTGTTCCTGACCTCAGCATCAGTGATCACTTTCCTACTGTGTGTTCATGGTCAACAAAACTGCCAGTGCATCGTAAGAACGGGCACACAACTATAACGTATCGCTCATTTAAACAGTTTAATCAGTCTGCTTTTCTAGCAGACCTTGATCAAACACCATTTAATGTCGTTAATAACGAAACTGACCCTGAAAAGGCTCTGGCTGTTTGGTATGGACTCTTTACAAGAGTACTTAACAAACACGCCCCTTTGCGGCAAAAGCGGGTAAAAAACCACACGTTACCGCCTTGGCTAAACCAAGAAATAATCGAAGCTATGAGATTGAGAAATGACTTAAGGAGACACAAGCTATTTAGCGAATACAAAAAACAACGTAACCGTGTCAAGTCTATGGTACGCAGGGCTCAAAAGTCTCTCTTTGAACGAATGATTAAAGAATACAGAGATACTGCCGCACTCTGGCGCGCGGTTAATCTCGTCACCCGAGGTAACAGCAAGAAATCGTCAGCCATTCCTTCTAGTATTACTGCAGAAACTTTTAATAAACATTTTCTGTCTGTTGCCGAGTCAATCATACCCTCAAGCGGTAACGCGTCTTACACATGCCCGGAGGCCCTACTTAACTTTTGTAAGCAGAAGACTAAGGACAAACCCCCATTCTCTATACCGCCTCTAGCTGTGTATGAAGTAGGAAAACTGATCGGGTCACTGAGAAACAAAAAGTCATCGGGACCTGACGAGATCAGCCCTAAAATACTGAAACTGTCCCTTCCCTATACAGTAGAATTGTTAACGTATATTTATAACTTATGTATCCAACAAAATATGTTTCCATCAGAACTGAAGCAAGCCAAGGTTATCCCTTTGCCTAAGTCAAAAGATCTGTCGGATGTTAATAACTATAGACCCATTTCAATATTATCCAGCCTTTCCAAACCTCTTGAAAGACACGTGCACAAACACCTTTATCAATATTTGGAGAGTCGCAGTCTTTTGCACGTATTTCAGTCCGGCTTTCGCCCCAAGCATTCTTGCCACACGTCACTGACAAGACTTATTGATGCGTGGCTAGCATCCATAAATAACTCCCAAATAACTGGGTCGATCTTTATTGATTTTAA